>JAMKCF010000048.1:263013-683794 GCA_023634235.1 Pisaster brevispinus | reverse complement strand
AGATCGGGAGTTATTCCCAACCTCACCTCGAAATTATTTCGGGCCATTACCCCGGCCGGCAAGACCTTGCTTCGCAGCCGGCCCCTGGGTTTTTTCAATTTCTGTTAGGGGTAGGGCTGACATCCAGGCCGCTCGCCTCGCCTACAGAATCGTCAGCAACCTTAAACTCACGGGAGAGGGAGCCCTTGAGACGGCTTTCCAGTGGTACTAAACTTGTGCAGATCCGATATCGCCTTGAGGGTGATTTGACCATCCTTATTTTGTTTTTGTCTCTTTGACAGCAAAAACGAGTTGAAGATGTTTTGCGTGGCGTTTGTAGCGTCCCCCGCTTGCTGTTCTTTTCCGGTGTGAAGCCTGCCCGCAGCGGCAGTAAAAGTCTACTTTTCGGATGCAAGGATACCTAAGGCAGAGTCAGGTAAAAAGAACATCTCTCTAGCCTCCCTAGATCGGGAGTTATTCCCAACCTCACCTCGAAATTATTTCTTGCTTCGCAGCCGGACCTAGGTTTTTTTTTTCAATTTCTGTTAGGGGGGGGGGTGTAGGGCTGACATCCAGGCCGCTCGCCTCGCCTACAGAATCGTCAGCAACCTTAAACTCACGGGAGAGGGAGCCCTTGAGACGGGCTTTCCAGTGGTACTAAACTTGTGCAGATCCGATATCTCCTTGAGGGTGATTTGACCATCCTTATTTTGTTTTTGTCCCTTGACAGCAAAAACGAGTTGAAGATGTTTTGCGTGGCGTTTGTAGCGTCCCCGCTTGCTGGTCTTTTCCGGTGTGAAGCCTTCCCGCAGCGGCCGTAAAAGTCTACTTTTCGGATGCAGGGATACCTAAGGCAGAGTCAGGTCAAAAGATCTTCTCTCTAGCCTCCCTAGATCGGGAGTTATTCCAACCTCACCTCGAAATTATTTCGGGCCATTACCCCGGCCGGCAAGACCTTGCTTCGCAGCCGGCCCCTGGGTTTTTTCAATTTCTGTTAGGGGTAGGGCTGACATCCAGGCCGCTCGCCTCGCCTACAGAATCGTCAGCAACCTTAAACTCACGGGAGAGGGAGCCCTTGAGACGGGCTTTCCAGTGGTACTAAACTTGTGCAGATCCGATATCGCCTTGAGGGTGATTTGACCATCCTTATTTTGTTTTTGTCTCTTTGACAGCAAAAACGAGTTGAAGATGTTTTGCGTGGCGTTTGTAGCGTCCCCGCTTGCTGTTCTTTTCCGGTGTGAAGCCTGCCCGCAGCGGCAGTAAAAGTCTACTTTTCGGATGCAAGGATACCTAAGGCAGAGTCAGGTAAAAAGAACATCTCTCTAGCCTCCCTAGATCGGGAGTTATTCCCAACCTCACCTCGAAATTATTTCTTGCTTCGCAGCCGGACCTAGGTTTTTTTTTTCAATTTCTGTTAGGGGGGGGGTGTAGGGCTGACATCCAGGCCGCTCGCCTCGCCTACAGAATCGTCAGCAACCTTAAACTCACGGGAGAGGGAGCCCTTGAGACGGGCTTTCCAGTGGTACTAAACTTGTGCAGATCCGATATCTCCTTGAGGGTGATTTGACCATCCTTATTTTGTTTTTGTCCCTTGACAGCAAAAACGAGTTGAAGATGTTTTGCGTGGCGTTTGTAGCGTCCCCGCTTGCTGGTCTTTTCCGGTGTGAAGCCTTCCCGCAGCGGCCGTAAAAGTCTACTTTTCGGATGCAGGGATACCTAAGGCAGAGTCAGGTCAAAAGATCTTCTCTCTAGCCTCCCTAGATCGGGAGTTATTCCCAACCTCACCTCGAAATTATTTCGGGCCATTACCCCGGCCGGCAAGACCTTGCTTCGCAGCCGGCCCCTGGGTTTTTTCAATTTCTGTTAGGGGTAGGGCTGACATCCAGGCCGCTCGCCTCGCCTACAGAATCGTCAGCAACCTTAAACTCACGGGAGAGGGAGCCCTTGAGACGGGCTTTCCAGTGGTACTAAACTTGTGCAGATCCGATATCGCCTTGAGGGTGATTTGACCATCCTTATTTTGTTTTTGTCTCTTTGACAGCAAAAACGAGTTGAAGATGTTTTGCGTGGCGTTTGTAGCGTCCCCGCTTGCTGTTCTTTTCCGGTGTGAAGCCTGCCCGCAGCGGCAGTAAAAGTCTACTTTTCGGATGCAAGGATACCTAAGGCAGAGTCAGGTAAAAAGAACATCTCTCTAGCCTCCCTAGATCGGGAGTTATTCCCAACCTCACCTCGAAATTATTTCTTGCTTCGCAGCCGGACCTAGGTTTTTTTTTTCAATTTCTGTTAGGGGGGGGGGTGTAGGGCTGACATCCAGGCCGCTCGCCTCGCCTACAGAATCGTCAGCAACCTTAAACTCACGGGAGAGGGAGCCCTTGAGACGGGCTTTCCAGTGGTACTAAACTTGTGCAGATCCGATATCTCCTTGAGGGTGATTTGACCATCCTTATTTTGTTTTTGTCCCTTGACAGCAAAAACGAGTTGAAGATGTTTTGCGTGGCGTTTGTAGCGTCCCCGCTTGCTGGTCTTTTCCGGTGTGAAGCCTTCCCGCAGCGGCCGTAAAAGTCTACTTTTCGGATGCAGGGATACCTAAGGCAGAGTCAGGTCAAAAGATCTTCTCTCTAGCCTCCCTAGATCGGGAGTTATTCCCAACCTCACCTCGAAATTATTTCGGGCCATTACCCCGGCCGGCAAGACCTTGCTTCGCAGCCGGCCCCTGGGTTTTTTCAATTTCTGTTAGGGGTAGGGCTGACATCCAGGCCGCTCGCCTCGCCTACAGAATCGTCAGCAACCTTAAACTCACGGGAGAGGGAGCCCTTGAGACGGGCTTTCCAGTGGTACTAAACTTGTGCAGATCCGATATCGCCTTGAGGGTGATTTGACCATCCTTATTTTGTTTTTGTCTCTTTGACAGCAAAAACGAGTTGAAGATGTTTTGCGTGGCGTTTGTAGCGTCCCCGCTTGCTGTTCTTTTCCGGTGTGAAGCCTGCCCGCAGCGGCAGTAAAAGTCTACTTTTCGGATGCAAGGATACCTAAGGCAGAGTCAGGTAAAAAGAACATCTCTCTAGCCTCCCTAGATCGGGAGTTATTCCCAACCTCACCTCGAAATTATTTCTTGCTTCGCAGCCGGACCTAGGTTTTTTTTTTCAATTTCTGTTAGGGGGGGGTGTAGGGCTGACATCCAGGCCGCTCGCCTCGCCTACAGAATCGTCAGCAACCTTAAACTCACGGGAGAGGGAGCCCTTGAGACGGGCTTTCCAGTGGTACTAAACTTGTGCAGATCCGATATCTCCTTGAGGGTGATTTGACCATCCTTATTTTGTTTTTGTCCCTTGACAGCAAAAACGAGTTGAAGATGTTTTGCGTGGCGTTTGTAGCGTCCCCGCTTGCTGGTCTTTTCCGGTGTGAAGCCTTCCCGCAGCGGCCGTAAAAGTCTACTTTTCGGATGCAGGGATACCTAAGGCAGAGTCAGGTCAAAAGATCTTCTCTCTAGCCTCCCTAGATCGGGAGTTATTCCCAACCTCACCTCGAAATTATTTCGGGCCATTACCCCGGCCGGCAAGACCTTGCTTCGCAGCCGGCCCCTGGGTTTTTTCAATTTCTGTTAGGGGTAGGGCTGACATCCAGGCCGCTCGCCTCGCCTACAGAATCGTCAGCAACCTTAAACTCACGGGAGAGGGAGCCCTTGAGACGGGCTTTCCAGTGGTACTAAACTTGTGCAGATCCGATATCGCCTTGAGGGTGATTTGACCATCCTTATTTTGTTTTTGTCTCTTTGACAGCAAAAACGAGTTGAAGATGTTTTGCGTGGCGTTTGTAGCGTCCCCGCTTGCTGTTCTTTTCCGGTGTGAAGCCTGCCCGCAGCGGCAGTAAAAGTCTACTTTTCGGATGCAAGGATACCTAAGGCAGAGTCAGGTAAAAAGAACATCTCTCTAGCCTCCCTAGATCGGGAGTTATTCCCAACCTCACCTCGAAATTATTTCTTGCTTCGCAGCCGGACCTAGGTTTTTTTTTTCAATTTCTGTTAGGGGGGGGGTGTAGGGCTGACATCCAGGCCGCTCGCCTCGCCTACAGAATCGTCAGCAACCTTAAACTCACGGGAGAGGGAGCCCTTGAGACGGGCTTTCCAGTGGTACTAAACTTGTGCAGATCCGATATCTCCTTGAGGGTGATTTGACCATCCTTATTTTGTTTTTGTCCCTTGACAGCAAAAACGAGTTGAAGATGTTTTGCGTGGCGTTTGTAGCGTCCCCGCTTGCTGGTCTTTTCCGGTGTGAAGCCTTCCCGCAGCGGCCGTAAAAGTCTACTTTTCGGATGCAGGGATACCTAAGGCAGAGTCAGGTCAAAAGATCTTCTCTCTAGCCTCCCTAGATCGGGAGTTATTCCCAACCTCACCTCGAAATTATTTCGGGCCATTACCCCGGCCGGCAAGACCTTGCTTCGCAGCCGGCCCCTGGGTTTTTTCAATTTCTGTTAGGGGTAGGGCTGACATCCAGGCCGCTCGCCTCGCCTACAGAATCGTCAGCAACCTTAAACTCACGGGAGAGGGAGCCCTTGAGACGGGCTTTCCAGTGGTACTAAACTTGTGCAGATCCGATATCGCCTTGAGGGTGATTTGACCATCCTTATTTTGTTTTTGTCTCTTTGACAGCAAAAACGAGTTGAAGATGTTTTGCGTGGCGTTTGTAGCGTCCCCGCTTGCTGTTCTTTTCCGGTGTGAAGCCTGCCCGCAGCGGCAGTAAAAGTCTACTTTTCGGATGCAAGGATACCTAAGGCAGAGTCAGGTAAAAAGAACATCTCTCTAGCCTCCCTAGATCGGGAGTTATTCCCAACCTCACCTCGAAATTATTTCTTGCTTCGCAGCCGGACCTAGGTTTTTTTTTTCAATTTCTGTTAGGGGGGGGGTGTAGGGCTGACATCCAGGCCGCTCGCCTCGCCTACAGAATCGTCAGCAACCTTAAACTCACGGGAGAGGGAGCCCTTGAGACGGGCTTTCCAGTGGTACTAAACTTGTGCAGATCCGATATCTCCTTGAGGGTGATTTGACCATCCTTATTTTGTTTTTGTCCCTTGACAGCAAAAACGAGTTGAAGATGTTTTGCGTGGCGTTTGTAGCGTCCCCGCTTGCTGGTCTTTTCCGGTGTGAAGCCTTCCCGCAGCGGCCGTAAAAGTCTACTTTTCGGATGCAGGGATACCTAAGGCAGAGTCAGGTCAAAAGATCTTCTCTCTAGCCTCCCTAGATCGGGAGTTATTCCCAACCTCACCTCGAAATTATTTCGGGCCATTACCCCGGCCGGCAAGACCTTGCTTCGCAGCCGGCCCCTGGGTTTTTTCAATTTCTGTTAGGGGTAGGGCTGACATCCAGGCCGCTCGCCTCGCCTACAGAATCGTCAGCAACCTTAAACTCACGGGAGAGGGAGCCCTTGAGACGGGCTTTCCAGTGGTACTAAACTTGTGCAGATCCGATATCGCCTTGAGGGTGATTTGACCATCCTTATTTTGTTTTTGTCTCTTTGACAGCAAAAACGAGTTGAAGATGTTTTGCGTGGCGTTTGTAGCGTCCCCGCTTGCTGTTCTTTTCCGGTGTGAAGCCTGCCCGCAGCGGCAGTAAAAGTCTACTTTTCGGATGCAAGGATACCTAAGGCAGAGTCAGGTAAAAAGAACATCTCTCTAGCCTCCCTAGATCGGGAGTTATTCCCAACCTCACCTCGAAATTATTTCTTGCTTCGCAGCCGGACCTAGGTTTTTTTTTTCAATTTCTGTTAGGGGGGGGGTGTAGGGCTGACATCCAGGCCGCTCGCCTCGCCTACAGAATCGTCAGCAACCTTAAACTCACGGGAGAGGGAGCCCTTGAGACGGGCTTTCCAGTGGTACTAAACTTGTGCAGATCCGATATCTCCTTGAGGGTGATTTGACCATCCTTATTTTGTTTTTGTCCCTTGACAGCAAAAACGAGTTGAAGATGTTTTGCGTGGCGTTTGTAGCGTCCCCGCTTGCTGGTCTTTTCCGGTGTGAAGCCTTCCCGCAGCGGCCGTAAAAGTCTACTTTTCGGATGCAGGGATACCTAAGGCAGAGTCAGGTCAAAAGATCTTCTCTCTAGCCTCCCTAGATCGGGAGTTATTCCCAACCTCACCTCGAAATTATTTCGGGCCATTACCCCGGCCGGCAAGACCTTGCTTCGCAGCCGGCCCCTGGGTTTTTTCAATTTCTGTTAGGGGTAGGGCTGACATCCAGGCCGCTCGCCTCGCCTACAGAATCGTCAGCAACCTTAAACTCACGGGAGAGGGAGCCCTTGAGACGGGCTTTCCAGTGGTACTAAACTTGTGCAGATCCGATATCGCCTTGAGGGTGATTTGACCATCCTTATTTTGTTTTTGTCTCTTTGACAGCAAAAACGAGTTGAAGATGTTTTGCGTGGCGTTTGTAGCGTCCCCGCTTGCTGTTCTTTTCCGGTGTGAAGCCTGCCCGCAGCGGCAGTAAAAGTCTACTTTTCGGATGCAAGGATACCTAAGGCAGAGTCAGGTAAAAAGAACATCTCTCTAGCCTCCCTAGATCGGGAGTTATTCCCAACCTCACCTCGAAATTATTTCTTGCTTCGCAGCCGGACCTAGGTTTTTTTTTTCAATTTCTGTTAGGGGGGGGGGTGTAGGGCTGACATCCAGGCCGCTCGCCTCGCCTACAGAATCGTCAGCAACCTTAAACTCACGGGAGAGGGAGCCCTTGAGACGGGCTTTCCAGTGGTACTAAACTTGTGCAGATCCGATATCTCCTTGAGGGTGATTTGACCATCCTTATTTTGTTTTTGTCCCTTGACAGCAAAAACGAGTTGAAGATGTTTTGCGTGGCGTTTGTAGCGTCCCCGCTTGCTGGTCTTTTCCGGTGTGAAGCCTTCCCGCAGCGGCCGTAAAAGTCTACTTTTCGGATGCAGGGATACCTAAGGCAGAGTCAGGTCAAAAGATCTTCTCTCTAGCCTCCCTAGATCGGGAGTTATTCCCAACCTCACCTCGAAATTATTTCGGGCCATTACCCCGGCCGGCAAGACCTTGCTTCGCAGCCGGCCCCTGGGTTTTTTCAATTTCTGTTAGGGGTAGGGCTGACATCCAGGCCGCTCGCCTCGCCTACAGAATCGTCAGCAACCTTAAACTCACGGGAGAGGGAGCCCTTGAGACGGGCTTTCCAGTGGTACTAAACTTGTGCAGACCCGATATCGCCTTGAGGGTGATTTGACCATCCTTATTTTGTTTTTGTCTCTTTGACAGCAAAAACGAGTTGAAGATGTTTTGCGTGGCGTTTTGTAGCGTCCCCGCTTGCTGTTCTTTTCCGGTGTGAAGCCTGCCCGCAGCGGCAGTAAAAGTCTACTTTTCGGATGCAAGGATACCTAAGGCAGAGTCAGGTAAAAAGAACATCTCTCTAGCCTCCCTAGATCGGGAGTTATTCCCAACCTCACCTCGAAATTATTTCTTGCTTCGCAGCCGGACCTAGGTTTTTTTTTTCAATTTCTGTTAGGGGGGGGTGTAGGGCTGACATCCAGGCCGCTCGCCTCGCCTACAGAATCGTCAGCAACCTTAAACTCACGGGAGAGGGAGCCCTTGAGACGGGCTTTCCAGTGGTACTAAACTTGTGCAGATCCGATATCTCCTTGAGGGTGATTTGACCATCCTTATTTTGTTTTTGTCCCTTGACAGCAAAAACGAGTTGAAGATGTTTTGCGTGGCGTTTGTAGCGTCCCCGCTTGCTGGTCTTTTCCGGTGTGAAGCCTTCCCGCAGCGGCCGTAAAAGTCTACTTTTCGGATGCAGGGATACCTAAGGCAGAGTCAGGTCAAAAGATCTTCTCTCTAGCCTCCCTAGATCGGGAGTTATTCCCAACCTCACCTCGAAATTATTTCGGGCCATTACCCCGGCCGGCAAGACCTTGCTTCGCAGCCGGCCCCTGGGTTTTTTCAATTTCTGTTAGGGGTAGGGCTGACATCCAGGCCGCTCGCCTCGCCTACAGAATCGTCAGCAACCTTAAACTCACGGGAGAGGGAGCCCTTGAGACGGGCTTTCCAGTGGTACTAAACTTGTGCAGATCCGATATCGCCTTGAGGGTGATTTGACCATCCTTATTTTGTTTTTGTCTCTTTGACAGCAAAAACGAGTTGAAGATGTTTTGCGTGGCGTTTGTAGCGTCCCCGCTTGCTGTTCTTTTCCGGTGTGAAGCCTGCCCGCAGCGGCAGTAAAAGTCTACTTTTCGGATGCAAGGATACCTAAGGCAGAGTCAGGTAAAAAGAACATCTCTCTAGCCTCCCTAGATCGGGAGTTATTCCCAACCTCACCTCGAAATTATTTCTTGCTTCGCAGCCGGACCTAGGTTTTTTTTTTCAATTTCTGTTAGGGGGGGGGGTGTAGGGCTGACATCCAGGCCGCTCGCCTCGCCTACAGAATCGTCAGCAACCTTAAACTCACGGGAGAGGGAGCCCTTGAGACGGGCTTTCCAGTGGTACTAAACTTGTGCAGATCCGATATCTCCTTGAGGGTGATTTGACCATCCTTATTTTGTTTTTGTCCCTTGACAGCAAAAACGAGTTGAAGATGTTTTGCGTGGCGTTTGTAGCGTCCCCGCTTGCTGGTCTTTTCCGGTGTGAAGCCTTCCCGCAGCGGCCGTAAAAGTCTACTTTTCGGATGCAGGGATACCTAAGGCAGAGTCAGGTCAAAAGATCTTCTCTCTAGCCTCCCTAGATCGGGAGTTATTCCCAACCTCACCTCGAAATTATTTCGGGCCATTACCCCGGCCGGCAAGACCTTGCTTCGCAGCCGGCCCCTGGGTTTTTTCAATTTCTGTTAGGGGTAGGGCTGACATCCAGGCCGCTCGCCTCGCCTACAGAATCGTCAGCAACCTTAAACTCACGGGAGAGGGAGCCCTTGAGACGGGCTTTCCAGTGGTACTAAACTTGTGCAGATCCGATATCGCCTTGAGGGTGATTTGACCATCCTTATTTTGTTTTTGTCTCTTTGACAGCAAAAACGAGTTGAAGATGTTTTGCGTGGCGTTTGTAGCGTCCCCGCTTGCTGTTCTTTTCCGGTGTGAAGCCTGCCCGCAGCGGCAGTAAAAGTCTACTTTTCGGATGCAAGGATACCTAAGGCAGAGTCAGGTAAAAAGAACATCTCTCTAGCCTCCCTAGATCGGGAGTTATTCCCAACCTCACCTCGAAATTATTTCTTGCTTCGCAGCCGGACCTAGGTTTTTTTTTTCAATTTCTGTTAGGGGGGGGGGTGTAGGGCTGACATCCAGGCCGCTCGCCTCGCCTACAGAATCGTCAGCAACCTTAAACTCACGGGAGAGGGAGCCCTTGAGACGGGCTTTCCAGTGGTACTAAACTTGTGCAGATCCGATATCTCCTTGAGGGTGATTTGACCATCCTTATTTTGTTTTTGTCCCTTGACAGCAAAAACGAGTTGAAGATGTTTTGCGTGGCGTTTGTAGCGTCCCCGCTTGCTGGTCTTTTCCGGTGTGAAGCCTTCCCGCAGCGGCCGTAAAAGTCTACTTTTCGGATGCAGGGATACCTAAGGCAGAGTCAGGTCAAAAGATCTTCTCTCTAGCCTCCCTAGATCGGGAGTTATTCCCAACCTCACCTCGAAATTATTTCGGGCCATTACCCCGGCCGGCAAGACCTTGCTTCGCAGCCGGCCCCTGGGTTTTTTCAATTTCTGTTAGGGGTAGGGCTGACATCCAGGCCGCTCGCCTCGCCTACAGAATCGTCAGCAACCTTAAACTCACGGGAGAGGGAGCCCTTGAGACGGGCTTTCCAGTGGTACTAAACTTGTGCAGATCCGATATCGCCTTGAGGGTGATTTGACCATCCTTATTTTGTTTTTGTCTCTTTGACAGCAAAAACGAGTTGAAGATGTTTTGCGTGGCGTTTGTAGCGTCCCCGCTTGCTGTTCTTTTCCGGTGTGAAGCCTGCCCGCAGCGGCAGTAAAAGTCTACTTTTCGGATGCAAGGATACCTAAGGCAGAGTCAGGTAAAAAGAACATCTCTCTAGCCTCCCTAGATCGGGAGTTATTCCCAACCTCACCTCGAAATTATTTCTTGCTTCGCAGCCGGACCTAGGTTTTTTTTTTCAATTTCTGTTAGGGGGGGGGGGTGTAGGGCTGACATCCAGGCCGCTCGCCTCGCCTACAGAATCGTCAGCAACCTTAAACTCACGGGAGAGGGAGCCCTTGAGACGGGCTTTCCAGTGGTACTAAACTTGTGCAGATCCGATATCTCCTTGAGGGTGATTTGACCATCCTTATTTTGTTTTTGTCCCTTGACAGCAAAAACGAGTTGAAGATGTTTTGCGTGGCGTTTGTAGCGTCCCCGCTTGCTGGTCTTTTCCGGTGTGAAGCCTTCCCGCAGCGGCCGTAAAAGTCTACTTTTCGGATGCAGGGATACCTAAGGCAGAGTCAGGTCAAAAGATCTTCTCTCTAGCCTCCCTAGATCGGGAGTTATTCCCAACCTCACCTCGAAATTATTTCGGGCCATTACCCCGGCCGGCAAGACCTTGCTTCGCAGCCGGCCCCTGGGTTTTTTCAATTTCTGTTAGGGGTAGGGCTGACATCCAGGCCGCTCGCCTCGCCTACAGAATCGTCAGCAACCTTAAACTCACGGGAGAGGGAGCCCTTGAGACGGGCTTTCCAGTGGTACTAAACTTGTGCAGATCCGATATCGCCTTGAGGGTGATTTGACCATCCTTATTTTGTTTTTGTCTCTTTGACAGCAAAAACGAGTTGAAGATGTTTTGCGTGGCGTTTGTAGCGTCCCCGCTTGCTGTTCTTTTCCGGTGTGAAGCCTGCCCGCAGCGGCAGTAAAAGTCTACTTTTCGGATGCAAGGATACCTAAGGCAGAGTCAGGTAAAAAGAACATCTCTCTAGCCTCCCTAGATCGGGAGTTATTCCCAACCTCACCTCGAAATTATTTCTTGCTTCGCAGCCGGACCTAGGTTTTTTTTTTCAATTTCTGTTAGGGGGGGGGGTGTAGGGCTGACATCCAGGCCGCTCGCCTCGCCTACAGAATCGTCAGCAACCTTAAACTCACGGGAGAGGGAGCCCTTGAGACGGGCTTTCCAGTGGTACTAAACTTGTGCAGATCCGATATCTCCTTGAGGGTGATTTGACCATCCTTATTTTGTTTTTGTCCCTTGACAGCAAAAACGAGTTGAAGATGTTTTGCGTGGCGTTTGTAGCGTCCCCGCTTGCTGGTCTTTTCCGGTGTGAAGCCTTCCCGCAGCGGCCGTAAAAGTCTACTTTTCGGATGCAGGGATACCTAAGGCAGAGTCAGGTCAAAAGATCTTCTCTCTAGCCTCCCTAGATCGGGAGTTATTCCCAACCTCACCTCGAAATTATTTCGGGCCATTACCCCGGCCGGCAAGACCTTGCTTCGCAGCCGGCCCCTGGGTTTTTTCAATTTCTGTTAGGGGTAGGGCTGACATCCAGGCCGCTCGCCTCGCCTACAGAATCGTCAGCAACCTTAAACTCACGGGAGAGGGAGCCCTTGAGACGGGCTTTTCAGTGGTACTAAACTTGTGCAGATCCGATATCGCCTTGAGGGTGATTTGACCATCCTTATTTTGTTTTTGTCTCTTTGACAGCAAAAACGAGTTGAAGATGTTTTGCGTGGCGTTTGTAGCGTCCCCGCTTGCTGTTCTTTTCCGGTGTGAAGCCTGCCCGCAGCGGCAGTAAAAGTCTACTTTTCGGATGCAAGGATACCTAAGGCAGAGTCAGGTAAAAAGAACATCTCTCTAGCCTCCCTAGATCGGGAGTTATTCCCAACCTCACCTCGAAATTATTTCTTGCTTCGCAGCCGGACCTAGGTTTTTTTTTTCAATTTCTGTTAGGGGGGGGGTGTAGGGCTGACATCCAGGCCGCTCGCCTCGCCTACAGAATCGTCAGCAACCTTAAACTCACGGGAGAGGGAGCCCTTGAGACGGGCTTTCCAGTGGTACTAAACTTGTGCAGATCCGATATCTCCTTGAGGGTGATTTGACCATCCTTATTTTGTTTTTGTCCCTTGACAGCAAAAACGAGTTGAAGATGTTTTGCGTGGCGTTTGTAGCGTCCCCGCTTGCTGGTCTTTTCCGGTGTGAAGCCTTCCCGCAGCGGCCGTAAAAGTCTACTTTTCGGATGCAGGGATACCTAAGGCAGAGTCAGGTCAAAAGATCTTCTCTCTAGCCTCCCTAGATCGGGAGTTATTCCCAACCTCACCTCGAAATTATTTCGGGCCATTACCCCGGCCGGCAAGACCTTGCTTCGCAGCCGGCCCCTGGGTTTTTTCAATTTCTGTTAGGGGTAGGGCTGACATCCAGGCCGCTCGCCTCGCCTACAGAATCGTCAGCAACCTTAAACTCACGGGAGAGGGAGCCCTTGAGACGGGCTTTCCAGTGGTACTAAACTTGTGCAGATCCGATATCGCCTTGAGGGTGATTTGACCATCCTTATTTTGTTTTTGTCTCTTTGACAGCAAAAACGAGTTGAAGATGTTTTGCGTGGCGTTTGTAGCGTCCCCGCTTGCTGTTCTTTTCCGGTGTGAAGCCTGCCCGCAGCGGCAGTAAAAGTCTACTTTTCGGATGCAAGGATACCTAAGGCAGAGTCAGGTAAAAAGAACATCTCTCTAGCCTCCCTAGATCGGGAGTTATTCCCAACCTCACCTCGAAATTATTTCTTGCTTCGCAGCCGGACCTAGGTTTTTTTTTTCAATTTCTGTTAGGGGGGGGGGTGTAGGGCTGACATCCAGGCCGCTCGCCTCGCCTACAGAATCGTCAGCAACCTTAAACTCACGGGAGAGGGAGCCCTTGAGACGGGCTTTCCAGTGGTACTAAACTTGTGCAGATCCGATATCTCCTTGAGGGTGATTTGACCATCCTTATTTTGTTTTTGTCCCTTGACAGCAAAAACGAGTTGAAGATGTTTTGCGTGGCGTTTGTAGCGTCCCCGCTTGCTGGTCTTTTCCGGTGTGAAGCCTTCCCGCAGCGGCCGTAAAAGTCTACTTTTCGGATGCAGGGATACCTAAGGCAGAGTCAGGTCAAAAGATCTTCTCTCTAGCCTCCCTAGATCGGGAGTTATTCCCAACCTCACCTCGAAATTATTTCGGGCCATTACCCCGGCCGGCAAGACCTTGCTTCGCAGCCGGCCCCTGGGTTTTTTCAATTTCTGTTAGGGGTAGGGCTGACATCCAGGCCGCTCGCCTCGCCTACAGAATCGTCAGCAACCTTAAACTCACGGGAGAGGGAGCCCTTGAGACGGGCTTTCCAGTGGTACTAAACTTGTGCAGATCCGATATCGCCTTGAGGGTGATTTGACCATCCTTATTTTGTTTTTGTCTCTTTGACAGCAAAAACGAGTTGAAGATGTTTTGCGTGGCGTTTGTAGCGTCCCCGCTTGCTGTTCTTTTCCGGTGTGAAGCCTGCCCGCAGCGGCAGTAAAAGTCTACTTTTCGGATGCAAGGATACCTAAGGCAGAGTCAGGTAAAAAGAACATCTCTCTAGCCTCCCTAGATCGGGAGTTATTCCCAACCTCACCTCGAAATTATTTCTTGCTTCGCAGCCGGACCTAGGTTTTTTTTTTCAATTTCTGTTAGGGGGGGGGTGTAGGGCTGACATCCAGGCCGCTCGCCTCGCCTACAGAATCGTCAGCAACCTTAAACTCACGGGAGAGGGAGCCCTTGAGACGGGCTTTCCAGTGGTACTAAACTTGTGCAGATCCGATATCTCCTTGAGGGTGATTTGACCATCCTTATTTTGTTTTTGTCCCTTGACAGCAAAAACGAGTTGAAGATGTTTTGCGTGGCGTTTGTAGCGTCCCCGCTTGCTGGTCTTTTCCGGTGTGAAGCCTTCCCGCAGCGGCCGTAAAAGTCTACTTTTCGGATGCAGGGATACCTAAGGCAGAGTCAGGTCAAAAGATCTTCTCTCTAGCCTCCCTAGATCGGGAGTTATTCCCAACCTCACCTCGAAATTATTTCGGGCCATTACCCCGGCCGGCAAGACCTTGCTTCGCAGCCGGCCCCTGGGTTTTTTCAATTTCTGTTAGGGGTAGGGCTGACATCCAGGCCGCTCGCCTCGCCTACAGAATCGTCAGCAACCTTAAACTCACGGGAGAGGGAGCCCTTGAGACGGGCTTTCCAGTGGTACTAAACTTGTGCAGATCCGATATCGCCTTGAGGGTGATTTGACCATCCTTATTTTGTTTTTGTCTCTTTGACAGCAAAAACGAGTTGAAGATGTTTTGCGTGGCGTTTGTAGCGTCCCCGCTTGCTGTTCTTTTCCGGTGTGAAGCCTGCCCGCAGCGGCAGTAAAAGTCTACTTTTCGGATGCAAGGATACCTAAGGCAGAGTCAGGTAAAAAGAACATCTCTCTAGCCTCCCTAGATCGGGAGTTATTCCCAACCTCACCTCGAAATTATTTCTTGCTTCGCAGCCGGACCTAGGTTTTTTTTTTCAATTTCTGTTAGGGGGGGGGGTGTAGGGCTGACATCCAGGCCGCTCGCCTCGCCTACAGAATCGTCAGCAACCTTAAACTCACGGGAGAGGGAGCCCTTGAGACGGGCTTTCCAGTGGTACTAAACTTGTGCAGATCCGATATCTCCTTGAGGGTGATTTGACCATCCTTATTTTGTTTTTGTCCCTTGACAGCAAAAACGAGTTGAAGATGTTTTGCGTGGCGTTTGTAGCGTCCCCGCTTGCTGGTCTTTTCCGGTGTGAAGCCTTCCCGCAGCGGCCGTAAAAGTCTACTTTTCGGATGCAGGGATACCTAAGGCAGAGTCAGGTCAAAAGATCTTCTCTCTAGCCTCCCTAGATCGGGAGTTATTCCCAACCTCACCTCGAAATTATTTCGGGCCATTACCCCGGCCGGCAAGACCTTGCTTCGCAGCCGGCCCCTGGGTTTTTTCAATTTCTGTTAGGGGTAGGGCTGACATCCAGGCCGCTCGCCTCGCCTACAGAATCGTCAGCAACCTTAAACTCACGGGAGAGGGAGCCCTTGAGACGGGCTTTCCAGTGGTACTAAACTTGTGCAGATCCGATATCGCCTTGAGGGTGATTTGACCATCCTTATTTTGTTTTTGTCTCTTTGACAGCAAAAACGAGTTGAAGATGTTTTGCGTGGCGTTTGTAGCGTCCCCGCTTGCTGTTCTTTTCCGGTGTGAAGCCTGCCCGCAGCGGCAGTAAAAGTCTACTTTTCGGATGCAAGGATACCTAAGGCAGAGTCAGGTAAAAAGAACATCTCTCTAGCCTCCCTAGATCGGGAGTTATTCCCAACCTCACCTCGAAATTATTTCTTGCTTCGCAGCCGGACCTAGGTTTTTTTTTTCAATTTCTGTTAGGGGGGGGGGTGTAGGGCTGACATCCAGGCCGCTCGCCTCGCCTACAGAATCGTCAGCAACCTTAAACTCACGGGAGAGGGAGCCCTTGAGACGGGCTTTCCAGTGGTACTAAACTTGTGCAGATCCGATATCTCCTTGAGGGTGATTTGACCATCCTTATTTTGTTTTTGTCCCTTGACAGCAAAAACGAGTTGAAGATGTTTTGCGTGGCGTTTGTAGCGTCCCCGCTTGCTGGTCTTTTCCGGTGTGAAGCCTTCCCGCAGCGGCCGTAAAAGTCTACTTTTCGGATGCAGGGATACCTAAGGCAGAGTCAGGTCAAAAGATCTTCTCTCTAGCCTCCCTAGATCGGGAGTTATTCCCAACCTCACCTCGAAATTATTTCGGGCCAT
This sequence comes from Pisaster brevispinus, assembly GCA_023634235.1. Classification (NCBI taxonomy): domain Eukaryota; kingdom Metazoa; phylum Echinodermata; class Asteroidea; order Forcipulatida; family Asteriidae; genus Pisaster; species Pisaster brevispinus. The sequence goes on along the minus strand of JAMKCF010000048.1, from coordinate 668,096 downwards.
TACCCCGGCCGGCAAGACCTTGCTTCGCAGCCGGCCCCTGGGTTTTTTCAATTTCTGTTAGGGGTAGGGCTGACATCCAGGCCGCTCGCCTCGCCTACAGAATCGTCAGCAACCTTAAACTCACGGGAGAGGGAGCCCTTGAGACGGGCTTTCCAGTGGTACTAAACTTGTGCAGATCCGATATCGCCTTGAGGGTGATTTGACCATCCTTATTTTGTTTTTGTCTCTTTGACAGCAAAAACGAGTTGAAGATGTTTTGCGTGGCGTTTGTAGCGTCCCCGCTTGCTGTTCTTTTCCGGTGTGAAGCCTGCCCGCAGCGGCAGTAAAAGTCTACTTTTCGGATGCAAGGATACCTAAGGCAGAGTCAGGTAAAAAGAACATCTCTCTAGCCTCCCTAGATCGGGAGTTATTCCCAACCTCACCTCGAAATTATTTCTTGCTTCGCAGCCGGACCTAGGTTTTTTTTTTCAATTTCTGTTAGGGGGGGGGGGTGTAGGGCTGACATCCAGGCCGCTCGCCTCGCCTACAGAATCGTCAGCAACCTTAAACTCACGGGAGAGGGAGCCCTTGAGACGGGCTTTCCAGTGGTACTAAACTTGTGCAGATCCGATATCTCCTTGAGGGTGATTTGACCATCCTTATTTTGTTTTTGTCCCTTGACAGCAAAAACGAGTTGAAGATGTTTTGCGTGGCGTTTGTAGCGTCCCCGCTTGCTGGTCTTTTCCGGTGTGAAGCCTTCCCGCAGCGGCCGTAAAAGTCTACTTTTCGGATGCAGGGATACCTAAGGCAGAGTCAGGTCAAAAGATCTTCTCTCTAGCCTCCCTAGATCGGGAGTTATTCCCAACCTCACCTCGAAATTATTTCGGGCCATTACCCCGGCCGGCAAGACCTTGCTTCGCAGCCGGCCCCTGGGTTTTTTCAATTTCTGTTAGGGGTAGGGCTGACATCCAGGCCGCTCGCCTCGCCTACAGAATCGTCAGCAACCTTAAACTCACGGGAGAGGGAGCCCTTAAGACGGGCTTTCCAGTGGTACTAAACTTGTGCAGATCCGATATCGCCTTGAGGGTGATTTGACCATCCTTATTTTGTTTTTGTCTCTTTGACAGCAAAAACGAGTTGAAGATGTTTTGCGTGGCGTTTGTAGCGTCCCCGCTTGCTGTTCTTTTCCGGTGTGAAGCCTGCCCGCAGCGGCAGTAAAAGTCTACTTTTCGGATGCAAGGATACCTAAGGCAGAGTCAGGTAAAAAGAACATCTCTCTAGCCTCCCTAGATCGGGAGTTATTCCCAACCTCACCTCGAAATTATTTCTTGCTTCGCAGCCGGACCTAGGTTTTTTTTTTCAATTTCTGTTAGGGGGGGGGTGTAGGGCTGACATCCAGGCCGCTCGCCTCGCCTACAGAATCGTCAGCAACCTTAAACTCACGGGAGAGGGAGCCCTTGAGACGGGCTTTCCAGTGGTACTAAACTTGTGCAGATCCGATATCTCCTTGAGGGTGATTTGACCATCCTTATTTTGTTTTTGTCCCTTGACAGCAAAAACGAGTTGAAGATGTTTTGCGTGGCGTTTGTAGCGTCCCCGCTTGCTGGTCTTTTCCGGTGTGAAGCCTTCCCGCAGCGGCCGTAAAAGTCTACTTTTCGGATGCAGGGATACCTAAGGCAGAGTCAGGTCAAAAGATCTTCTCTCTAGCCTCCCTAGATCGGGAGTTATTCCCAACCTCACCTCGAAATTATTTCGGGCCATTACCCCGGCCGGCAAGACCTTGCTTCGCAGCCGGCCCCTGGGTTTTTTCAATTTCTGTTAGGGGTAGGGCTGACATCCAGGCCGCTCGCCTCGCCTACAGAATCGTCAGCAACCTTAAACTCACGGGAGAGGGAGCCCTTGAGACGGGCTTTCCAGTGGTACTAAACTTGTGCAGATCCGATATCGCCTTGAGGGTGATTTGACCATCCTTATTTTGTTTTTGTCTCTTTGACAGCAAAAACGAGTTGAAGATGTTTTGCGTGGCGTTTGTAGCGTCCCCGCTTGCTGTTCTTTTCCGGTGTGAAGCCTGCCCGCAGCGGCAGTAAAAGTCTACTTTTCGGATGCAAGGATACCTAAGGCAGAGTCAGGTAAAAAGAACATCTCTCTAGCCTCCCTAGATCGGGAGTTATTCCCAACCTCACCTCGAAATTATTTCTTGCTTCGCAGCCGGACCTAGGTTTTTTTTTTCAATTTCTGTTAGGGGGGGGGGGTGTAGGGCTGACATCCAGGCCGCTCGCCTCGCCTACAGAATCGTCAGCAACCTTAAACTCACGGGAGAGGGAGCCCTTGAGACGGGCTTTCCAGTGGTACTAAACTTGTGCAGATCCGATATCTCCTTGAGGGTGATTTGACCATCCTTATTTTGTTTTTGTCCCTTGACAGCAAAAACGAGTTGAAGATGTTTTGCGTGGCGTTTGTAGCGTCCCCGCTTGCTGGTCTTTTCCGGTGTGAAGCCTTCCCGCAGCGGCCGTAAAAGTCTACTTTTCGGATGCAGGGATACCTAAGGCAGAGTCAGGTCAAAAGATCTTCTCTCTAGCCTCCCTAGATCGGGAGTTATTCCCAACCTCACCTCGAAATTATTTCGGGCCATTACCCCGGCCGGCAAGACCTTGCTTCGCAGCCGGCCCCTGGGTTTTTTCAATTTCTGTTAGGGGTAGGGCTGACATCCAGGCCGCTCGCCTCGCCTACAGAATCGTCAGCAACCTTAAACTCACGGGAGAGGGAGCCCTTGAGACGGGCTTTCCAGTGGTACTAAACTTGTGCAGATCCGATATCGCCTTGAGGGTGATTTGACCATCCTTATTTTGTTTTTGTCTCTTTGACAGCAAAAACGAGTTGAAGATGTTTTGCGTGGCGTTTGTAGCGTCCCCGCTTGCTGTTCTTTTCCGGTGTGAAGCCTGCCCGCAGCGGCAGTAAAAGTCTACTTTTCGGATGCAAGGATACCTAAGGCAGAGTCAGGTAAAAAGAACATCTCTCTAGCCTCCCTAGATCGGGAGTTATTCCCAACCTCACCTCGAAATTATTTCTTGCTTCGCAGCCGGACCTAGGTTTTTTTTTTCAATTTCTGTTAGGGGGGGGGGGTGTAGGGCTGACATCCAGGCCGCTCGCCTCGCCTACAGAATCGTCAGCAACCTTAAACTCACGGGAGAGGGAGCCCTTGAGACGGGCTTTCCAGTGGTACTAAACTTGTGCAGATCCGATATCTCCTTGAGGGTGATTTGACCATCCTTATTTTGTTTTTGTCCCTTGACAGCAAAAACGAGTTGAAGATGTTTTGCGTGGCGTTTGTAGCGTCCCCGCTTGCTGGTCTTTTCCGGTGTGAAGCCTTCCCGCAGCGGCCGTAAAAGTCTACTTTTCGGATGCAGGGATACCTAAGGCAGAGTCAGGTCAAAAGATCTTCTCTCTAGCCTCCCTAGATCGGGAGTTATTCCCAACCTCACCTCGAAATTATTTCGGGCCATTACCCCGGCCGGCAAGACCTTGCTTCGCAGCCGGCCCCTGGGTTTTTTCAATTTCTGTTAGGGGTAGGGCTGACATCCAGGCCGCTCGCCTCGCCTACAGAATCGTCAGCAACCTTAAACTCACGGGAGAGGGAGCCCTTGAGACGGGCTTTCCAGTGGTACTAAACTTGTGCAGATCCGATATCGCCTTGAGGGTGATTTGACCATCCTTATTTTGTTTTTGTCTCTTTGACAGCAAAAACGAGTTGAAGATGTTTTGCGTGGCGTTTGTAGCGTCCCCGCTTGCTGTTCTTTTCCGGTGTGAAGCCTGCCCGCAGCGGCAGTAAAAGTCTACTTTTCGGATGCAAGGATACCTAAGGCAGAGTCAGGTAAAAAGAACATCTCTCTAGCCTCCCTAGATCGGGAGTTATTCCCAACCTCACCTCGAAATTATTTCTTGCTTCGCAGCCGGACCTAGGTTTTTTTTTTCAATTTCTGTTAGGGGGGGGGGTGTAGGGCTGACATCCAGGCCGCTCGCCTCGCCTACAGAATCGTCAGCAACCTTAAACTCACGGGAGAGGGAGCCCTTGAGACGGGCTTTCCAGTGGTACTAAACTTGTGCAGATCCGATATCTCCTTGAGGGTGATTTGACCATCCTTATTTTGTTTTTGTCCCTTGACAGCAAAAACGAGTTGAAGATGTTTTGCGTGGCGTTTGTAGCGTCCCCGCTTGCTGGTCTTTTCCGGTGTGAAGCCTTCCCGCAGCGGCCGTAAAAGTCTACTTTTCGGATGCAGGGATACCTAAGGCAGAGTCAGGTCAAAAGATCTTCTCTCTAGCCTCCCTAGATCGGGAGTTATTCCCAACCTCACCTCGAAATTATTTCGGGCCATTACCCCGGCCGGCAAGACCTTGCTTCGCAGCCGGCCCCTGGGTTTTTTCAATTTCTGTTAGGGGTAGGGCTGACATCCAGGCCGCTCGCCTCGCCTACAGAATCGTCAGCAACCTTAAACTCACGGGAGAGGGAGCCCTTGAGACGGGCTTTCCAGTGGTACTAAACTTGTGCAGATCCGATATCGCCTTGAGGGTGATTTGACCATCCTTATTTTGTTTTTGTCTCTTTGACAGCAAAAACGAGTTGAAGATGTTTTGCGTGGCGTTTGTAGCGTCCCCGCTTGCTGTTCTTTTCCGGTGTGAAGCCTGCCCGCAGCGGCAGTAAAAGTCTACTTTTCGGATGCAAGGATACCTAAGGCAGAGTCAGGTAAAAAGAACATCTCTCTAGCCTCCCTAGATCGGGAGTTATTCCCAACCTCACCTCGAAATTATTTCTTGCTTCGCAGCCGGACCTAGGTTTTTTTTTTCAATTTCTGTTAGGGGGGGGGGTGTAGGGCTGACATCCAGGCCGCTCGCCTCGCCTACAGAATCGTCAGCAACCTTAAACTCACGGGAGAGGGAGCCCTTGAGACGGGCTTTCCAGTGGTACTAAACTTGTGCAGATCCGATATCTCCTTGAGGGTGATTTGACCATCCTTATTTTGTTTTTGTCCCTTGACAGCAAAAACGAGTTGAAGATGTTTTGCGTGGCGTTTGTAGCGTCCCCGCTTGCTGGTCTTTTCCGGTGTGAAGCCTTCCCGCAGCGGCCGTAAAAGTCTACTTTTCGGATGCAGGGATACCTAAGGCAGAGTCAGGTCAAAAGATCTTCTCTCTAGCCTCCCTAGATCGGGAGTTATTCCCAACCTCACCTCGAAATTATTTCGGGCCATTACCCCGGCCGGCAAGACCTTGCTTCGCAGCCGGCCCCTGGGTTTTTTCAATTTCTGTTAGGGGTAGGGCTGACATCCAGGCCGCTCGCCTCGCCTACAGAATCGTCAGCAACCTTAAACTCACGGGAGAGGGAGCCCTTGAGACGGGCTTTCCAGTGGTACTAAACTTGTGCAGTTTGTAGCGTCCCCGCTTGCTGGTCTTTTCCGGTGTGAAGCCGTGACAGTCGTGTTGGCCTTATGTATGTATAGGTTTTCTTTCACAATAGTTCTCGATTTCCTCCCCCAAATCATCAAAAGCTAATCAAACACTCTTTGACGACTCCAGTTATTTTAGGAATTTCCTTTAAACTCATCACTGAATCCATCATCATGTCAATATCTCCTGAAAATTCAGGAAAAGTCCATGAAATGGGGGCTGCCCCGCGGCTTTAAATGTGTACAATAGGTCTTGATGCTCCTTCACTTCCGCCCATTGTTTCAGAAAATCCTTTATTTTTCTAGTTAGGCGCCTCCTGCTGTCCGTCTATATGTATCAATGTCTATGGGCGCACCACACTAAATAAACTCCAATAGTAACCAATGCTTCATGCTAAATATTCAAAAATACTCAACAAATATTTAAGGCCTCTTGAAAATTAATCAGATATATTTTCAGACAACTAAATTTAGATTTCTTTTCTTTTTTTGCTAGGCTGCTAGGTCAGCCGTTTGCAGTTTTTGCTAATTACTCTTTAAAAAATACCTCACCCGAAAATGTTTTTTTTCCAAAACCGACTCGCTGCCAGTTTTCATTGGGCATTTCTCCAGTTCACAAGCCAAATAGGACCAACTTTAAAGACTAAATTAATGAAATCTTTCAAAAAGTTGAAACACACAACCCCCAGGTTGAGGTAGATTCTTACCAATATACATTCTATTAATTGCATGTCCCCAAAAACCTCATAATTAAAAAGATTCTGTGGGTATACAAATTATGATAATTAGCTTGGCGCATGAATTTTGGCTTATTTAGTGTGATGCACCCACATACATTCGCTCATCCCCAGCGCCTTGCCTTAAAACCAAAGGCGCTGGGATGGGCAAACGTATCAAGCACGCTCATTGGTTTATGCTCAGTCCCATCATGCATCACACTCACGCTGCAAGCACTGCACGCATGACGTACTTTGAACAAGAATCTGTGCAAGCTGATTTGCCCATCCCAGCGGTCCTGGATAGGCCGCTGGGGCCGAGCGAACCACATACATTATTATCGGTTGGTGCACCTGGGTGGGTTCACCCGGAAAAAAACTGTTGTGCGACCTCAAGAGTTTCTGTAAGGAAGAGAGGACCGAAATTCGAGCACATCGTGACATTAAAAAATGGGAGTTGCAGAAAATGACCAAGAAACAATTAAAGTCGGTCATTTCTGAAATTAAAGAGCAAGTAAAATTCTTCCTTGGTAGCCGGGAACATGCCAACTCTCTGGTAGAGCTACTCCCCCTAGAGAAAGTCCAGGTAAAATATTAATTATTATCATCTCAAAACAATTTCGTCACCTAGCCATGCTAGCCGGTCCATAAGTACTATAGTCCACCATGCGCAGGAAGGAGTCCACTCACTAGCACTTTAGCAGGATGCCGCCATTCGCGCTAAGTGGGCGCGATTCGTGTGTATAAAATGTTGCAAAAAAACTTGTGGGCTAAGGGTATACAAACGCAATGTACCTTTAATATTGTTAAATTGTTAGAAATTTTGTCTTGACACCCCCCTCCACAGGAAATGTTTTTCATTTATAATTGTGTTTCATGTTGTGCAATTTTTTCTTTATTAATTACGACCACAAATGAGACTTGATTTGATCAATAAGGCAAATTTATCACAAGTCTTTAAGTAATTTAAAAGGTTATTTTTTATTAGGCCTAGTTTTCAACTTCAAGTGACCTCCTTGTACCTTTTCATTTGTTATTTAATTAATTCAAATTATTTCAATCGCTGCCAGCAAATTTGTCTAAAATAACTTCACTTTAAACACAAGTTACTTTAGTACTATTTGCTACTCTTTAAACCTAGAAAATGTAAACTTTTGAAATCTGAAATTTTTTTATTTTTAAAATTATTTTTTTTACTGAATTGAGAAGTTTTGATAAGAAGTTTGTAATAAAGATAAGGTGTTTTATTAATTAAAATAATCTGTTTCAATTTAAAATACATGTTTCATAAATATTAATGCAATACTAAACACCAACCATAAGCAGATCACCGGAGAAATAAGCCCCACCTGGCCACCCGACTGGCTTGAATATACCACCCTGTTCCCCACTCCAATTTGCCAATGGCAATAATGATGGTTTTCAGATGGATTTATATTAAAGTAACTAACTGATTATTTGGGAAATTCAAGGATAAAACTTCCAGGGAGCAGGGGTATAGGCTCGATGGGATACAAAAACATGTGGAGCAACAGATTGAGTGTGGTTTTGTGACTGCAGACTACAAGGCGTTTGTCAAAACCAGCATGGGCAACATACAGTAATCCATGATACGTAGACCTCCTCTCCGACATCAGGTAGAAAGAAGAAGAAGAAAAAGAAGAAAAAAATATAACAAAAGTGGGTGGATTCATCGTCATTATAATGATACAGAGAAGACTAAAATAACACATTATGAGAAAACATGTTTTTAAACAAAATTTATGAAATAGTTAATTACAGAAATGATTAAATGTAAAGAATTTTATTAAAACAAAAACTGAACATAAATAAAGAAAATAGGTAAATAAATATATGTGGCTCAACAAAAAAGTAAACAAACAAGTTTAGAAATGAGGTTGTTGTTCAGTATTTAATATTAGCTCTACCCCCAGATGTCACCTCCACCCCACCCATCCCCAACAACCCAACTATCATAAAACAATAGAGATGTTTTATTATAACCGCAGACCATAAGCTGATCAGCATTTACAATACTTCAACTTGTTGGCGAGCTGCAAAGCAGAGTGATCCTATGTAATGAAAATTTCCGTCCGTCTGTCCGTCTGTCGAACGAGAAAGACATTGTGGGGTGAGTTTTAGGTAGGAACTGTAGTTGTGATTTGTTTTTACATTGTGGGGTGAAGCCCACAATCTTTTTAACAGGAAAGATTAAAGAAAAGGGATCATAGACAACACATGGGGAAAGCCCACAATGTCGCTCTTGTAAAGATGTCTGTCTGTCTGTCTGTCTGTCCGGCCGTCCGCATTCAACAAATGTTAAAGTTTTAGCATCAAGCTTCAACATTTATGTTTTGAGTTGTTTTATGGATTCTAAAAGCCCTAAGTGAATTAATTATACAATGACAGCCATGTATTGTGTTTCTCAACAATTTTTTTTACAGAAATGTTTTCAGAATTTAAAAAGAAATGTTGAAGTTTGTTTTACAACGTTGAACTTTGTGCCCTCGGGACTTTATTAAAAAACTTTAGACTAAACGTTGGATGTTTTAGAACTAAATTTGAATAACAACACAACAGACATGCAGAAATTGTTTCAACAAAAACCAAACTCTTTGTCACTGATTCAAAATGAATGAGCTAAAACAATGAAAAACTTAAATACTCCTTATTGCAATGATGTACTGACTTGAAACTTGAATCAAATATTGCAAAGAGTTTATCACTGGTTTCAGTTGAATGAGCTAAAACAATGACAACCTTAAATGATCATAACTCCTTATTGCAATGATGTACATGTACTGACTTGAAACTTGAATCAAATATTGCTTCTTACATGTAGATTCATTTGAAAAGATAAAACTCAAAGAGTTTATCACTAGTTCCAGTTTAATGAGCTAAAACAATGAAAACCTTAAATGGTCATAACTCCTTATTGCAATAAGTCATTGGTCTTCTATCTGGCGATCGGCAGCTCGCCATGGCAGCTTCGCTGTTCTAGTTTTTCATTATTATAACCATTTTTCTCCTTTTTCACGGAAGTTGGGTTGTTGAAATATTGGTTGCAATATATTGCAATGTTGCATTATTTGCCCTTTGCGCGGACTTATATAATATAATTATAACATTTTGAGGATGCGAAATGTGTTGAGTAGGGTTTTGTCTCCTGCCTGCGCCCTTCTCTGTCGTCCCTTTTCTCTAACGCCATGAAGCATGATTTTGGTTGATTTGCACGTCCGGTGTTGAGTTTTAGAATGGGTGAAGGAAACAAAATTACCTCGGTATTGTCATGTATTTTGATTTGTTGATTAATTGCGTTGATCAAACTGATGGAAAATTGAAAAGGTTTAGGCTTACTGGTGCAATTTGTTATTTTCTATCTGTTGAAAAATGTTTGGGGATGGTGGCCTTGCACATCAGTCCGCGAAGCCAAGCCAGTTTATTATACAAGAGAACAGCTGTACAGATTGTTCCACTTATCAGAAGAGGTAGACCTGGGTAGCTCTGTGTTGATGTGCAGATTTTGTGTACATTTGTATGCCAGGAAACAATTTCACAGTCCATAAAAAAAATAACACAACTCTGGGAACTGATTCCCCATCTAAAAATATGTGGAATGGTCCTGTCTGGGATCTCCTGGATGATCAAGTCCCTCGGGGCTTTACAAGTGGGGACAAAAAGTAACACTCAAAATATGTCACACCACACAGGCGGTGTCCCCCTTCAGAGGGTAGAAGCTTGGGTTGACCACTGACCTTCAACACCTGCACAGTCGGTCATGCTTGATTGTTCTTTATTCGTTACATCATAGAGGTATAGTGGTATTTACATTAGGCATGTGTATGGTAGCCTATCACAAATTTCAGCAAACTGTCAAAGTATTTTCAAGAGCGGGACTCGATACAAAAAAATTCCCTCCAAGTAAATAAAAAATGTAAAAACTGTATAAAATTAAACTTTAATTGTATGGATTAAATAACAGTTGAAGCATCACTAAATGTATACACTGGCTTGGGAAAAATTGCCACTTATTAACTTCACAATGGAGCCAAGTTTAGGTTTCGATAGTGTCGAAAATATAAATAATTGCATGATTTGGAACGTGAGAGGTCCCCCAGATTCCACTACTGGATTAGTCTTGGTTCCACCATAAAGGACCGTTTCGCACATGGATTAATTCCCAGCCTCGCTACCATGCAGCGCGACGTTTCGCCCGCTAGCTGTGCGTACGTCTATACGCTTCGATTTACAGGTCCCGCGAAGGTCTTGGATATCTTATATGGGGGTGCTTAAGTGTTTCATTGTCTCCCCCCCCCCCCCCACTTTCCGGGGAAGCCAATCAACGATCGAGTTTTCACCCTTTTGTGAATTATTCATGATTCGCCATGTGTTTCTAACAGCTAGCTCGCTCTATGGGTCGTTGTTGTGAATGGTCACTCGTTGCGAAAAGTACCTTCTCGCAAGGAATTATTATAAAGTGAATAAAATGCACTGAAAAGAGCTTGACGATGGGTTAGGGTTTGGATTTAAAAATTTTCTAGATTATTCTGACATTGCTTACCTTTTGTTTATAACAATATTTAAAGGCACTGGACACTTTTGGTAACTACTCAAAATACTATAGCATCGAAAAACTTACTTGGTAACGAGCAACAGAGAGCTGTTGATAGCATAAAACATTGTGAGAAACGACTCCCTCTGGAGAAACGTAGTTTTTGAGAATAAGAAGAGGTAATTTCTCACTAAAATATTTGAATCTGAAAAAGACTTCGGGCCTGAAGCCTTTTTCAGGCATCTGAAAGCACACCAGCGTGCAACAAAAGTGTTTTTCTTTTATTATTTTCTTTAGTGCAACTTCGATGACCACCATTGAGCCAAAATTTTCACTGATTTGTTATTTTATGCACCATGTTGAGATACGCCAAGTGAGAACACTGGTCTTTGACAATATTCAAACGTGTCCAGTGCCTTTAACTTATAGTCTTTGTTTGTTGAAGTTTTACACGAACAGCGAAGGAATGATTTAATAATGGGGTTTTATGGGATGCTTTCACGAGAAAATGAAGTTCATGGGAGTTATACCTTTGGTTTTTGAAATCGTTCGATTGTTTTACGTAGATAGACCTATATACAATCAAACTAACATGTAAAAATTCATTTCAGTGGTCGCGTTTTTGAGATATCGCCGAAGATCCGGAGCGAATTATGTCAACGCAGGGAAAATAATCCGTAATTGGAATACCAATCTGAGAAACGTTTTTGCAGTAACTTTTCTCAGATTCAAATTTGGGGGGATAAAAACTAATATTTTTGTTATAACTACATTACTTTGAAGTGAAATTTTCCTCAAAATGCTTTATACTATCGAAGTTGCTGTACTTCTAATCAAGTAAGTTTTTATTGCCATTAATTTTAAGAGGGATTACCAACACGGCCCTTTAAACGATAACGCATTGTTGAGAACACACATAGATTTCCACACACTGTGTACATGTACTGTAATAGGCTGGCTAAAATTGTATTACATTTATTTGTGCACTTTGACCTTGCAATAGAGAAACTGCATAAGCCTATGCGCAGGGCGCGCGGTATTTGAAAAGCCAGTCAAAACCGCAAAGTGCAAGTGAAGCGCACACACAATACAATGGGACAACGGCGCTGGCGCCCGGTATTTGAAACGCTCATTATATATGCAGCGACTTATAAAATACTGTTGAAAGCAGCATGTTGGAGTAATGGCCATACAAACAATGATACAAACGTCTTTAGTTCACCTCTCTTTCTTTGTGAACACCTATCAGTGAATTAGGCTACATAAAAGATACAGTAAATTATCCCACTACAGAAAATTAAAATTATTGCTATACACAAAAGTCCTCATTACATTCGTGAAGTTGCAAAAAAAGTAAAAGTAACTTCAAAGTAGAATTGTTTCATTGCCAATAGTTATTTTCAGGGCATGTCGAATGGTAGAATGATAAGTAATTCAGATGCAAAGATAATCTTTTATAAGATTACATGATTGACATCGACAATGTACAAGATTCAAACGTCCAATAAACAATGACCGACCGATAAACCTAACCGAATGCAAGCATATAATTTAGCTTGAATAAATTCAGAATCACTTGCTTAATAATAGTGTGTTGATGGTAGAGCGATGAAGAAGTCATGGTCAATCAAAACGTGAGAGCGCGCGTGCGATGTTAACACAGCATGCATTTATAGCCCACTGCATGCACACAATCATGCTTGATCGTGTCGACGACCTCGCGACTTTTCACATCTTGCTTTTCTTGCAAGCTTGTCATATCACTTTAATATATGAATAAAACACGACTTGATGCTACATGAAAATAACTTGGCCACGCCCTCTTAAACAAGCTATGCAAGACGTTTACAGACAGTCGTCAACCGAAATAATTTCAAGAAGAAAAGCGCGCCCTCTGTCGGATTATCAAGTTACGTTACGAGTATGACGTCTTGGACCAAGACTAATGGTAACGAGGCTGTCGCCGAACAGAACCGGACTGAAGCTAGCCGCGTATTGGGCCAGATTTCCCATCCGCGTATTCAAGGGCCGGCCAGCCGCGTATTCAGGAAAAAAAGAATCCATGCAGTAAAAGGTGGTGAAATTTCCGTCTCCTTTTTTTTTTTGCTTTTAACGAATTTTTTGATAATCTTGCTTTATCTGTATAATTTTTTTCATTATTTGTAACTAACATATCAATGACAAGACTCGTAGACCAAATTAGCTCATTTGGTTGCATAATTAGTGAGTAATTAGCCGCCACAATTAAGACCTCATCACCAAGACCATATTACGCAACTGCTAAAAAACTTGCACTCACCCCAAAGTAAATGTACCCTTCATGTTGCAAAAAATATGGAATTTTATTCCATAATCTGATAGACCATACCACTGGGCACACTTAATTTTGGAGGGGACTAATTCGGATCACTAATTAATACCTAATTAGCCGCTACAATACACGCCATTTTCGACCATACGTTAATGTCACAAATACTTACTATTTTGACTGCACTCACCGTAAAGTAAATGTACCCTTCATGTTGCCAAAAAGATGGAATTTTATTCCATAATCTGATAGACCATACCACTGGGCACACTTAATTTTGGAGGGGGCTAATTCGGATCACTAATTAATACCTAATTAGCCGCTACAATACACGCCATTTTCGACCATACGTTAATGTATAGCACTTGTCACAAATACTTACTATTTTGAATGCACTCACCGTAAAGTAAATGTACCCTTCATGTTGCAACAAATATGGAATTTTATTCCATATTCTCATAGACCATACCACTGGGCACACTTAATTTTGGAGGGGACTAATTCGGATCACTAATTAATACCTAATTAGCCGCTACAATACACGCCATTTTCGACCATACGTTAATTTATGGCACTTGTCACACAAACTTACTATTTTGACTGCACTCACCGTAAAGTAAATGTACCCTTCATGTTGCAAAAAATATGGAATTTTATTCCATATTCTCATAGACCATACCACTGGGCACACTTAATTTTGGAGGGGGCTAATTCGGATCACTAATTAATACCTAATTAGCCGCTACAATACACGCCATTTTCGACCATACGTTAATGTATGGCACATTTACACTATACTTACTATTTTGAATGCACTCGCCGTAAAGTAAATGTACCCTTCATGTTGAAAAAAATATGGAATTTTATTCCATAATCTGATAGACCATACCACTGGGCACACTTAATTTTGGAGGGGGCTAATTCGGATCACTAATTAATACCTAATTAGCCGCTACAATACACGCCATTTTCGACCATACGTTAATGTATGGCACATTTACACTATACTTACTATTTTGAATGCACTCGCCGTAAAGTAAATGTACCCTTCATGTTGAAAAAAATATGGAATTTTATTCCATAATCTGATAGACCATACCACTGGGCACACTTAATTTTGGAGGGGGCTAATTCGGATCACTAATTAATACCTAATTAGCCACTACAATATACGCCATTTTCGACCATACGTTAATGTATGGCACATTTACACTATACTTACTATTTTGAATGCACTCGCCGTAAAACAAATGTACCCTTCATGTTGCAAAAAATATGAAATTTTATTCCATAATCTGATAGACCATATCACTGGGCACACTTAATTTTGGAGGGGGCTAATTCGGATCACTAATTAATACCTAATTAGCCAGTACAATATACGCCATTTTCGACCAAACGTTAATGTATGGCACATTTACACTATACTTACTATTTTGAATGCACTCGCCGTAAAGTAAATGTACCCTTCATGTTGCAAAAAATATGAAATTTTATTCCATAATCTGATAGACCATACCACTGGGCACACTTAATTTTGGAGGGGGCTAATTCGGATCACTAATTAATACCTAATTAGCCACTACAATATACGCCATTTTCGACCATACGTTAATGTATGGCACATTTACACTATACTTACTATTTTGAATGCACTCGCCGTAAAACAAATGTACCCTTCATGTTGCAAAAAATATATAATTTTATTCCATAATCTGATAGACCATACCAATGGGCACACTTAATTTTGGAGGGGGCTAATTCGGATCACTAATTAATACCTAATTAGCCACTACAATATACGCCATTTTCGACCATACGTTAATGTATGGCACATTTACACTATACTTACTATTTTGAATGCATTCGCCGTAAAACAAATGTACCCTACATGGTGCAGAAAAAATATGGAATTTTATTCCATAATCTGATAGACCCTACCACTGGGCACACTTAATTTTGGAGGGGGCTAATTCGGATCACTAATTAATACCTAATTAGCCACTACAATATACGCCATTTTCGACCATACGTTAATGTATGGCACATTTACACTATACTTACTATTTTGAATGCACTCGCCGTAAAGTAAATGTACCCTTCATGTTGCAAAAAATATGAAATTTTATTCCATAATCTGATAGACCCTACCACTGGGCACACTTAATTTTGGAGGGGGCTAATTCGGATCACTAATTAATATACCTAAATAGCCGCTACAATACACGCCATTTTCGACCATACGTTAATGTATGGCACTTGTCACACAAACTTACTATTTTGACTGCACTCACCGTAAAGTAAATGTACCCTTCATGTTGTAAAAAAGATGGAATTTTATTCTATATTCTCATAGACCATACCACTGGGCACACTTAATTTTGGAGGGGGCTAAGATTTTCTTTCATTCCACCAACTTGCCATGATTTGCTGTAATCCAAAACCAGCAGTGTTAAAACGTTTGAAAAATATACGTACCACTGTGGCTGGTTGAGCGAGACATTGGTTGATTTTTATATCACCCAGTTGTGTGAAGTAGGTAATGAAGAAGCTCAAAAAATAAAATTTGGAGCTGTACATTGTCACAATACCCAAAAAATACTCAATAGTCAACAATCCTCCCAAACATTTAAGTCAGTGTCAAAAACATGCTTCCAGACAGGCACGTTTTGCGAAGTAATTTTTCCCCCTTTTAGAAAATAGTCACTTTACTTTGTATGTTGTTGACAACATTTTAAAAAAGCTCACTTGCTTTGATTCATTGTGTAAAAGTCGGGATACTCGGCAGAAGATATCAACCCATGGACAAGCATTCTTTGATTTTTTTCAAAATGGAAGAATGAATCGTTATTGGAACCAAATGCCTAATGTTTTTGAAAACCAACATAAATTTGCAGTCAAACAATCACCATGCATACAACAAACTGATTCTGGAAGCTGCGGGGTGTTTTGCTGTCTGTTCGCTGAACAACTTTGCAGCTCTAAACGAATTTTACAGTCTCATGATGTGGAAAACCTTAGAATATACATCACAATGCAGCTGTTGAAAAGATCTCGAATCGTCGACCCAGAACTAAAACGATTGTTTTCAGCTTACATATAGTGCCCACATCATGCATGGTAGTTATTTACTTTAGCTTTGGTTACTTTAGAATTGCGGTAAAACACATTTTAATACACCTTATAGGAACGCTTAAACAAAAAATAATAAGAAGAAGAATAAACAAAGACAATCAGACACAAAGTTGGTGTTCGGGAACATTTCACGAAAAGTTTGTTCTTCCTTGTTTACTTTGAAATAACTTTCTGTGCTGTCTAGTGTAGTGTTGTGTTGACAACACAAACAGCGGGCAAATTTCCTGTCACAACTTTTTAAACCGTGTTTTCCTCCCCCTAAGGTTTCAAGTATGTTTGAATTGATATTACACTGTTTTTGACACAATTTTGTTCCCAGATTTTTTAAATTGAAAATCACAAGTTTACGCTTGTAACCTTTTGAGGCTGTCAATATTGACAATATTTTACATCTTAAGAAAGATCTTGGATGAGTGAAGAAATATGCAGAGATTTTTGTCAATCTCTTTTTCTCTAGAGTTGTTTGACTAGATGCAAACTCAAATAAGTTAGCACCAATACAAAATGCAACAATTTGAAGAAGTTGAAAATTATTATGACGTCACCATGACGTTTCAGCTGTCACGTGACATCAAAATTTGTTCTCATGAAATTTGTTATTATTCAAACAAACATGCCATGAACGTGGGGTTTCTGTTAATGACTTTGATACAATTTGTAGATCGTGTCAGTCTTTTATTTGTTTGTGGCGTCATCAGGATGTCACCAAACGTTGTTTTTTTTTTCCTTTTGCGCACCAACCGACGGAAGAATTATAAGCCAAATGACGATGACAGGTTTTGTGTGTACGAAATTATTGGTACAATGAGCGTGGGTAAGGGAGTGTATCATGAGTCTCATAAAACCGACTGATAAAGACCCCCGTTACGCGCACACTGCAGCTATAGGCCCTGCATAAAATGACTACAAAATCGCGGCCTCGTGGGTTGAGTCAGAGTGGCCCAAAACATTTTATGCGTTTGTTTAACAAAAAAAGTACCTCTTGATTTAATTTTAACAATGAGTCCTGAGAAAAGAAGAGGAAGCGTGTCTTCCAAATTACAATTCCAGTAGACCTGTTCTTAGTTTTGGTAATTGTTTTTATTTATTTTACCTCAAGGTTGAATGGTCTTAATCGCATGTTTATGTGCAGTTTGTTTAAATGGGGTAAAGTATATACATGTACAATGTATATTATGTTCATGTAAAGCAAAGGCTAGTACTGCACAAGGTAAAGGAGTACGCTAAGTTTTATATATTTAAAAACTTATTTTCAACGTTCTGGAACGTTTCGTATATTACAGAATAGGAAGGGTACATTTCCTTCCTTTCCCTCTTGGTTTGTATTGATTCAAACATATGACATACTGCTTGTAATGTAATGACTATTTTTTATAACTATATCAGTCTTTGTTTAATTTGTGCATCGAGTAGGAAATAAAGTGAATTGAATTGAAAACCTGAAATTGACAAGTGCATTCATTTTTATTTCATACTAAGGGTAAAGCTACCGCATATTATTTTGTGTATAGGTACAAATGTATTGGGTTTCCATTAATGATGATCCGAATTAAGTATTTGTGGCAAGTGCTATACATTAACGTATGGTCGAAAGTGGCGTATACTGTAGTGGCTAATTAGGTATTAATTAGTGATCCGAATTAGCCCCCTCCAAAATTAAGTGTGCCCAGTGGTATGGTCTATCAGATTATGGAATAAAATTCCATCTTTTTTGCAACATGAAGGGTACATTTGTTTTACGGCGAGTGCATTCAAAATAGTAAGTATAGTGTAAATGTGCCATACATTAACGTTTGGTCGAAAATGGCGTATATTGTAGCGGCTAATTAGGTAGTAATTAGTGATCCGAATTAGCCCCCTCCAAAATTAAGTGTGCCCAGGGGTATGGTCTATCAGATTATGGAATAAAATTCCATATTTTTTGCAACATAAAGGGTACATTTACTTTACGGCGAGTGCATTCAAAATAGTAAGTATAGTGTAAATGTGCCATACATTAACGTATTGTCGAAAATGGCGTATATTGTAGCGGCTAATTAGGTATTAATTAGTGATCCGAATTAGCCCCCTCCAAAATTAAGTGTGCCCAGGGGTATGGTCTATCAGATTATGGAATAAAATTCCATCTTTTTTGCAACATGAAGGGTACATTTGTTTTACGGCGAGTGCAGTCAAAATAGTAAGTATAGTGTAAATGTGCCATACATTAACTTATGGTCGAAAATGGCGTATATTGTAGTGGCTAATTAGGTATTAATTAGTGATCCGAATTAGCCCCCTCCAAAATTAAGTGTGCCAGTGGTATGGTCTATCAGATTATGGAATAAAATTTCATATTTTTTGCAACATAAAGGGTACATTTACTTTACGGCGAGTGCATTCAAAATAGTAAGTATAGTGTAAATGTGCCATACATTAACGTATTGTCGAAAATGGCGTATATTGTAGCGGCTAATTAGGTATTAATTAGTGATCCGAATTAGTCCCCTCCAAAATTAAGTGTGCCCAGTGGTATGGTCTATCAGATTATGGAATAAAATTCCATCTTTTTTGCAACATGAAGGGTACATTTACTTTACGGCGAGTGCATTCAAAATAGTAAGTATAGTGTAAATGTGCCATACATTAACGTATTGTCGAAAATGGCGTATATTGTAGTGGCTAATTAGGTATTAATTAGTGATCCGAATTAGCCCCCTCCAAAATTAAGTGTGCCAGTGGTATGGTCTATCAGATTATGGAATAAAATTTCATATTTTTTGCAACATAAAGGGTACATTTACTTTACGGCGAGTGCATTCAAAATAGTAAGTATAGTGTAAATGTGCCATACATAAACGTATTGTCGAAAATGGCGTATATTGTAGCGGCTAATTAGGTATTAATTAGTGATCCGAATTAGCCCCCTCCAAAATTAAGTGTGCCCAGTGGTATGGTCTATCAGATTATGGAATAAAATTCCATCTTTTTTGCAACATGAAGGGTACATTTACTTTACGGTGAGTGCATTCAAAATAGTAAGTATTTGTGACAAGTGCTATACATTAACGTATGGTCGAAAATGGCGTGTATTGTAGCAGCTAATTAGGTATTAATTAGTGATCCGAATTAGCCCCCTCCAAAATTAAGTGTGCCCAGTCGTATGGTCTATCAGATTATGGAATAAAATTCCATCTTTTTGGCAACATGAAGGGTACATTTACTTTACGGTGAGTGCAGTCAAAATAGTAAGTATTTGTGACATTAACGTATGGTCGAAAATGGCGTGTATTGTAGCGGCTAATTAGGTATTAATTAGTGATCCGAATTAGTCCCCTCCAAAATTAAGTGTGCCCAGTGGTAGGGTCTATCAGATTATGGAATAAAATTCCATCTTTTTGGCAACATGAAGGGTACATTTACTTTACGGTGAGTGCAGTCAAAATAGTAAGTTTGTGTGACAAGTGCCATAAATTAACGTATGGTCGAAAATGGCGTGTATTGTAGCGGCTAATTAGGTATTAATTAGTGATCCGAATTAGTCCCCTCCAAAATTAAGTGTGCCCAGTGGTATGGTCCATCAGATTATGGAATAAAATTCCATATTTTTTGCAACATGAAGGGTACATTTACTTTGGGGTGAGTGCAAGTTTTTTAGCAGTTGCGTAATATGGTCTTGGTGATGAGGTCTTAATTGTGGCGGCTAATTACTCACTAATTATGCAACCAAATGAGCTAATTTGGTCTACGAGTCTTGTCATTGATATGTTAGTTACAAATAATGAAAAAAATTATACAGATAAAGCAAGATTATCAAAAAATTCGTTAAAAGCAACAAAAAAAAGGAGACGGAAATTTCACCACCTTTTACTGCATGGATTCTTTTTTTCCTGAATACGCGGCTGGCCGGCCCTTGAATACGCGGATGGGAAATCTGGCCCAATACGCGGCTAGCTTCAGTCCGGTCGAACAGATGTACATGTGTGAAGGTATTAAAACCACGCACGTTCTACGGTAACTGCCGCTGGTTCCCTGCTTTTAAAGTTGACGTGTACATCACGTTTGTACACAGTTTAAATAGGTTGATGTGTACTATTTGTATTTCATCACGGTTATAGGAAAGTTGACGTGTACATATTTGCAATAAAATAAGTCTACAGTTTATTTCATACCACAATTATTTTCCAAATGAAACTTGTGAGCTGAAGGATTGAGAGATTGATTGGTTGTTTTACAAGTGAGTATTTAAATTGAAGAAGTAGCAACTTTCATTTCCCCCAGTTATAATTATTTACGTTCATTCTGATTCTCGAATCTCGTGGACTTATTTATATTAATTATAAATAATTATAATGATTAAAGTGAATGAAGTGATCATTCAATTTATATGTGTATTTTTGTAATGTAATTGGATATCTGTCAGACCGTGGTCAGACTCGGTTGTCATAGATCGCGTATCCCATTTTTTGTCAACATGACCAACCAAACTGTTGTTGAGTGTTACTTAGCCCTGGTACTGGTAGTGGTAGGACGTCAGTCCAACCTGGGCTAAGTGTTACTGTGCCTGTGTTGTTATGACTTAATATCATGATGATGGCTGTATTTTTGTGTTTTTTTGGACTGCAGGACATGTGTAATTTTCCTACTTCATACTTCAGTTCGGGAACAGTTGTTTTGTTTCCTACACCATACAATACATCATTACATGTGTTGAGAACTATGATTGAACAATTATGAAAGCCCATTCTGGCATTTGCGCCATCAACAAATCAATTTCCAATCTGATATTACGGAATCACAATCCCTTATTACGGATTTACAATCTTTTGTTAGATGGGTTAATTGTGATAATCGTAACCCACCATCCTCTCGATTGTCGGAAGGTGTGTTACATTTATCGCAACTACTTTAACTTTACGCCTTTACGGATTACAGATTCACAATTCTACGGATTCACCAGATCCATTATTTAAAGAATCCTACTGAATAAGTAATCAGTTGTTCTACGGATTCACAATTGAGAATCTGTAATAACAGATGATCAATCAGGAAAGTGAATTTGTGGTGACACTTTTAGATCATAGATACTATCTAGATAGATGCCAGTAAGTAATGGACTTTGGTAAAAAAACAGCTCGTAAACTAACTGTTTTTGATGACCAGTGATTATGAACAAGGAATTAAATCAAGGAAGTCCGGCATGATATTATTTCTACTTTAGTCCGACTTCCAATTTTTGCCCTCAGAAGAATCAGCAAAATTGGTATTAAAATAGCCTGAAAAGTCTAGTTACAGCCTATTCCATGTCAGCTTTGTACTCAGTAACATTTCCTACCTTTTCCCAAAAGGCCAAATATTACACCCTGAAGTGTAGGAGCCATGCACTGTACTCTTTAATTTCAAAGTACTACTAGAGCAGTTGTATTAGTATTGTACTAGAAATCACTTTACTGTTCTTCAAAGTAGTACTATTATTAGAGCGCATACAACGTTATACTTTTTAGGTCGTCAAAGTGTTCGCAAAAAAATGGTTTGAAAAGGCTGCGGTTACAACACAGCTAATTAATTTAAGTCCACCTGCATAAATATTTGAATTTATTTTTTTCAAAGAAAACTTGCTTGTTTGTTGTCCTTTAAAGTTATTAACAACGATTTTACAGATAACATGATGTTTTCAGTTTTCAGAAGTACTTTCCATGATTTAGAAGCTAAAAGTCAAAGCATCAAGCTTCAAGAATGACAAGATTGGGTCACCTACGTGTCTTCCACTTCATCACCCTGGTCCTTTTCCTCCTCTCCTGTTACTTCTGTGTCCAAGGAGACAGCAATGACGACAAGCGTAGAACAGCAGTGGTTGCCGTGGCAAGTGATGACTTAGATGACAATGGGATGAGGACATGGGATGAGGAAGACGGTTCTGTTGAGGAAGAATTTGATCCTGAAGATCTTGAGGTCTTCATGCCGACAGATAAGTGGCAGACAATAAAACCAGGTTGGTGGGCAATCAGTCGCTCCCCCTCCCCCCCCCCCCTTCCTCATTTCTTTCTTGGTTGTGAGCCCATGGTTTGAAGATTAAAGTTTGAACTGCAAAGAAATACAAAAAATATTTTTGACCAAAAATTATTATTTTTTTAAATATTTTTTTAGAGGATGATTTGATCAAGGTGAGTAGGATTTGAAACTTTGCATGGTGGGAGTACTAGTAAGTGAGGCTTGCGGTGACACCATGTGCATAAATCTCTTTTGAGTAGTGGTGGTTCTGAGAAGAACCGGTGCTTTGACTACTCGCCGTCTAGTTCAGTATGCTCTGGTCGTTTTCAGGAGAATGTCCAGCGTTCAGCATTCTCCTGAAGACGACCAGAGCATACTGATCAAAACGTTGAGTTGACAAACCACCGCATATTCTTTGAACCACCACTACTCAAATGAGACTTATGCACATGGTGTCACCACAACACTTGATTGATCATGGTGTTTTCAGATGTTGGTGTTGAATTAAAAAATATATGTTCACAGTGTTGGATAAATGAAATAAAAAACTAAAGTCTTGGTATTTTATGCAATGGGTTGAGATGCTTAGGAACTGGTTTGTGTTCCATACCCTGTACCTTTTCAATACTGTATTGGGTGGATAATACCTTGGATTTACAATTACTAAGACTGCATAAAAAATAACAGCAGACCTAGTACTTCACAGAAGCAATGGATGCAATAGACCACCCCTATGAAGTATGTAAATTGCGCATCGCACATGCGCACTAACTTGGCAAAAGGAGGAAACATTGTGCCTTTTTGTATAGGGCTGATGGTGGCGTGATGCCTTCAAGTTTGTGCATCTGCCTAGTGCACAACTCTATGGTGTTTTGCCAACAAATAGTGTTTGTACACATGCTTCATGGGAAGGGCTAATTGTCTCCATGCCCCTGGTCATGGCTTGGGCTTGGTGCTCCTTGAAATGTTTCAGAAATTTCTCTCATATGGGTGCCCCATAATCAACTAAAAAAGATTCTTGCCCTTATAAGAACAAAGTATCAGGCGTCATAATAAAAACCGAAAGTTGCAGTTATTTAATAAATTTACAACATTTCACTAAAAAAATTTCCTTTTAGGTCAAGCAATACCAGCCGGTTTACATGTCCAGATGAACCTCCAAACTGGTGAGAAAATGGCCAAATTAATGGATGGAGACGATGGTCAGAAATACGTGAAGAGGACAACTGCCGGTGAGGATGGGAAAGCTGAGGATCCGAATGAGCAGGATCAGTTTTCACACCAAGAATTGAAGAAAGCTCTCAAGAACTTCAAAGCCAACCAGGATGATGTGAAAAATCAAGAGGAGGTACGAAGTAAAATCAAATATTTACCCATAAACCTGTGTTTTTATTTTATACTTCTGGCATTCTTGTCTCAAAAATGATTAACTTGCTGACTGCAGAAGTTAATTTAGAATGTAAATAGGGTGTCAAGGCTGAGCGGTTTAGAGCACCAAATTCAAGTTCTGCTGGTTGAGTCATTGGTGTGTGGGTTCCTGGTTATGACACTTGCTTCTCTACACCCAGGGGTATAAATGGGTACCTGCGAGGGTAGAGGTTGATATTGTGTTTGAAAAAGCCTTCGGAGCGCCATGGCAGCCCAGGGCTGTATACTCCCCAGGGAGCCGAGAAAGATTAAAGGAATGTTATTGGCCCTATGACCAGGGCACTAATGTAAAGCCCATTGATACGTTATTGTAAAATGCGCTATTATATAAGAACTTATTATTATTATTATGTAATAATGGATAATCCTATATTTTGGAATTAAATTTTTGTTTTTCTTGTTTTTAAATGGTGATGTTTTCATAGTAAAAAAATTTTCACAATGTGCGGGAAAACTGCTATTCTTAACCTCTTCAGCCTGGTTCATACTTCAAGTGAGCTGCGAAAGCGTAGACAATTTTATTGCATTGCAATGGTAAATACACCCTCCGACCAATTATGTTGATGCAACTATGAAAAAGACACTAGTATAGTGGGAGTTACGACCTGTGCCCAACGTATACGCGAGCCTAAAAGCATTCTCGTAATGGCGGAAAACACTGGTATGGGTAATATGGGCTACGCTGTGATGCTTTTTTCAAGCTATTTAATAACAATCATACTGATTTTCTGAGAGCAAAATAAGTCGGAAATGTTATGCCCGGCTAATAAAGAACGGTTTTACATCCCCTTTTTTTCTTGCCTCAGATTGACAAAATCAGAGAGAAATTTCGTTCCATGGACGAGCTGAAGAAGGATTTTGATGAGATGCAGCTGAATATTGAGACGGATACTAAGATCATGAAGAGACTTATTGGGCAGTACCAGCGTGACGATGCCAGCATAGAAGAACGAACGGCAGCCCTGTATGACCTGGAGTTTTATGTGCACCAGGTAATAATAATAGATGACTCGGGTCAGATTACTGCCAATCATCCCCCCCCCCCGCCCCTCCCCCCATCCTCAATAGTTGTTGCTTAATACTGCAGTGCTCAACACTAGAAGGCATACCATTAGGAGTGTTCAGTGATATTTTTGTGTTTAAATTGTCGTCGGAATTGTCACTGTGGGCAAAATGAAAATGATGAAGACTGATTATTCAGTGTCAGTATCTGCCACAGATGGGCGCTCATGGTGCTGACAATCGCTCATTAGTTTTTACAAGAGGTATGGAGAGTGTGTAAGGTTTAACAACGTGCCGTGGTGCAATCTACAGCCAACCATGCCAGAAACACTGGGGTGAACCCCCGTCTCTTAACGATAAGTGTACTGGGTTCCTTTGCAAAAGTTACACAACACAAGGGACCTATGGCTGAATGTACCATCCAAAGGACCAAGCATTAATAGTTAAGTCTCTTGCTCAGGGACACAAGTGTCTAGTCAAGTGCACATGTTTCAATAACAATGGATTTTACTAGGTTAGTCTACGGCTGACCACTGTTTAAAAAGTCTTCCTTATCAGTATCAAATAGGACAGTGCTTTTGGACAGCTAATGGCTATCAGAGTGTATAGATTGAAAGACTTGCATGATGGAGATTCAGTATGGGTTTCAGGTTATGTTACACAAATGAAATAGTTCATAGGTAGTCTATATGTAAGTAAGGGACTTGAATATTAACCCAAGCAGAAAATGTATATGTATAGGTTTTAAGAAATTGGCCCCAGAGTACTGCAGGTTATTGTTGCACCTTCCCCGTCCCCCCCCCCCCCCAGTGTCTTTGGCTACAGTCTTTCCTGAATCAGCAAAAATTCTCCACTCTGTTCAAGGGGCACAAATTCAATGACCAGTGGCAATGGATGCAATTGCCTCCGTTGCCTTTGTGAAGTATCAAGCCTGGCATGGCCCAGAGATAAGCAATTATTATTTGGGCCTGCAGTCCTCAATCCTCCCAAATCAGACAACTCCCTGAATAGGATTCTGGAGGATTTTGGAGTGTTAGGGTTAAGTGCCCATAAGTGAAGGTTAGATAATATCTTTTTTTTTTAATGCTGGATGATTTGAATCTTTTTAGATTGACAATGCTCGAGATTTGATAAGTATCGGAGGCTTTGACCTCATCATCAAAGCGTTGAATGACAGTGAGGCCATCATTAGGAAGGAGGCCGCCTTCGTGTTGGGCTCTGCAGTTCAGAGGTAAGATTTTGTCTCGTCAGTTCATCAGGGTCATCACCCAGCTTTGGAAAAAGGTCGTGCTTGACACATTCGGAAATTATACTGGAATGGGAGACCATTCCTTGTATTACCATATAGTCTGGGTTACTCTGGGAGTCGTTAGTTAACCCTTGAGCACTTGAGCACAACTTCAACATAGGTTACTAACTGAATAAGGGCAGGGGAAAGTCACCGGATTATGTGCAAATCATAAACAGAAGTTTCATTGCGATTATTTTTTGTGGTTACAAGTTTGGTTTATTTTGTGGAGGATAGAATTATCTTTCAAATAATTTACACGTTTGTTAATTTGTTTTTAATAAAGCTTTTTAGATTGTAAAATATAAGGACACATCAACTAAATTAGAAAAATAGTAATGTATACGGTTTGACAGTTGGTGCATGGAAATTTTTGCACACAACTTTTTCAACTGCACTGTTATTTCAAACCATAACAAAATGTTGACAAAGTGATTGAACCTTAGGAAGTAGGTTGCATCATTTTCTTTTCAATTGTGACCATTTGACCCTTGTGCACACTTACACGCACCTATCCTGTCTGCCATTTTGGGAGACAAAAAGGAAACACAAAGGAATTGACTCCCAAAATGGTGGAAATGGTAGACATGCATTGTGTGGAGCTGCGTCCTGCGGCATGCAAGGGGTCGATAAGCAGTACTTTGATGGGAGACCATTCTCTGTATGGGCGTGGTTATTGGTGCTAGTCTGGGATTTGTTAGGACCTGTCTGTTTTGTTATGCCTGTTGATGAAAACCACAAGCTTTCTTTGATATTATTGATGTTTACAATTTATTTACAATTATTTTTACAATTATTCTTTTACAACCTCTGGATACAGGCACCATACCAATACCAATCGTATTATTCTTTCCAGCAACCCAAAGGTTCAAGTCGAGGCGATCGAACGCGGAGCCATCCAGAAGCTGCTCCACCTTATGTCCTCATCTCAACCCGTCGATGTACGAAAGAAAGCCATGTACAGCATCTCCTCTCTCATCAGACACTTTCCCTTCGCCCAGCAAAAGTTCCTTCATCTCGGAGGTCTGGACAGCTTCTTGGGGTTGTTTAAAGAGTCGGAGACAAACATCGTCCCACTGCAAGTGAAGGCAGTTACTCTACTGCATGATCTGATTGTGGAACAGGTAACAATGGAAATTGAGGTTGTAGCTTTAAGCCCGGTTGATACTTCACACAAAAGCAAATGCTAAGCGATTAATGTGAAGCAAACAAGCTGGTACATGCTGTTTTCTAATTGTGGCACAAGGAACATTGCTTCCTCTATTCGCGTGAAGTATTAACCGGGCTTTACTCATTGGTCATCCCCTTCAGTCTCCCGTTTTGTCTTTTCTTTCCGCAAGTCATTATACTTGCAAATTAATTTATTAATTTTAATTATTTATATATGACTACAGTTTTAATTACCTTTCCGTTTTATCTTTCAGAAACTGATTGCTGAAGAGTCAGACGCCATAGATGAAAACAAAAAACAGAGAATCAAACAGTATCAGCAGTAAGTTGTTTGATTTCTCCTTTGGGTTTTTAATTCATTTTTTACCAAAGGGAGAACTAGTGTAGGAAAATGAAAATGTAGTGGTGTCTTTTTTTATACTCTCATTACTAACGGTATCAGAAGAGAAGAGAATGAATCCATGTCTGAATTGGCGGCTGAGGCTACGGCTGTTGCTAAGGTTGTTGCTATGGGAAACCTGTGCTTCAATGCATGTTCTCGTGATGATCAAGCTGTAGCCACTGATTTAATCACGCCTTATTTACCCTTCCCAACATTACACAGCTTGCTGGGATTCGGTTATTTGCAGTGCTAAAATAATGACTGCTTATATAGTAGTGAAGCAATGAGCAGTACAGAGTCTACTTTGCAAATACTCTTCACCGACACGTCAGCTGTGGAATGAGGTGCATGCTGGTCTCGGGTGCATGCGACAAATTTGGTCGCTAACAAGACCAGCATGAACCTCATTCCACGGCTAATACATACGCACCAAGAAATTCTATGGGCTTAGGCAGGAACAGTGTTTATGTACTGTGACCATCCATGCCGATATGGTTTAAAGTTGCATGGTAGAATACGGTCACAATTATAGTAACATTTATAGAGTACTTGCCCACCAAAGTAATGGCAGTCATGGCAGAAAGATAAACGGTACAAAACCTGAAAGATCAATTATAACAGCAGTGGGTTATATCCACGTTAAGCAGGGCTTTTACCTGTCCACCTCACCTCAACCCCCAAGTCCATCACTGACATCAAATTGTCCTTCACAGGGTAAAACTTGTTCCCGAGATGATGAAGCAAGGATGGTGTGAAGTCATCCCGTCACTCCTTCAAGTACCAGAACACGATGTCCGAGAGAAGGTCCTCCTAGCAATGCAGCTCCTACTCGATGAATGCCAGATGAATTACCATAAAGATAAACAACTTATTGGAAGGTGAGTTGCTTTCCCCCACCCTTCCATCCGGAATAAAGTTGTGGAATGTTGTGCCTGAGCAGTCTCGTAAACCAGACTCAAGTTCAGGGCCCCCATTTCAAAGAGCTGCTTAAGCACATCATCTAGCTGAGCACAAAGCCACTGTGCTTACCACAGTAAGGTTACCAGCCAAAATACCATGTTGTTTGACTGGCGCAAAAATTCCTCTTTGGTATGTACACTCAAATTTTGTTCAGAAACCGTAAACATTTTATATCATTTTAACGCGAGGTTAGAAACTTGTAGTTTCTTTTCCACTTTCATAAGGACTCTAGCTATTGGAAAATGAGTGCATCACAAAACTGAATTTGACATTGGAGCACTTCTCATTCTCTAATGAGTGTACCTCCAAGCAAACCATCTTGTTTAATTAAAAAATAATTCAAGATGCGTACCTTAGTCCTTACCAGTTACTGTTCTTTGTGCAGACTATCCATCTTGAAGATGGAGTATGACCAGCATGCCAAGGAGGAGCTCATTGAGGACGAAGGTGAAGAGGACTACTTCTCGCATCTCTCTAGTCTGGTCAGGGACATCATGAGTCAGCTAACATTATCACCTTGAGGAAACGGTCCAAATCATATTGTAAGTCATCCCTTGATGTCCAGGGCCTAAATTCAGAGAGCTGCTTAGCAGTAAGCAAAGTTTCGTGCTTACTGTAGCAGAACAATTTGCTTAAGTGTAAAAGTATTTCATAGGTTAGCAAGAAAATTAAGCGGCCATCTTGTGCATTAACCATGGATTTGTATTGTTATGTCGTTCATTTTCATACAGTAAGCACCGGAAGGTTAGCGTGCCTTTTCATGTTCTTATGGATAACAGCGCTATGAAATGGAAGCACATACAGTATGCACAAAATCGCTTGTTAAGCAGCTCTATGAAATTGGCCCCAGGGCTGGATAGTAGGCACTGTGCCTACATGGCCTAGGGTTGGGGTCCACACTGCACGAAACTACAACAGAGAAAACGCACTCCGCTCTTTGGACTTTGGGAAAGCTTAAGACTAGTAAATAGCTTACTATGAAATTGGCCCTGGAGCCTGGGGCCTCGGGAAAACTGGTGGCTAGGGCCTTAAGAACTCTGGTGCTTAAGGCCTACATGGAACACTGGTGCCAAGAGCTTACAGAACACCGACTCTGAGGGCCTATAAAACACTGGTACCTTGGGCCTACAGAACACTTGTGACTATGGCCTATGGAACACTGGTGCCAAGGGCCTACAGAACACTGGTACCCAGGGCCTACTGAACACTGGTTCCCAGTGCCTATGGAAAACATAGTCCAGGCCTGCTGGTTTCAGTACCACTCAACCAAATACACTCCATAGTTCCGGGTCAAGTACTTTACTGCATGAGTAGTGGTTATCATTTTTTCGTGGGTCACATTGTCCTTGAGAAATGAGTATGGGGCAACAAATTTCCATGATCACCAGCTCAAGTATTTGCACAAGTAGATTGATATTTTTCATAACCAATATAAGTATTTTACCTATTTACTGTGGAAGTTAATATTTGCCTGTACGAGTACCGGGGTGATGTTTTATTTTCTCCATTCATTTGAAACAAATGCTTTGTAAACACCAAAAGATCTAGAATTTGTCTGAACTAAAGGTTATCCATGATGCTAATAATGATATTAATCGCCTTTATGTAACAGAGGACACTGGTATGTACCCCTGATGGACTGAACAAACTACCGAGGATTGATTGATGCCAAGGAATGGAGGAGGATAGAAGTAGTGAAGATTCTAGCTCTTGTGGATGGCCTAAATTACAAATTGCCAGGGTCACCATTGTTTACAGACACTTGATGTACCGTGTGCAGTGAATGATTCAATGAATGACACAGATCTAGTCTGATCAACAGAGTTTGGAACATTGCCCTTTCAAGAATCAGACAAACATATTCTTATAGCCAAGGGCCAGAGTTACATTACCAAAGCTGCCAACATTTGCATCTTGCAGTCAAGGAAATTTTGTACAACACTCAGGGAGATATTAGGAGTTACGTTCAACATGACATACCTGTAGGGTTTTTTCCCCCAGAAAGCACCAAGTATACAGTGCTTAACACATATTGGTGTAAGGGTAAAACACAATTAATATTCTTTATCCCCAATGCAATATTACATCTATTAAATCGGTGCAATACCCACTTGCTAAAATATAGGATTCAAACCTACTAAAGCTACTGAGCAAGCTCAGTGGTGTAGCGGTAAGACATCTGCTCTAGAGTGGTAATGGTCGTGGGTTCACAGTTAGATCAATGTTTAAAAAAACAAAACAATGATGTACTGTCCCTTAAAGTTTGTCAAATAAAAGACCTTCAATGCACACTCAATACTTCTCGGTCTTTAGCCCCTTTCACACGAGAGCAATTTAGCAAGGGTCCCTTGCTAAATTGTAGCAGCATGGTTGTAAAATTTTACACGCGTAGTTCAATTATGAGACGTGTGCACTCTCATGGCGCACAATGGTTTTGCCGTGTGAAAGCTCGTGAGATAAGTCATGCATGGTGACAAAACATATCAAGGAACCCTGGCTATATTTTTTCTCCGTGTGAAAAGTAACAAAAATGGTTGTGGCAGGGCACATATACATTATAAGTCTTACCGATAGATTTAAATAAAAACAAATTGCACAAGAATACAGTGTCCGACAGTAAAATAATTTAGTATTTATTTACAAATTTGTACAGTCCATAATTGTAACATTTAAATGGCCAGTTGAAGTACTCAAAGTAAGACAAGATTGAAATTAACTTTATTAAAGGTGACAGCATTTTTGACTTAATTTCTTAGGATGGTTCATACTAGAATCGACTTTCTAACAAGTTAAACCGTAAAAAGATCCACTAATTTATTTTCATAACTAAAAATCGTATCTCTTTAAGGAGTGAATTTTAATAGTTGTATCTAATTGCACCCAAATCCAACGTGCAGGGTTGCCAATAAATGCCAATGAACCCTGGTGCTTAGTATGAGAACATTTGTTGTCTTATTTTTGTCAAGTCGGGGTTTCATTGTGACAACAATATTTTCAACAGAAAAGTAATACCGCGCATGCAAATTGAGGGCACTTTTTCCATTTCAATGTTTCAAAGGCATACTATGTATGGTCTTGAATATAACATGTCCTATCTCGGCCTCTTTTTACACTTTTCTCCCATTTTTATGGCAAAACAGCTTTTATTGCTCGTCTCAAAATACACGATTGCTTATAAATAAATAAGTAAATATAAATCCTGGTGTTTAGTATGAGAACCTTTGTTGTCTTTCCTTTGTCAAGTCAGGGTTTCATTGTGGCAAGAACATTTTTAAAGGAAAACGATTACTTCCAGAAGCTCCAAAAAGTTAACAGAAAAATAATACCGTGCATGGGTATGGAATTATTTTTTGGAATACAATACTGGCATGGAGTTTTTAATTTATTTTTTATTTCAATTTTTCAAAGGCATACTATGTATGGTTTTGAATATAACATGTCCTATCTCGGCCTTTTTTTTTTCTTCAATTTTCTCCCATTTTGATGGCAAAACAGCTTATAAAGTGTCATTTTTCGAGTTGGGCTCTTTTGCAATGGAAGGACCGCACAGGTTTTCCTTTTAGTTCTCGTTCACAGAGTGTGGGTCAAACTACTATTTCATAAATTGGCAAACACCACTTTCCTGTCTTGTCAGACAAAAAGTCACCAGAAGTTGACTCAATAAAAGAAGCATGTCAAATGGAAAAACTTCCACGAAATCATGCTTTCACTCATGTCCCACTTTCCCCTCATGAAACAAAACTTTTTCAATGTCTCGGACATGGCAGTAAAGTGTCCTAGGTTTGGTCTCGCAGAGCTGACTACAGTGACTCAACAACCACTCCATCGATAAATGAAAGCAATCCATTTGATGCTCCAGACTCAGCGACCTGTGTTTCTGTTTACCAAGATTGGGATAGATTATGTACTGCCTGTTCCAGTTATCGACGTAGAGTGGCTTCAACAGCTCTCCTGTCTTATCTGACTGATCTTCATCACTCATAACCTCCAATGTAGTAGAAATCTGCTGCGTACTTACTTCCTCCGTCTCACAACTCGACGCATTTTGCTCCCGGTCACCTTTTTTAATTGTGTCCCCCTTTCTTTTGCCACCCCTGGAACTATTTCCTGAGGAACTTTCTTCGCAGGAAGATGTCTCGTCACTCTCGGGAATCCTCAATTTTTCCTCCGATGATGAACCGTTCTTATTAGAGTCCTCACTGGACTCGCTTTCAGTTACCGCATCTAGTACCTTTCTCACTGATTCTGGAGGGATGATGTGCTGCTCACACAGGTCCTGAAGGTTAGTCAGGTGCCTCAGGGTGTGCTTGGAGAAATCTTCCTGGAGCAGGTAGTTTCTAGACAGCCATTTTATGGTGCTGGGAGTGGGATTGTTGACGTCTTCACCTTTCTCACCTGTGACTTCATCGTCTTCATGGCTGTCTTCAGAGGAATCTTGCTGCTGTTTTGACTGGGACAAAGTTTGTGTGGATTGCAAGCTGGGATCCTGCGAAGTGCTGGATTTCTCATGTAAGGCTCGAAACGGTCGCTGAAACTCCTTCAAAATATCTTGTCCTGGAAAAGATAAGTATTTTCTTTTATTCGGGGTTGAACAAAGAACAATTTATGAGAAAGTTCCTATTTATTTGATTACACATCCAACAGCGCAAGCAGCACCAACAACAGGAAGAATAGGAAACGAGGAGGATTTGATTATCTTTATCTTGATTGAAATGCGTGGTTTTGGTACCTTCACACGTTAAATCAATCTACGTGGGAATTTGCACGAGACTTACAAGGTCTATAAGATGAATCCATCAAACCCTTATTACATTCCATAATGTCTTTACTCACTTCCGAGAAGTTTGTGATGGCTTTGGTGGAAGTGTTTGTGGACTTGTTCGACCTGATAGAAGCTTTTGAAGTGATGTAGAAATCCCTCCATGTTGCGTACCTTGTTGATATCCCTAGCGGAGAAATAAAATCAGTTCTACTTTAATGTTTACTCCAAAACTACAAAAACAACAAACTACATAAAAAAGAAAAGAAAAAAGGCAGTTATAAAAAATATTGATCTTTATATGGTGGCAAATCTGTGCCTGAACAAACTGTATGTGTGTGTCCTTTGTAGGTGCATTCATACTATGTTATCATACTACAGGCTGACATAGCTTATCTATCATTCAAAACCACACTGGATGATATTGAATGGTCAGACAGTAGGAGGGTTGATTATGTGTACTGTGGAGAACCTGCATTTACCACGTAATACCATATTGCAGGCTGGCATTATTGATTTATCATTCAAAACCATGGTAAGTGATATTAAACAAAGTAAGTAAGGTTTAAGGTGACACCATGTAAAAATCACTGATTCAGAGATTTTTACATGGTGTCACCGAAAACCTTACTTAGTTTTATTTTTTTATTTATTATTTTTTTTCCCACCATGCATAGCCTTAAGTCTTATCTGATATTAAACAGTCAGACAGTAGGAGGGTTAGTCCACAACCTCCTTACCCTAAATTCATCAGAATCGGGTAAAACGTAGGAGATGAGTTGTGGAGAATGCGGAGAAGTTGGGATCAAGGATGATCAACAAGCTTTACCTTGCAGAGGTCACCGTTCCATCACGGCCGATGCGGTCACCAACCCGCAACTTCTGTGCTGCCACCCAACCATCCCAATTGAATAATCTGACTTCTAAAGTGTGTCAACAAAAGAAGAAAACAATTTAACTATCAAGTATTCAAAGAGTATTTCCAGCTGTATCATCAATTGTGATTGGTACCTGAATCAAATTTTATATCTCTCTTGATAATTAGACCTGTAAATCAGCATTGGTGACAAAAACAATTTATGACCCTACCTTTGAAATGTAAACACAACTCATGAAACCTACCTATGAACATACCTTTAAAAAGAAGATTATGACAAAAACCTATCTATGACCCTACCATTCAAAGGAAGATAATTCCAAAAGTTTAGAGCAGCTGCATAAAAAACATTTCGCAGTTTAAATGAAACTGGTTTTCGGTTTTTGGGGGGTAACGGTTTACCCTGGAACTAGACAGAGCCTTACCAGTCGGGAACAGGGACTGTAAGCTGGATGTCCTGAAGGATAGGTTATGCTCCGAGTGATCATCCAAGATCAACAGCAACTTGAGAGCGATGATGATATACCCTAGAGCTTGGCACTCCACTGCTGGTGCTTCCTGGATCTTGTTCCCTTTGGTAGATTTGCTGCTGGGGTTTTTGGTGGGCCTCGTTGGGGAGGTTCCAGCCTGAAGATGCAACTGGTGGGTGAAGCTGCAGAGCTCAGCTGTGGTAAAGAAGCAATAAACTTATTTTGTGATAATGGACGCACGCACCAAAATGTCCAAAACAGTGGGTGAACTCATTAAAGAGGGACTCCAAGGTCAAATTTGATTTCAGTGATGCATCCATTTTCCAATGGATAGAGTCCTCATGAAAGTGGGAGAAATTTACAAGCCTCCAACCTCACGTTAAAATGGTGTAAAATATCATTGTTGTGGTATAAGGACTGTATTCTTGGATAACTTACCGAAAAAACTGTGTGTGATTTAGTAAAATTCCAGTCTATACTTCAATCAGTGATGCTGATAAAAAAACAGCCTAAGAACTTGGCTAACAAACAAGAAAATGGACTCGGAGATTAAGATTAACTTGATTTAATTTTTTATTTTTGTTTTAATATGAGACATGGGCCAACACCTCAAGGTCAGACGGCCACTTCAAGGTGAGGGCTACACTTAACTGGTTTGGGCTGTTGACCCAAATCAACTGTCACCAGGGGCACGTTGCCACCTACACCTGGAGCTGAAACAGGGTTACCCCCTTCACAGTCTGTAAGGATGTAGGCATGGGCATCATCCACTAGGAGCCTGGTTGGCAGAACAGAATGCACTACCTTCCCAAGGTTTTACGAAGCAATTATGGTTAAGTGCCTTGCTCAAAAGCACAAGTGTCACGACCAAGATTGGAACCCACACTCTCCTGCTGACAAAATCAGAGCTTGGGTCCATTGGACTAGACCACTTGACCACAACACGCCCTTATAATTCTCAACACTCAATCATGTGCGATAATTATGTGCGATGGGGCAACTTAATTCATTTGGAGACGTTTTTAGGCTGCTGTCTGACTAAAATCTTTTTTGCTTCGGGCGGAAGCTACTATTTCAGTAAATCCGATGAACAGTATGCGCGTGTGGCCCCTCGAGATCCAGGGGGGCACACCGCACACATTATGCGTGTGAACCACCATGCACACCGACCTAAAACCATCGGTGAACTAGTTTAACTCTCGAGTCAGATGGCGCTCTCATGTGACCATTGTGTCAAAATCGCACAAGTATTTTTAAACATACCTGGTAGATTCAACACATGAACCATCCTTGCGATAGTGAAGCTCAAGTCAAGTTGGAGTGAATGAAACGGGATGAAATCCAACTTTTCAGAGAGCTTTGTGATGAGTTGGACAATAAAGGTGATATCAGGAATGTGCTGAAAAAGAAAATGTTGGTACTGAGTAATTGAAGAAAGAACAATGAAAAAGAAGAAAAGAAGACAGAGGTTGTGTAAGAAAGGAATCATATCACATTTTTTATGTTGCAAAATAAACACACATTCTAAACATTAAAGCGGGCTCTATTGTCAATGAGTGGGTGAACTCAATTAGAGGTCAGATTGATTTTAGCTCTATGGTAAAAGTTTTGTGACTCACCAATTTTCCAAAAGTTAACAAGTCCTTATGAAAGTGGAATACAAATTAAAAGCCTCTAACCTCGTTTTTGGGAAATGTCATTGTATTTGATACTCTTTCAGAGCGAAATTTGAAACGTGACGTCAACGGATGTGAGCAAATGGATCTGTACACTCTCAAGAGGAACTTTTTTGTGGGTCAAAAGGTCAAATTCAAGGCCTTTTTGATTGAATGTCATGGAAAGTCAGAATGTACCAAAAATTGCCGTACAAAAATATACAGACCCATATATTTGAAATGTGATGTCATTGGATGTTTTTGGATGTTTTTGGATGTCGACAAATTTTGCATTCAAGTGAGGTTTGCGGAGACACTATGTAATAAATAATTCTCTTTGGGAGCTGTGGTGGTTCTGAAGAGAACCAGTGGGTTAACAACTCAACGTCTTGAAGAAAATATATAATGTCATACCATTTGAGGGTTGCAAAATCTAGCGATGTCCTTTGGGCTCATATTCTTGGCGATGTGGTCGGAGATGACATCAGCTGTCGATCTCAAGGGAAGACGGGCCTCACGAACAAATCTATAAAACAATTTCTTTTTTTAATCACTTTATGTCTCCATTTCTTTTCCAAACAGTCATGGCGTTAAGCAAAAGGTTTTAAACTGTTCCCCCAAAATGAGGTCATAATTTTTTAAAACTGAAACAAAAGCATATATATCAGGGTTCTCCCTATGCAAAGCTATATAGGGCCATCACGCGTAAAATAAAAAAAAATTTTGAGGACCTTGTGTCAATTCAGCAGATTTGGGATCCAGAATGTCCCCAGTAAAACAAAAATGTGGGTAGAACCTTGTATATTACATGAATCAAACAGAGAAAGAGCTTTTCCAATAGGTTTGAAAGTGTAGACAATACAGGCTAGGCAGACTAACAGCTAGCACCAGGGTCATTTTCACTTGCAAGCAGGTTGGAATAGTTTAACTGTTATTCAAAACTACAGTGGGTGATAATGACTTGTCAGACAGCACAGGGATTCATGGAAAAAAGTGTCAGTGCGAAACATACCATTAAAAGAAGGCAATAAAAATAGAGGTGCCCACAAAGAAGCCACAAAAACTGTTTCATACCTTAGCAAGTCTGAGATAAGAACAGGCTCTTTCAAAAACCTCAGCCCCAAGTACATAAAGCACATGCTGTCCCAGAGCACAAGCCTCGTCCTTCCTGATGAACTGTGGCGGGCATTCCTGCCCGCCGACTTTCCTTTATCGGTCTCATGAAGCCAGTCATCCTTTGCACTGCTCTTGCGGTGCCCTTTGCCTACATTCATGTGCATGAACATAATTGAGTCAAGTTACAGGGATGCTACATCTTTAGTTTTGCATTCTCATTCTTCAATTTATAAACAATCCCAAATTTTATTTCCCTATTACGATCGGTATACTCTCCTGCCCAACTGGCTCTCGCCACAAAAATCCACAAGAGATTGTAGAGACTCAAGTCCACAGTACACAGGACATGGGGCGTCCACATAGTACCAGCTGTACAAACAGAAGAAAACCATGCACCCAATGCTAGCCTAGGAGGTATGGTACTCTGAGGCAGTCTGTGGTACCGGTATACCAGGGTTTTAGCAAATGAATACCTTGGAGAGTTTATGCATTCTGATTGGTAGTCGACACTAATGATAACAAGATCAAAT
This sequence comes from Pisaster brevispinus, assembly GCA_023634235.1. Taxonomy (NCBI): domain Eukaryota; kingdom Metazoa; phylum Echinodermata; class Asteroidea; order Forcipulatida; family Asteriidae; genus Pisaster; species Pisaster brevispinus. Next base: position 630,361 of record JAMKCF010000048.1, on the reverse strand, counting down.
CTGGAAACCTGCTCAAAATTTTGGCTTAATCCCTTGTGAGACAGGAGAAAATAGTGAAAAAAACACGCACAATTTTCCCATGTAAGCACATTGTCCTTAATTTAGGTTGTTACAGCCGAAATCAGCAGTTGCTGTTTTTTTTTTTAAGGTTTTCAGATACAGTTTTCCCGAATATGAAGTCCTTCATTTCCGAGGGGAATATTTCACACACAAAATGGTTCTAGGATGAACTTCATAACCAGTAAGCTTTCAGACTAACATTAAACAATGTTTTCTATCCTCACTAATCCTGTATAATACCTTTAAACATTTCACCACACATTCATGTGACTGGCAGAGTAGTAAAAGCACCACAAACCTTTCTTGCGGAGCGTTGGCCCATTTGATGACACTGTCGACTCCTCGAGGGTGCCTTCCTCTTCCTTTTCCTTCTGGTCATCATCATCAGCGTCTTCCAGGGTTTCGGCTGCGCCTTCAGATTGAGGAACATTGCAGAAGGCCAGCTTGGACTGACTGACGAAGCGGAACCACAGTTGCATCACAACCTCCTGATGAGGAGGGAAAAAAACTTACATGAAAAAAAATATAGTTCCTTCAGGACTTGCACCACAAAAGGCTAGCCGACCAGGCAAGTCAGTCATATATCAGGGCGCTCATGTTGGCATTTAGTATCTTTCCTCACCTCCCACCTCTAGTACCCAAGTTCGAATCCCACCGGGGCCACTACTGTATATGGATTGGGTTTTTAGTCACTAACTGATGGCGTTGTTTTTCCGTGGAATATTCTCTCGGGTTTTCCTCCCACATCTAAAACTGAAACTACCTTTGTTGTCTTCCCTCTATGGGGTTCTTGGCTAGCATCGCCATTAAGTTCCCTTTTTTGATAATCCTTGGCTTCACAACCAGAATTAATCAATAAATAGTAAAATATTTTGACACATCTATCAGAGTGCATGGACATTATGCTGATCATGTCCAATGATTGATAAATGATGGCGAGGGTCCAATTCAGTGACACTACAAAACAAAACTGTTGACTCGAAAAACATCAACTGTGGAGGTAGGTTATACATGTTTTACGGGTAGGGTCAGTACCTGAATATCATAATCACAGTTTTGTCACTTTGACTGGGGTAATTGACAAAAATAAAGTGACCAAAAAACCCAGCATGGCTGTTGGGGTCATGATTAAAGCTGGGTAGAGTGAGACTGAAGATATCTGTTCAGATCTTCTTCATGTTCTTGATAGCACTACATGTAACTTCAAGAACAAGCCGTTTCAATCAGTTTCTGAAGAAAAATTACCAAACACCCTTAATATATTGATTATATTGATTTCAAAATGGCAAGTTAAAATGAGAGTGTTGTGGTAAGTTGGGCCACATCCGAATTGGTGGCTACAGCTATGGCTAGGACTGTTGCTAAGGACATCCTATACTTCAATGCATGACACAGAAGTCTAGCCATAGCCGTAGCTGTAGCCACGAATTCGGACATGCAGCCTTGTACTCACATCAAGTCGAGTTGGGTATCCCAACCCGATCAGTGCCTTGACTTGAGCTTTCAGAATACCTTGGAAAAGCTCACAAGAAAACCAGGATCTTTCTTCTTTGATGCCTGATGAAAAATAAAATAGAAACAAGAATTAGCTTTTGTAAACTAGCTGCTTACCAACCAAAAGGACCTGTGGTGTAAATGCAAAAGATTGTTGTTAATGGCCTTACACTTTGACTCCAGCCGAGTCTTTCTGTCAGGCTAAATCAGCCTTTCAAAAAGACTCTGCTAAGGTTGAAACGTGAGGCCATTAACAACAATTTCAATTCAAAATATAATAAAACGCATTAAATGAAAAAAAATGGCTAAATTTACACAGCTTTTAACTGCAGCTGAAAAAGTGACAAATGTACGCAGATTCCAGGGCTTGAATGTTCAAGAAAATCAAAAGACAGCAGGTCTTGTGGCGTAAAAAAACACCTAGAATTCACACTTTGCCTTTGGCACTTATAACCCCCTAGCAGTGCCCTGTATGAAAAATGTGTAATGCCATATTTTAACCTGTCTGTAAACTACTCCTTTTTTTTTATTGCAAGCAAAAATTCTAGAAACAATAACTGCAGTCAAGGCCTTCACAAGTTCAAAGCCGACTTCCCAAAATTTATTTCCCAAAATTTCACAAAGGTTTGTTTCAAAGGTCACAACTCACGTGGTGTGTTATGACCAACACAAATGCATTACAAATGGGGCCGATTTATCCAGCCCTGTCAATAAAAGACTTTATTTACATGACCTGTGGCATGTTGTGGCTGAGCGGTCAAGCGCACCGGACTCAAGCTCTGGTGTTCTCAACAGCAGAGTGTGGGTTCGAGTCCTGGTCTTGACACTTGTGTCCTTTTAAGCAAGACACTTAAACATTATTGCTTTGTCCTTCAAATGGAACATAAAGCCATAGGTCCAGTGTACTAGGATTAGTAGTAAAAGGACCCAGAACACTTGTTGTGGAAGAATAGGTGTTCAACCCCGGAGATTCTGGGTCACACAGCAAGCACCCTTGTTTACAGGTTTCCTTAGGCTTACAAGCTACAGTGATTAAGTTCACTTAGGCCCATAAGGATTCCTTGATTTCGTTGCCAAAAATGTATAATAATAAGTCTCAATCTATGACCGACGGGAGGATCAATGGTTACGATTATCGTAACTAACAAAACAAAGAACCCTTCAGGCCTTGTCACACACCAGTATCATCTGCAGAGCCGTCTCTCTTCTTCCTCTTCTTAGATGTCTTGTAAGCGTGAGAATAGTCGAGTTTGGTATCGTAATCATCGTCCAACTCAAGCACACGCATCCTCTACAAAGTTAGAAAACACTGGTATTAATGTTGCATCATAAAACAAATCTCTACAAAGATGAAAACACTGGTATTAATGTTGCAACAACAAACAATTTTCTACAAAGATGAAAAACACTGGTATTAATGTTGCATCATAAAACAATTCTCTACAAAGATGAAAACATTAGTATTAATGTTGCAACAACAAACAATTTTCTACAAAGATGAAAACACTGGTATTAATGTTGCATCATAAAACAATTCTCTACAAATATGAAAACACTGGTATTAATGTTGCAACAACAAACAATTTTCTACAAAGATGAAAACACTGGTATTAATGTTGCATCATAAAACAATTCTCTACAAATATGAAAACACTGGTATTAATGTTGCAACAACAAACAATTTTCTACAAAGATGAAACACTGGTATTAATGTTGCATCATAAAACAATTCCAGATGAAAAATGCAAGCGAAAAATGCATGGACCATTTCATTTTACAATTGATGTGCAGGGATGAGATTGTATGAAAATGAAAAAAAACCAAGTAATAAACCACAAGGGAAACTGACTGGGTAACTTATAAATTACTTTGGGGTGAACAAAGAAAAATTGACAAGAGCGGAATTTAAACCTGCGAGCTCCAGATTAACGTGATGCTGGTGCTCCACCAACTAAGCTATCTAGCCCTATTGGCAGTCTCCATATTTTGTAAATATCGTTCTACGGGGGTGACAGTAAGAAGCCATTCAACCTGTAAGTGTAACTGCCATATCATGTAGCTGGGGATCACACCCAAGTTTAACTTAAAATGTAAAATAAAAATTTGCATCCCCTTAAGGTGACCCCTCTGCTGCCGCTTCCAAGGTTGTATTGAACACAAGGTAAAAACTACAAGTTTAACTTGTGTGTGATCCTTGGCAACCTGGCTACATGGCCAGATGGCAATTACATTACAAGTTGAATGGCTATTATTCAGACTGGCACATACCCCGAACAAAAATAAGACAAAATAGGGAGACCGCCAACATAAGGGCTAGATAGCTTGCCTGTGTAATCATTATTTATATCTTCTAATTAAATCCAAGTTCTAATGAGCACTGTCTTTTTAATGTGGACTGGAAATAAAGTGAATTGAATTGATTGAAAACATGTCATAACAGTATAAAAAATGTTACATTTAAATCACCTGTGACTGAGTTTCACATTCTGGGCAATAGAACAGTCCGCCATGTTCATAAAATTCCACTTCTTGTCGGCAGTTACCACATGCAGGCATGATTAACCACTCAAACAAGCCCCCAAAATGTTGTTTCGAATGACTTTTTTGAAGTTAAATCACGGACAGTCTGGTGACTTGCTTGTCACACTGCCGAATCATACGGTTTCAAATAAGTACAGTTACCAGACTTAAAATAACAATCTCAATTGTTGCAATACTTTCAGCTCCTTTTTGAGCTAAATAAGAAATGGCAGCCACAATTGGAGTACTAAGCTTCGGCCATCAAGTCCATTGTTGAAGTAGCTCCAATTCTTCATGGTCATTAGGGCGGGAAACTTTCACTTTTCAGCAGTGATTCTGTCCATATCGCGGATCCAGACAGAACGATTTCAAAGCACAACACGTGTGTCTTATTTCACTGATTTAACTCCTTGAGAAGAGGCTAATATTTATGGAAGCCTAAAACGTACAAAGAAAAACATTAAAATTTGTGTGAGTAAAACATTTAGACTACTAAAAAGTTGCAATTTATTATCATTAAACATATTAATTTAACTTTTGCATAATTATTAAATACTAATTTATAATGATGAATTTATAATTACTAACTATAATTGTTTAGTCAACATTTACGTATGCCATTGCAGCACCTCCGTATCAACCAGCCTGCATGAGACCTTTAACCTATGACCTAGTTTGCAGACGTGCAGAAAATCCTACCGGCAAAAGTGTCAATCAAGTCAAAGTCTCCGACCGAGAGAGCTCCGTAGACTTGTTCTTGTTGCATTAAGTTAACAGCTGAGGTGTTTCCACAGTGATTTGTAAAGATGAATGTCTGCCTGATTGTCATCGATGGCTGGGGAATGTCAGATGAAAAACATGGTAAGCTGCCGTGCTGTATTGTTGTGATTTTACCGCAACCCCGATTGTGCACTTCGCTGCCGAACGAGTTACACGGGGAACGACTGCATCATCATCCAGGCCAGCAATTTCCGCTTGCGCCGTGCCCCACCACTGGTGGGGTATACAGCAACATTGAATCTGTGTCATGGAATTTCGTTTTGTTTATAGATCTAGTTTCAAGAAGTGGCTACGGTTATCGCAGCTTCTATGTGGAACTTGTTTCTACTATTTCTTTTTTTTGTTTTCTTTCTTTTTAACATTTTTAACATTGAATGCTTATCAACATTCAACATAATTTGAACATAGCCTTGTCCAAGGCTCTTTACGCAAGCACCCCACTTTGAATTCACCAGGTAGCATGACAACAACTGGCACGATACTGCAGTACTTGATATACAGTATACCGTGGGGTCGAAGCATGGTTTTTCAACCTCGTACCAAAAAACGAGGCCGAAACAGAGCCTTGTTCCCACTGTAAAAAAGATCAGATTGTGGGCGGAGTTGCTTTATGCTAATGTTTCCTAAAGGTGTAAGCTCATTGGTTAAACACACAACATTACGTCATAGCGAGAGTTTATGATTGGACAATTATCCGCCCAGTACAGGAAGTGAATATTCAACATCCGATTCCAGCATACGTAATTAGCGCTGGAATCCCTGCGCAATGATAAAGAAAAACATAAGCTGCCGTTTACAGTGGGAACAAGGCTCTGTTTCGGCCTTGTTTTTTGGTACGAGGTTGAAAAACCATGATTCGACCCCACAGTATACTGTATTACTGTATCAAGAACTGCAGAACCAGGCCAGTATTGTTATGCTACCTGGTGAATTCAAAGCGGGGTGCTTGCGTAAAGAGCCTTGGACAAGGCTACTTTCAACACCATGTTTTTTTAGTGTAAAGTTTATTTTTGAAAACCCAATAAATTCAGACCGCCCAAATACATTTATTTCCTGGTTCCGGAACAATAACATTAACATGATATTATTTTGTTTTTTCTTGCAATAAATTTTTTAATTAGGAAGCCATTTGTACTTTTTCTATTTCTGCACATATTCCACAAGTTTTTCTTTGTTTGGAGCTATGCAACCAAGAATGAGGAATCAGTTTTTTATTGTAAAATAAAAACTTGCCGTTTATGCTGTACCATTTGTGCTGTACACACTCCTTGATCCATGTATTGTTTACAAGTAACTAATAATTGTAAGAACCTGACTTTGTGTTTGATGAAATGTGCATACCGTCTTCTTTCCTAATGTTTCCTTTTGCTCCAAGTTTGATAAATGCTAATTTTATATCCATCACATTTAGAATACTTTAAAGTCACCAAAGTCATTCTCCATTCACAAAATGATTTTGAATAATATTTTTTTTTTTTAAATTGTTGTTCAGTTTTTTTACATTTTCTCTTAACTAAATAGAATTGGATAGCACTTAAGAGAAAAATAAACAAATACATTGCCATTTTATTTTTAGTACAAAACAAATGTATAAATAAAAAAACATTATCTCCCAATTTTCTAGGAAATGCTATCGCTAACGCTGACACACCTGTTATGGATGACCTGTGTAAGGACTCGAGCTGTGTCACCCTTGATGCATCCGGACTCTCTGTCGGTTTACCCAAAGGGCTGATGGGTAACAGTGAAGTGGGTCACTTGAGTATCGGTGCCGGGAGGGTCTTATACCAGGTAGGAAATATACCTGTCACCCTAAACCCACTACTGTTTTGGGTCGGTAGTAGGGTAGCAGGTCCTTGTATGTAGTGAGCAGTTTTGAAGAGATGACCAAAAAGTTAGTCGGGTTGCAGTAACAACAGAATTGTAGGAAATCCAAAATTTGGTTTCAGGCTGTAGTAGGGTTGCAGGTCATCGTATGTTGTGAGCATGCAGGGATGACCAAAAGTGTAAACATGTCAGCATGTTTGTTAAAAGTTAGTAAGGTTGGGGTAACCTCAGCCAACCCCAAAGTTTGAATTCAGCTAGGAGGAAAGCCAAAGTTTGAATTCAGCGAGTACAAAACCCAAAGTTTGAATTCAGCTATTAGAAACAATAGGAAAACCAAAGTTTGAATTCAGGTGGGAGGAGATCAATAGTTTGAATTCCTGTAGTAGTGCAAAACCTATCTTCAATTTTTTGAATCAAATGAATTAACCACAACAAATATTGCATCTTGCTCTCTTCCACTACTATTCCAGAGTATTGTTGAGATCGACTTGGCAATGGAAGACGGATCCATTGTTGACAAGCCTGCATTTGTGGAAGCTTACACGAGGGCCAATAAAGGCAACGGAAGAGTTCACCTCTTGGGATTGGTAAGATCATTGTTTAGCCTTTACCTCTTTCGACTCCAAATTTTTCTTTGCTAGAACTGAAAGAATGCTTGGCATAATAGTGTTCTTGGAGATCAAGTTTATTTTGTCTGACTATAGATGGGACACAAACAGTCTCGGCGGCGGGCCAAATATTTTGTTTTTGATAGTGGCAAATCTGCTTTCTCTAAAGAACAGGCAGGGATGAGAAATGTTGAACTTTTATCCAAATTCAGACTTGTTTTGTCCACCTTGTGAAAAAAAGTAGCTGTTGTTTTCTTCGGATGTAAAGAAATAATGGTCTTTGATCTACTTCTCTAGTGCAGAGAATACAAGTCTCCATGAAGGTCCTTGCAATCTATAAACCCAGGGGTTGCCAAAAAGTGGAATTGTTTTCTTTGTTTCAAACCATTTTGTCAGCAACGACTCTTCCTCTGAAATGGGTACTTCCATTAGAACATCTAATGGTCTATTTGGAACATTATGTAGGGAGGCCTTGTCTGGTCGTATTGTGATGATTATACAGAAATGAATGATCGCTCAATGGTTAACAAGTGTGGAGAATTGAGCACAAATTAGGAACCTGAGAAAGTTCAAACCTCACCCGCAAGTTTTGAACTTGCCCGAGCACGTTAAAGGTTTGATCATACTTTGATGAAGACCCCCAAATTTTTTTTTTACAATTTTTATAACAAAAACGACTTGTTATAAAGATGGTAAATGGTAGTAAGCATCCTGTGAAATCGTTTTGTCTGAAATACCCCTGTTGATTAGAAATCAATAAAAGTATGTCGAAAAATATGAATCTCCAAAGATTAAGACAAGTTTTGCAGATTCACATTTCAGTGGTATCCGTTTGTGATTGCTGTTGCAAGAGGTGCAGTTGGTACCTGCTGTCAACTTGCTAATGTGGATGGATTTGATGTTCTTGATGAAAATAGCATGACAGTTTTTTGTTGTTTTCTCAACAAGTGGGCACTGTATTCAGCTGAAACTTTCACAGGTGACCTTTATTGAGTTGTTCTTGAGAGTTTTTCCTATAAATCAGCATTACATTGACATAACCAAATGATGATCCTACCTGTAAACACATTTAGGGTCAGATTTAAAATTTGTACATGGAAGTTTAACTTAAATGGTCTACTTTGCTCTCAACAAAGGCACCATGGCCCAATTTCATGGCTCTGCTAACCGTAAGCAAAGAATCGGCGCATAGAAAAGCAGGGAATTCCGCGCTTACGTCAAGCGTATTTCACAGGTCAGCAGGGAATTTTTGCTTGTGCACATGCGTACTCCACGTTACTAGGCATTCTTTGCTAACACAGCAAGGTGCAGAAATTTGGGGCTTGCAAAGTAAGTGGAGAATGGTGACCGCAAGCGCAGAATCCGGCGGTAAGCAGAGCCATGAAATTGGGCCCATCTTGTGACTGTGTTGAATAATATTTCTTTCTCTGCAGGTTAGCGACGGCGGTGTGCACTCCCACATCTCACACATGAAAAGTCTTCTGGAAAGGCTCAAGGAGAAAGGCGTGAAAAAGACGTTCATTCAATTCTTCGCTGACGGTCGTGACACAAGTCCAGTAAGTGGTGGTAAGTTTAATTTAGTAAGTTTTTTCTGCTGATGTATCGACAAGGAATGCTCGAAAGTGTCACACACTGTGGGAAGCAAGTCTGAAAAGAAAGGAAGAATAAAGTAGTGTTCAATTTTAAAACCTTAAATATCTTTTTTTGGTGTTCTTCTCCATTGAAAAGTGACCATCTAATTTGATGAAATTTTGATGGGTTAGTTTCGGGGGCGTTTTTATTAATAGTACAGTCAACCCTCGTTATAAAGAGCACTGTTATAAAGAGGTTCTGCTGACAAAGAGTACATTCTGAAGTCCTGAATCTCATTCCTGCTTTGTGTTTCTTTGTTTTGCTGTCCTCTTATTACAACAGTACTGTTATAAAGAGGTAGTTTGGCTAGTCCCAGCGGCCTTGTTATGAGGAGAATCAACTGTATAGGGGGCCTATAGTCTGATATAGCGCATGTATCTACCAATAAAGGTACTCAAGGTACACAAACAGAAACATTTTAAGACAGTTTTTTTGGGGGGAGTTATGAGAACCAATTTATGTAACACCTTATAAGGGTTGTTTACAAGGTGCTGCGGAACACTCAGCAGCCACCACGCCACTGCCAGAAACACTGGGGCAAACCCCTTCTCTTGGCGCTAAGTGTAACTGGGTTCTTTCACAGGCATTACACAACACACATGACCGTTGACTTTACTTCCAACCCGAAGAACGAAGCAATAATGGTTAAGTGTCTTGCTTAAGGACACGAGTGCCACCATTGGGACTCGAACTCGCACTCTTCTGATCAGAAACACCAGAGCTTGAGTCCGGTGCTCTTAACCGCTCTCTGCCAAGACACGCATATTGAAAACTAGATGATGGGAATTTATTTACTCCATCCAAAAATCTGTGTTGTGTTATTTCTTTAAAACCACAGTGAAATACATCCAGCAAGTACTGGACCACACCAGGGACATCCAGTATGGGTCTCTGGCCACTGTCGTTGGTCGGTACTACGCAATGGATAGGGACAAGAGATTCGAACGAATCCAGATTGCGTACGAAGGTCTGGTTCAGGGCATTGGTGAGAAGGCAACCCCTGAAAATATTGTGCAGGTAAATTCCATTTATGTCTGTGCTTCTGTTAACCCTCCTACTGTAGTGTTTTGAAGGAGAGATGCACTATGCTTGGCCCGCAATGTGATATCATGTGGTAAATGCATCCTCACATGTATACGCTGTTATAATTTATGGAAACGTTCCTCCCTTAAAAAAAACACCTAAACTTTTTCTTTTTTCCCCAGGTTGTCCAGAGTCATTACGACGGAGAAGGTGATCAGAAACAGACGGATGAGTTCCTGAAGCCGATCATCGTTGATCCAGAGGGTCGACTCCAAGATGGAGACACGTTGATCTTCTTCGACTTCCGAGCAGATAGGATGAGACAGATTGTTGAAACCATCGGTCTCAAACCGCAGTTCGAGACTGCAAAGATACCCAAAGACTTGGTAGGAATAATGATAAGGTCACAGGCTCAAACCCCTCACTACTCATTTTTTCTTTGTTCACCCCAAACTGATTCAAAATTACAACATCAACATTTCTACACAGATAAATTATTTATTCTTTATATAATATTTGGGTTTACCCATACACTGATGTGTGTAAAGCAGTGTATACTCTCCCCAAGTCCTGTGGAAAAAAAAATCCACAGGTATATTACTCGGGTGGGATTTGAACCCACGACCTTTGCTATTCTAGAGCAGATGTCTCACCACTGCACCACTTATTCTTTTTGTTTTCCCAGGGTGTATTCTGCATGACCGAGTACAAGGGAGAGTTCCCGTTCCCAGTCATCTTCCCACCTCAGGTACCCACCAACGTCCTGGCTGAGTGGCTGGCACATTGTAAAGTCCCGCAGTTCCACTGTGCAGGTCAGTATTATGTAGAATGAAGTGTAATTTGGTTTTACCCTTACACTGATGTGTATTAAGCACTGTATACTTAGTACTTCCTGAGTTCAATGGAAGAAATGGGCTTCAGCAACCCATACAATCCAGGATTCTCCATATGTCTGTACCAACTGCATCGGACTGCACAGCCACAGCAGACAATGCTAAGACACCACAAACAGACTCAAAGGGCGCATCCAGCATGGTCTCTCGAGACTGAGCTGCCAATGGTTGAATGAATGAGCCGCGATCTCACTTGACCTAAATGAGAATCACACATGAGTTATTTGTGTTGTGTAACTTTATGCAATTAATATTGATGAGCCCAAGCAATGTTACGGCCATTTTGTGTTCTCCTGGTGGCTTTGGTATTTTAGAATTTGGGTTCAAATTCCAGTCGTGCCAGACATGGGGCGTGTTTAACCTCAAGCAACATACCATGGCCATAAATTGCTTCTCTTTATCCAGGTGTTTAAAAAGGTAACCTTGGAGGGCTGAGATGATATTGTTTTTGATAATTACTTTCACATTGCTTTACTATCGAACATTAGAAAGTGTGACTTTGTCCTAACTCCACAGAAACTGAGAAGTACGCCCATGTGACGTTCTTCTTCAACGGAGGGCGAGAGTTGCAATTCGAAGGGGAGGACAGGTTCTTGGTGCCCTCACCAAAAGTTGCAACATACGACCTGCAACCTGAAATGAGCTGTCAGGGGGTTGCTGACAAGGTATGAATCGAACGAGCGCCTTAAAAAGTAGAAGCACTCTGCACTAATGACATCACTTTTGCTCAAAATATCCGGCTGTAAGACAAACATTCCACCACTTAGGCGATCACTGCATTATCGACGAGCCAAACTGCATTAGTAGTATAGTCAGTACATGATAGTAACATCAAACTTGAACATGTATGCTTGCGAATCTTAGTAAAATTTGGCACGTTTGTCTGAGTTCTAGGTACTCAGCTTCTATTTTTAGCATAAGTGCGGAGTGCTGTTTATTGGTTTATGCCGCATTTACTGGCCCCCATGTCAAACAACCAAGTCAGCACTTGTGAGCTTTGCATGGTGTGATATCAGAAAGAAACAACTGACCACTTTGTTGGGTAACAGCCATGCGCTGTTACTTTGGTTTGACTCTTACAGTGATTTTTGATACGCGTTGGCATGTATTCTTGGTGCTTTCCCGAGTTCTGCAGATTTTTAATTTTTTTTACTGGCTACTCATTTGAACTACAAAATGAAACTCTAATGCAAAACAGAAAGTTTTCAGGTCCCCCTCCTTTTTCAATGCCATAAATGCTCATTTTGGTAACAGTATTCCCTTCAAATTTTTTTTTCTCTCTATGAAACACAACATAGAATACAATTTTTACACAACCACAAGGCCCTTGGAGGGGGCTCAACCCAACCCAGCCCTTCCCCTGATGAGCCTCCCCCCCCACCCTCTAAAGCTTGGCTGAGCCGCATGCTTGAGCCGCTTGCTTGTCATTAGTATAGGATATAAAAATAAAGCTGGTTGACTGACATTTGTTTCAGATGGTGGAAATGATCAAGTCTAAGAAGTACCCGTTTCTGATGTGCAACTTCGCTCCGCCTGACATGGTCGGGCATACTGGTGTCTATGACAAAGCAGTTATAGCATGCGCTGCAACCGGTAAGTGCTTCGAAATAATAATAATATTGGAGTGGTGTAAATTACATGTACCAACCATAAGGTGCTCAAGGTGCTAGAAAATTATTATCTCTGTTCTTTAGGGATAATTGTTTTAACCGTTTCGCTTTGGAGGACACGATTACGCGCAAAACTCTTATGCAACATGCAGAGGTGGTCGTATAAACTTGCGTTTGAGTTGCTGTGCGTGTTTGGGGGTAGTCATGTCAATACGCCATGCGTGGTGAGGTACTGTGGCGGGTTGCGCTCACACAGGCAACTTTTTCACAGAGTTCGTGTGGTCATGAATGGTGGACCCTGTCAAAAGGCACAGCAAAAACAATCAACGGATTAGCTCTTTGGATGGATTTGAGTCTAATGCCTTTGTAATGATTGTGAATAAGTAGTAGGGTTCAAATAGCAAGTTGTCAATAAACTTACAAACGATATTGAATGATTGAGGGTTATATTTCATTAAACTAGACTGACGACTTCATTGAGAAATATATTTTTTTGTATGAAATGAGAGAGTGTTTCCAAGATGTTGTGATATTTCTCTTCACTTTGTTTAATTTGCTCCGATCAGACAAAGCCATTGGTGATATGAAGAAGGCGTGTGAAGACAACGGTTATGTTTTGCTGGTCACTGCTGACCATGGAAATGCTGAGGTGATGATTGACAGCGAGGGCAATCCAGTCACTAAACATACCACTAAGAGAGGTAATCATACACAGTTCTTATGTAGCACTTTATATATGCCGGATGGGTGTCTCAAAGCATTCATAGTTCTTATGGCAGGTATGCTGAGCTATGTTAGAATTGTGAGACCCATTTATGTGTTGCCTTATGGGTTGGGACAATTAACCGGTTAATCGTTCAACCGTACAAAGAAACTGTTGAAATCCATTTCAAAATTTCCTTAACAGTTAACTGAAGCCAACAGTAAAGATCAAACAAAAAAAGCGAATCAATAAAATAATAAATGAGACATCCCTAATCTTCCAAATGTCAGCCCCAGTTGCTGTCCAGGGAGAATGATTGATATCCATCCTGTCCATGACATCCATTCTGTTGGTAGAACTGTCTTTACCTTTGTGCACAACAAACACGACACGGAACCTATGTCTCATTGAAAAAGCTTGTTCTTAAAGTTTCTTGCTTTCAGGACACAAGTGTCATGACCAAGACCCAATCCCACTCTGATATTAACTACACTACCAAGACTTGCAGGTTTCACTAGATCATGATGGAACCCCAGTACAACATTATGAATATAAAATATGTGTTGAAAACTTTTATCACTCACCTTTTTGCCTCAACCCTTCTTTTCTTTTACTGTCCAGTTCCCTTCTGCTTGCATGGTGGGAACCGCAAGTTCAAGAAGAACATCTCCCATAATGCAGCACTGCCGGATGTGGCACCAACAGTACTTGACCTCATGGGTCATCCAATCCCGAAGGAAATGACAGGAAAAACTCTTGTGGAATAATGGATGGAGATATTCCATCTACAGGTGGCAGCTGCCAAGCTATAGTAACATAAAAATGTTGCATAGCTGTAAAAATTTAGGTCTAGGTTGTTACCGTTGGCAAAATAATCACTTACGGGTGTGCTTATTGTTTTTGAATCAAGATAAGGTACAGCATTGGTAGCAAAAAACATTGCTATGGTGTGCTTAGTCTATTTGAAACAAGATAAGGTATAGTATAGAAGCGTTTGCAAAAACTCAGCTGATGGTGTGTTAACTGTTTTTGAATCAAAACAAGGTACATCATTGGTTCTTTGAATCTAGATAGGATATTGCATTGCCAATGTTTGTCAACAAAGTCCTGCTACAGGTGTCAAGACTCTCTCTGGTCAGCCTGCGAAAATATTTTAGAGAAAAGAAATATATATATTTGAAAGTTTGTGTTTAGGACTTTCACAAGTTTCAAACATAATACAATCCGATACAATTTTAGATTTGGGAGTAAAGTTTGAAGGAGGAAAAACGAAACTTGACTAGTAAAGCACAATTTAAACACTGCTCTATGGAGTGCTATAATATTTGACCCAGTGGGCAATACAAAAACTCCAGTCAAACACTGCTTTCTTTAAAGGAATTATAAGTTACCTTTCAGAGTCTGTTGATTGAGCAATGCGTAGCTTGCTTCTTCATTCAGCATTGTGTTTAATACCCTCCGCTTACGCGACCACTTTTGGAGTGGTCATGTGACAGCAGATTGTCATAGATGGTCGGCAGGTCGTATCCAGCATCCCTGTTGAGTGTTGGGTTCTGGGTCTTGATCTCTCTGGCCTCCCTGATTTGTCTGTTTCAGAAACGTTCCTCTCCTGCTATGACTTGTACTATGTACTTGCTTGTTCACCCACAGCTCTAAGGAGGGTGGGGGTAGTCTTGTTTGCTCCTTGAATCTGGTGCCCACAGATCTGCTGTCTCCCCAACATGTATATCCAAATACCAAATACAAAGTACCATGCACTCACGGCAGCTAAATTTATAGACAACACCGCATCTGAAGAAGATGAGACGACCTTGGGAGCTTCGTCAAGCTTAATCAACAGGCTCTGAAAGATAAATTACAGTTCACTTGTCAGTATGACAGAGTCCGATATCAGTCTCCATGCTGCTATCCCTTTCCTAATAAAATTCTTACTTCAATCAATGAGTTCAAAGATGCTGTGAGAGTCTTAGTCTGTGTTGAAGATAGTCTGGAGCCAGTTCTTGGTAGTGAATATTTGAATATTTTTCAGTCTTGCATTACCTTGGGATGCTTGTTTCCTTGTGTGCGATTTCTTTTAGCGTTTACAATTTTGTTTCAGGTGTGATACAAATGATCTGAAAAATAAATAAAGTATAATTAATATGTATTTATTATTATAAAGGTGCTTTTTTAAGCCGAGTAGACATCTCAAAGCGCCTTACACTTCTTCCAGTTTATGTGCCAACTTTTAAAAACTGAAGACTGAGGCAAATTGTGGATGGACCTTGAAAAAAAGAAATATTAACCCTGATTCATTGAGCCCGAAGCATTCCTGAAACCATTTGAACTCCTTAGGAGTACGCAGCACCGGCAGCCAAATTGGCGCACAGGTTGCTAATCATTCACATCAACAATCTCTAGTTTTGTGGCATGCTCAAGGACACAAGTGTCACGACTGGGTTTTCGAATCCACACTAAAAAAAAAATATGTACTCTTCCCAAAACCTTGAATGTATCATAGCATAAAAGATGTAGTATACGATTGGTGTTATCTATAAATAGAGTAAAAAGTTTGTTATTCCAAACATGAACAAATCAGGGATTTACCTGCACCGACTAATAACTGCGAAATAAATTGAACTAAATAAATGGTTGCAATACTTAAAAGTTTATTGAAAAAAGAACAAATAGCTAAAGTGACCTATTTTATGCTTGTCTACAAGTTTTTTATTAGAATTATACAAGGTCCTAGAAGTTTCCCTTGTAGTAAATTAAAGTATGAAATGATTGCAAGTTGTATCTTGTTAAGTCTGTGGTGTTGTGTTTGCTGTTCGGTGGTGTTTTGTAGCTTTGTTGTCCCCCCAGTGGTGTAAGCTTTCAATTTCTGCGTGATGATTGGTCTGCTCCGAAGTGGCGTAGTTTGTCACCTACATACACCAGCATTTAGCTGTACTTTCGATCGTCTGCTTTCTATTTTTATGTAACCAAGTGTAATGTGTGTACACGTGTGAATGGGATGCGAGGTCAAAGGTACATCTGGCAGGATCCTGCCAGGTGCTTCAAGTCTGGTATTTGGCACTATTCACGAGCCTCGAAGTGTGACGATTGCAAGTCCTGCAGTCTAACCACTTGACCAAATGTAGTGTATGTGTACGGAAATTCATGTGTACATACCTATACTATCAGGTTCTTCTGAAGTGTCTTTTCCAGGGGTTACAAAGCTTCAAGTTGAACAGAAGGAGCTGATCTGGGGAGCGATTTGCAGCCAAACCCTGCCAGAAACACCAGGGCAATCTCCTCATGATACTGGGTACTTTAAAGACGGGCTCCAAGGTCAAATTCAGTTTTGTGATCCATTCATTTTACAATAGATAGAGTCCTTATGAAAATGGAAAAACAATTTCAAGCCTCTAAACCTCATGTTGAAATGCCACTGTGTTTAATGCCCTTTAAGTGCAAATGCTATCAAAATCCCCAAACATTCGATGACGTTCACATTTCAAACGTATGGTCTGTACATTTTTGTACAGAGAATTGTCAGTTCATTCCTGAATTCAAATGATTATTGTAGCATAGTCGGGGCACTTGAAACGTAATCAGAACAACGAACCAAAATCTTGCTGGCTTTAACTTCTAGCCATTATGCAAATTTAATCAATTATCACCCCTAAAAAATACAAAAATACCCAAATTACAGATAAAAAGACCTAGGTCCTTATGAACAAAATACAAAAGGATTTGAATGAACTTACTCTGTTTTGGCACATGCAGCTATGCAGTGTACGTAAAAATGACCCTCAACCCAATGCGTTGAGCCTTCAACCCTCAACACACATGATGTTTCCTGGCCTCACCCAAAAAACCAACTCACCCTAGCCTAGCTTTCTCATCCCAGAACTGTAAAACTAAAAGAACTCAAGAAATCGTACTGGATAGACAGACTTTGTTAATAAACTTTCGCGTGTGGTTAGAAACTTGTAATTTTCCCACCACTTCATGATGGCCCTAGCTATTTTTAGTATTGCAAAATGAGTGCATCACCTGCTCAATTTCACATGGAAGCCCCTCTTTAATGTTAATAACACATCCATCAGCTTTACAAGGAAAGACACAATTCAGATTCAAGCGTCTTTTGTGCTCAAGGACACAAGTGCCACAACTGGGACGAAAACCCACATCTTGCCGTACACTCCCCCCAAAAAATTGCTAGTCAAAAATTGGCTCCCACCCTCTAAAGAAAATAGAGGGGTTTCGCAAGCATACGAAGATATTGATACAAATACCGTATCCGTTCACATTGAATGCGTGTCAGATCATGAATATTTATATCATGAATGACATCATTAAGTGCAATACTGTGGAAAATGTTTCTAATCTCGGGCAATAATACAACTAAAACCAGCAAAATAGTAGCCGTCGTTTAACATACATGTATGAACTCCCTTAACTGTTGTTAACGTCCATGCTAGATGAGGCGGTTACAGGTCATGTGAATGCAAAGTATTGGTGTAACTGTAGACTTGTGCAAACCTCTCTATAATACCCGTGTTATGCCTCTTACTAAGAGCTTGCATTCAAACCCACCCACAGTTCTGTCTGATCTCACATTAAATGCTTTACTTCATCCCAGAGGTATCTGAAGTTGCACGAGTAAAAAGAGTCATCATTTTATTTCATTTTTATTGTTTTGTCATCAGTCTGCCTCTCAATACACATGCATCTTGTAAAAAAAAAACACCACACAAACATGGGAGACTGTCGCCAAGACATGTAGTTCACATCAAACCACTGTACTGCAAGCTTAAACTGCTAAAAAAGGAAGGGAAATTACCTATTCAATTTTGTGATGCACTCATTTTTCAATAGATAGAGTCCTCATGTGAGTGGGGAAAAAATTGCAAATCTCTAGCCTCATGTTAAAACGGTGTAAATTGCCATTGTATTTAATACCCTTCCAGTGCAAAATTTGTCAACATCTGTTGACATCATTCTGAGAAAAATGGCTCTCTACATTGCTATACATGTATGTGGATGTTTTGGTTCATTCCTGACTTTTGACAATATTTTATAAAAAACAGCCTTGAATGTCACCTTTTTACTGAAAAAAATTCCTCTTTAGAATGTAAAGATTCATTTAGTTGTTGAAAATCAGATGATGTCATGTTTCAAATTTCGCTCTGAAAAAGTCAGTAACTTTTTTCCCCAAACTCACATGAGGACTCTATCTATTGGAAAATGAGTACATCACAAAACTGAATTGGTTATTTCCCTTTCTCCTGTGTTAACCCTCCCACTGTCCAACCATTCAATATCATCAACTGTGGTTTTGAATATTTGAGCTATACCAGTCAGTAATATTATATCATGTGGTGGTGAATGCACAGTCAACCCTCCTACTGTCTGACCATTAGATAGATCGATGCACTTTGCTAGCCAGCAATGTTGTGATATCATGTTGTAAATGCATCTACACACAGTCCCGTGCACATTTGTTCCACCATACGAAACCTGTGCAGTTGGGTGGTTTCCAATTGGTTGGTAAACTCTCTGTCGAATAATAGATGGAGAGTGAGAGGGTTAACACAGCGACAAATTTCACAATAGAGTTCAGGGGTGAGTACACTTCTTGCACATTGTTTGTAAATGCATACATACTCGTCATACAGCAAAATTGAATTCAAATTGTCAACATTTTCTTGTTGAAATGAATCATCACAAAAATCTAAAGCCATTTAAAAAAAAAAAGACAAACATATCACAATCAATTCAAACGTAAATGTTGCCAACTTAAAATGAACAAACTAAAAAGCCTCTTGTAACAATGGAAGTTGGGCGACACAAGCACCGTCTGCTACGAGACCAGGGCCCAATTTCATGGCACTGTTAACCACAGAATTTGCGCTTACAGCACCCAGTACCTAAAGGTAAGCAGAGCCATGACATTGGGCCCAAGTGCCCTTGCTCGCACCTAAACGCCCTCTCTTGAGATTTTTCAAGCAGCATGAGCGCGATTCTTACTTTACATATTTAATGAATCGTAAAAAAGCTTTTAAAAATTCAAAGGCAATCTGACCCATGATGTCATCTTCTAATCAAAATTTAGGCGAGCAGAAATTGAATGTTTCACCGGGATGTCACTCAAAGGGCACATCGCCTAGAACATCAGAGTGTCAAGTCAGGTACACATCAAAAACCAACTTTCACTTATCACTTTGGTTCAGTGTACCAGACATTCAGATAAAAGTGTAGGCCAGATTTTACGTCACTCAAATCTTCAAGGATTTTTTCATATGGGTGTCAAAATATATGGTGGGAAATTTTTTTTATCAAGGTGGATAAAACTACCATACTGAACAGTTGAACAACTGTTCATTTCCAAATTAATAAACTTTTTTTTTTACATTGGCAAAATCTTCCCTTGCAGTCCTGTTATACGAGAATGCTATTTATTAACCTTTCAGAGATCATATTGCTGCAAACGGCATGTACCAAAATGCCCATAGCAGGCACAAGATTTGACCTACTTTCACTCACCCCAAAAGGTCAAAGTTAGGGTCATATCCTGAATTACCTTTTGTCAACGGTTTCCCATGTTAACGTAACATAAGGCCTTATCCGAATTGGTGGTTACAGCTACAACTTTGACTGTTGCTAAGGGTGTTGCTATACTTCAGCGTGTGATGCCCATACAGGCCTGGAATTTCACTCTTGAGAGGGCAAGGCCATTTCGATCATTCAAAGGACAAGACCAGGGCCAACATGATGGAGACAATGGCCTCCGTGTAATTCCAGGTCTGGATGACATGGCAATCCAGCCATAGCCGTAGCCATAGCCAATAGCCATAGTTGTAGCCATAGCTGTAGCCATAACCACCAATTTGAACATGGCCTAAGTATCTGCATTTCTAAAAAATTTCCATTTCCATATTTTTTGTTGTTGACATTTTTTCTTGAAACGAATTTGAATTAGTTAAAAAAAGAAAAATAGTAGCTATGAATGGAAACACGGTAATAATTATACAGACATGAATGGTCTCTGAAGGGTTATTAAACTGCAAGGCCCATGTAACACATTTCCTCTCAATGTGAAAAACAAGTACAAGGTTGTCTTTGACCTAGTGTAGTGATAGTAATTAACAATCATCATAAGAATTGTGCTACTTTTCAGTGAACACAATCTCCCAAATCTCACGTGCAGGGCCAATGTAAAAAAAAACTGATAAGTTTACTACCAGTATCTTTATGAAAAATATTATTAGCTGTTGCAAACTGCTTACCAACAAAAAGGACCTTTGTCATAAATGCAAAAACATAGTTACTGGCCTGATGTTTCGACCCTAGCAGAGTCTTTCTCAAACATGTTTGTGTATTGTTGTCATTTAGCCTTCGAGAAAGACTCTGCTAGGGTCGAAACGTCAGGCCACTATTTTTTTTTTTACAGGTATCTTTACTTTAAAAAAAAGAAGTACTTCTTGAAGTCTTTAAACTAACTGAAAACTTAAAGAAATATCTGAGAGACATTATCACTTTTAGAGGTGGGGGATGTTTGTCAACACCTTTCAGGTAGCACAAGTATTAATACTATTTAGCAGCTCTCACTTGATTTCAAGTCCGATATCACAGATGGTCTTGTCTGCATCAGCCATTATACCATTTGTCTCCTATTGGCTTTCACATGCCCTCACTCACGATCTTGTGATCGAAGGCTAATCAACAAGAGGGCGTTCTTCTCTGGCAATACTGTATTGGCTATAGTCAGACAAAAACCATAATTACAGACTTGGAACCAAGACTTCTGTATTACGGCCGTGTCCGATTTGATGGCTTCAACAATGGCAACGGCCGGAAAGCCCAAACATCAAATTAATCAACACTGTCGTTGCAGCCAACGGCCGTTAAGGCCAAGGATGCTTAATTCGAACACGACCTAGTACTGTTATTGTCACACTAGAGGTCCCATTTAATTTCTGTTCAGAGTAGCCAGCTCATGGTCACTGAGCTGTGCAATTTCAATGTTAAATTTGTGTTTTTCTTACAAGACATGGGCTTTTTGCTTTGTAAACTGGGCCCAATTTCAAAGAGCTGCTTAAGCAGAAAATATTGCATAACAGTTTTTCTGCTTGGCAGAAATTAGCAGGATACCAACTACAAATGGTGCGTATGACATGGTATTTTGGCTAGTAACCTTATTCTGGTATTCATAATTTTGTTGTATTTAGGTTACTTTTTGTGCTTAAGGTAGCCCTACAAAATTGGGCCCTTGACATGCGGAACAGTTACCAGCATTTATCCCTATTTACTTCCACTTTGTTCTTCATTGCATGAATAAAATCAACATTTTGAAAGACTTTATAATCTCCCAGTACTATAAACAGTTGGAAATCATGGGCAACTCCTAAGTACTGGCAACATGCCACTTTTCAACCTTAATTCCATCAAAATATAACAGCGAACAGCACATCTCCGCAAAAATAGCCCAAGTATTCAAAACCATACAACAAAACAGAGAGGGATTCAAAAGTAACCTAGGTGGAAAAAGTAAAAACAAAATTGCTCGTGTTTATGATTAAAGTAAAAATTTAAAAAACACCTTAAAGGTAGACACATATGGAGCGTCTATAAAGTCCAAAGAGTAGAAACATTCTAATTGAATCAAATAAGTATCCCAGCGTGTGTTCCAATGGACTGGTCCATTGGAAAATTGGACCATTCCTTCGGAACGTCAAGATACTAGCACGCCTGTTCACTAATTACTGTTCACTTTTGTAGGATTGTTCCCGAAGTTCGGCACAATGTTCCTTCACGCCTAGAGCATGCCCAACTTTTAAGATGCTCCCTAAAAATACTTGACGGTTATAAAAGAGAGGAAGGAAAATGGAAAGAGAAGAATCTCATCCTTTCATGATGGAGGAATAGACCTTAAGGCAATCTGATGAGTACATTGTGAGTTTTATACATTAATAACAGTATGACAACACAGGTTCTTTGGAAAAATCAAAACATTTTTGAACCAGACGAGGTAATTTGCGGTACACACTCCCCTCAGTTACACTCTGGGGAAAAAAGGTGTAACAACAACAAACAAACAAACACCCCAACAAACAAACAAACAAACAAACTAAACCACAACAGATTTCAAGGATAGTAATTGCAATGAACTTGTATCAGTCCCAAAACGAACCATCCGAATTTCACAAAACCGCAAGAAAAAAATCAACAGTATTTTAAAATTTATTTTGCTTGTTGTCATCAGGAAGTAAACCAGAAATAGCAGCTTTGCCAATATTCCCAATACTGTACCTTATCTTGATTCAAAGAAGGTAAGCATACCAGTGGCAGCCCCCTTTCACAACAATACCATTACTGTACATTTTTATTCAAAGAGAGTATGAAGCAGACCAGTGGCAGCAGTTTGTTAACATTACAATAGCTGCACTTTATCTTGATTCAAAGAGGGTAAGCATGCATGTACCAGTGGCAGCAGTTTGTTAACATTACAATAGCTGCACTTTATCTTGATTCAAAGAGGGTAAGCATACCAGTGGCAGCAGTTTGTCAACATTACAATAGCTGCACTTTATCTTGATTCACAGAGGATAAGCATACCAGTGGCAGCAGTTTGTTAACATTACAATAGCTGCACTTTATCTTGATTCAAAGAGGGTAAGCATACCAGTGGCAGCAGTTTGTTAACATTACAAAAGCTGCACTTTATCTTGATTCACAGAGGGTAAGCATACCAGTGGCAGCAGTTTGTCAACATTACAAAAGCTGCACTTTATCTTGATTCACAGAGGGTAAGCATACCAGTGGCAGCAGTTTGTTAACATTACAATAGCTGCACTTTATCTTGATTCAAAGAGGGTAAGCATACCAGTGGCAGCAGTTTGTTAACATTACAAAAGCTGCACTTTATCTTGATTCACAGAGGGTAAGCATACCAGTGGCAGCAGTTTGTCAACATTACAAAAGCTGCACTTTATCTTGATTCACAGAGGGTAAGCATACCAGTGGCAGCAGTTTGTTAACATTACAATAGCTGCACTTTATCTTGATTCACAGAGGGTAAGCATACCAGTGGCAGCAGTTTGTTAACATTACAAAAGCTGCACTTTATCTTGATTCACTGAGGGTAAGCATACCAGTGGCAGCAGTTTGTCAACATTACAAAAGCTGCACTTTATCTTGATTCAAAGAGAGTAACTTATAAGCATAAAGTATTCAGCCACAAAAAACATGGCACAGTCAGAGTACTACTGAAAAATAAAACAAAGCATTCTGACCACATGATTTTTTAATATTTACAAAATGTTTTCCTTCGCACTAATTATGATCCAAAAAACACAATCAAATATATTATAGAAAAACTCTGCTGGAAAGTTAATAAATTACATCATAAAAATTTACAAGTACCGTTTCACAGATTTACAGTCATCATGCCTAGCATCAATCAATAAAGCAATTTGTAAAAATTTTAATACAAAAAGAAAAGAAGCTTAGCTCACCAAAAGTCCGCATTTTCATACTGAATAAGTTCATCAAGTAGTTCCTTTCTTAAACTTTCATGATCAAGCAAGGTGTTCCCCCCCCCTGTCTTATGACCTAGCTTAACGATTAAACAGCAAAGATAGAAGAAACTTAGCGCTATACAGGACTCTTCCTCTGTGCCATACACAGATACAGAGTCCTAGATATGAGAGTCTGTTTCTGGGGCGGAAACATTTCACGTTATTTCACGAAATTGACAGATATATGAGGAACATATGATGTCCAAAACCCACCTCAGAAAAATGTATACTGCCACAGAATGTAAATCCGGTGAAATTAGTGGCTTCGTGAAGGTAAGATTCGAGTTGGGAAGCTTTGAAAATTTTTCTGAAGCAGCTATTTGAAATTTAGACCTTGGCACAATATACCTATGCAGTGACGTCACATGCAGCTACTGTCTGCCCAGGGTCTATCATTTAGGGAGTCAAATTACAAAGATCACCGTGCACGTCACCCAAAATTTACAGGACACAGTAACGTACAGGGAATGCGTCTCCAAGTAAAGACGCAGCCGAGATTCATCATATGGATGATGACGCTAGGGCCAAATTTCATGGTTCTGCTTACCCCCGAATTCTTTGCTTGCAATCACCATTCTTCGCTTACAGACCAAGCACCAAACTTCTGTGCTAGCTGTGTATGCGAAGAATGCCTAGTAGTGTGGAGTACACAAACTCACAAGCAAAAATTCCCTGCTAACCTGTGAAATACGCTTGACGTAAGCGTGGAATTCCCTGCTTCCGCAAGCGCCAATTCTTTGCTTCTGGTAAGCAGAGCCATTAAATTGGGCACAGGTGAACTGGGTCTATTCTGTTGTCAATCTTGATGTATATTGACCTTGCATAAACATAGGTATAGATGAGCAAGTTCGGGTGCTAACCTTTTAGTCAATATTGCCATTAAATCACGCATGCGTGGTCTGTGGTTCACTCGAACGCATTTAGTCGAACGATTCGTCAAATGGCAACTTATATATTGGCTCGTAAAACAATTACTTGCCAAATACAGTGCAATGATAATTATTATCTTAATATTTGACTTATCTTTTTGGCAAAAACCTACCATTTATCGTTAAACCAACTTTTTGTGTTATTGCAAAAAATTACAAAACTTTTTCCGCCATGAGACCAAACTGCCATCTTGACAAAGTGACGTAACTTTGTTAGTTGACTAGAAAAACAATGCTTCGTTTGATCCAGTTGGACTAGCTATTTCAACCAAGCAGCATTCGAGTGACATTTAGATCGACTATGGTTAAGTCTAGTCGACTCTAGTCAGCCAACCGAACTTGCTCGATGAAGTGGATTTTCATCAAGTCTTATCAGTTTTTGAGAACGACCATTTCACGATAAACTTCAGTTTACAGAGGAAAACACACAAAGAATAAACTTATTCTAATGATCAAAAAATGGCCTGAAGTTATTTCAAGTACAAAGAATCTTCTTGGAAATTGGTTTTAAAAATATACAAAAAAATGAATTTCTACTCTGGCATTCAGTAGTTCTTAAGGAAGGTCAATGGTATCACTAGATAATGCAGCCACCCACATCAGTGTTTTCCCTGTCCATTCAAATAAGCAGGATCCAACCTCGCTACTTCCAGTGACCACCTCGCTCATTTTTCACCAACATCACTACCTTGATGTGAAGATTTGCCATAAGGAAATATCAGACCTGGCACTTCACTCTTGTTAAGAGCCAGGTAGTTTTTCCTAAAAAGAGGGCATCTGTATTGACCCCTTGCAGGCACATCACACAAGGTGACCGTGCCATGCTTTGCTCACCATTCTAGGAGTCAACAGGTAAGCGTGTAAACTCTAAAATGCACACTACAGTGTATAACACACAGAGACATTGACTCCGAAAGTGGCGCAACCAAGATTGTTATTATGATGACGTCAGATGAATTGGGCAAATGATGCATTTCTACTGGAACATTTCAAGGGGCATCCAGGCAATGACCAGGGGGCAAGGAGGCAGTTACCTCCATGATTTACCTTCCTTGAAAATTCTGTCGATATTTGGACTTTATGACCAGTAATGATTAGCACACCAATAAAGTATCGTACAATTGAGCTCTTAAAAACAAGTTTTTCTCTTTGGATTAAAGTCATCTTTAAAAATCTACTGACCTCTCTTTTGGTTATAAAACGAAATTGATCTGCATGGACAAGCGCCAGTAAACCTTTGTTGGAGAAATTTCTACAGTTTTTTTTTCATTTTCTGTTTGTTTGTTAGTGACTTACAAGTTTGTTTTTTTTTTGTTTTTTTTACCTTTTCTTGACCGATGGCTGTCCATACAGTTCTAATAATCAATAAAACTGGACCCAATTTCAAAAAGTTAATTTGTAAAGAAAAAAAAAATGTGTTGGCAAGTTGCTGTTGACTGATTTCATTGCTAAGCAAGAAACTTTGTGCTAAGCAGAAACCCCTTCCAGAAATTGGGCCCCGATGTTGCAAAAGAAAGGTCCATATGTCTTAGACGATGCGATTGCTACACAGAGTGTACCTGTCGATCTCAGACAGCGTCCTTTTCCGATCGGGCAGATTTTTCGAGGCGTTGCCTTTACTCAGGGACTGACTCGTTTCCAGCGGCGACAGCGGCCCGACATCGGGACCACTGGCAAGGAGGTTGACGCTGCTATCAGACACCAGCAGAGTCTGCGAGTTGATCGGCGAGGGCATCTTTGGAGCCTTTTTGGAGGCCCCAGGTACCACCGTTGATGACGATGATGATGCAGTTGATGCCTGTTGAGACGGTGTGGAAGATGGTGCAGGTTGCTGCTGCTGCTGCTGCTGCTGCTGCTGTTGCTGCTGTTGTTGTTGTGGTGGTGGGGTTTGAGGTTTCTTTGGTTGTGGTAGGATGTCCTCCAAGTTGGCTTGGTTGACATACTGGCGGGCTTTACCCAGCAATAGGATACTGTTCAGAACTTTGAAGGCTGTTAAACTGTACCAGATGAAAACAAAAAGAAAGATTCAAGAAACAGCTGACATCAACTGCCCTACAACAACGAAGGCTACTTATACTTTATAAGTTTACAAACTCTTAAAGAGGGGCTCCAATATAAATATGTTGGTTGCTAGGGACTTACCAAAGATACAGGAGGAAGATGAGGACCATTCCTGTTGTACCATGAATCTTGAATGACTGGCCAACGATGCGATACACGAGGCATGCTAGAGGCAACGGAATGAACCCCATCCTACGAGCAACCACATCTGAGTGGTCGGAGAAAGCCTGAATCAAATAATAATGACATGAAGGACATGTTAACGAGTCATTTTCAGCGGTAGGCTGTTTTTTGAGGAACAATCATCCAGAGAAAAAAAACTAAATTTTGGTAATAGATTGTGCAAGTATCACGTGGACTGAAAACGAGAAAATAACTTGAACAAAAAAGACTACACTTTTCTAGGAAATCAAATCTTCTTTTTAAATTCTAATTATACAAAATTCTTAAAAATAAAAATATAAAAATATAAAAAATAAAAATATAAGCAATTTGTTATAAATTTAATTTAATTTGTTAAAATTAACGATGAAACAAAGTTTTTACTTTGGACGAGTATACTTATATTTTAGGCACCCCCATTTACCAATCACGCCTGAATATATTCGACCACTACAAGAGGTTTAATGATAACATGAGCGTCAATTGGGCAAAAATTCTTAATTGTTTGCAAGGAACCGGAAATGGAAGTCAAGTTTTCTTTGTTTATTTGTTAAATTCATTTTACTTCCATATGTTTCATGGCTACATTTTACTTTCCCAACAATATGATATACTTTTTATAGTCATAAACAATGAAAAACTAACTAAACTAATTAACAGAATTGTGCATACGATATGGCAGGTTGGGTACAACTTGGTCCCGGAAGTTCAAATATGCGCGAGACTTGCACAGTCTATACCAGGAGATTTACTCACAGTTTTCATTCTGCTTGTCACCATGTCATAAGCCAAGCTTGCTCTGTATTCTGTGTACACCTTCGAAATATAAACACACAAAATGAAGACCACGTCAGATATAACATCAATTTGCAAAAGGATACACTACAGCTCAAAGACCCACTGGACCAATTGCCAGAGTCCTGTAAATTTAAATATTAGGCTGTAACCCCACCACTAGGCAAGTAAGTCCATTCCCAAACACACTTTAAGAAACAATTAGTGGACGTTAGTAAAAGTTCGCCCCAAACAAGGCTAAAAGCCACTCTTGGTGAGGGGCTACAAGAAGAAAATATTAAAGATGAAAATAACTCAGGGGAGCTGAAGGAATTGATATTCCTCTTAAAACAGTCTAGATTGTAGGATGGAGGGAAACATGCACCAGGCAAGGAGTTCCAAAGAGATGCAGTATGTGGGAATAAAGCTATTGAAGTGGCTCTTTGTTCTACATCTCAGTAAAGCAAGAGTGTATGGGTGAGAAGAAGCAGAAAGCCTGGTTTAATTGTAAAAAATAAACGAACAAAAAGGAAGCAAGCACTAAAACATTTATGGCCCTGTGAAAGATTTTACTTGAAATTGGACCCTGCGCAATGTGCACCTGGATTTCTGAGGCCTACTCTTCTAGAGATCAAGGGGGGGGGGGGGGGCGGGGACAAAACACACAATTCCTTTTCTTGCCAAACATTCCTGATCTAAATTGATTTACAATTTAAGAGTTAAAAGTTTCACAAGTTTACCTCTGCTGGGATGGAATTGAACTTTGTGATGAACGCGTGCTTGACCCAGTCCACGAGGATCTCTGCTACCAGCACCGATATGAGGTCAGGAATCAACTCCCAAAAGTGATCTATCGCAAAGCAAAATTAAAACAACAAGAAATCCAGTCATGTTATTTATTTATGGGGGGTTTCTAAGGACTATTATTTTGGTTAAAAAAATAGTTAGTGGTCTGACGTTTCGACCCTAGCAGAGTCTTTCTCAGTGGCCTGACGTTTCGAGGGTCGAAATGTCAGGCCACTATTTTTTGTTTGCATTTATACCATAGGTCCTTTCGGTTGGTAAGCAGTTTGCAACATCTAATACTATTTTTCGACCCCTATTTTTAAAGAAAAACAATTATTAAAATAATTTAAAAGAAGGCATACGCACACAAAATTCTGACTGAATTACAGTATGATAACTATAAGGTGTAAAATAAAAACTCAATAATTAATAATTCACCAAATCTTTAAGTAGTCAAACTTTTGGGTGACAGAATCAATGGGGGGGGGGGAGAAATACAGGTTTTGGACTCACCAATATTCCAGTTGAACTCTGTCATGTTGCGAAGCACAACACAAAACAGAAGAACCATGTAGTGGTATCTCTCCCTTATGTCTAAGAGTTCAAGAAAATTGGAGGATGTTATTTCGGTTTAACCTTACAGTTTACACTGATGTGTGTTAAAGGTAGAGTCATACATGTAGATAGGTGTTTTGTCAACGTAATGCTGATTTATAGGATTTATAGGCAAAATTATCAAGAAAGATACAATAAAAGTTACATGTGAAAGTTTCAACTGAATACAGCGTCTATCTGTTTAGAAAACAGCAAAAAGCTATCACGGTATTTTCACAAGAATGTCAAACCCATCCACATTTTGCGAGATGACAGCAGGTACCAACCGGCAACTGCATCTGTGACCGCAGCATTTGTGAATGGACACCATCCCTCAGAAATCTGAAGAACGATTCTTGTACGAATAATTTTTCAGATTCTCTTGGGGCAAAAAAATGTCCAAATCGTATTACTTTGAAGGGAATCTTTTCACAAAATAGTTCACACTATTAACAGCGGCAGCGCCTCTCACCAAGTAAGTTTTCGATCAAATCTAATAGGACCGGTTAAGTATTCCAGCAAGCAACCATGAACCGGTCCACTGGACTGCCATTGTACCATTGGGAATGTTCAAAAAGCTAAATGCACATGATCTGTGATGTAGGAGAGATCCCACAATATTGCAGAACGTTCCACTGGATTGCAGGGGTATGATTATGGGAATGTTCATTCACACCTCTAGCGTGCCCGACTTTTTGAGACCCCCCTTTGTGTCTTTTTCCCAGAGTACAAAAGGTTATGTAAGCACGCAGTGCCTACTATGGTAACCTGACTATTTCTGTCTTTTTAAAAGGACAACCTCGCTTTTAAATGTCAATGTTTATTATTGAAGTAAATGAGAGCCTTTTTGTCCGACAACCGAATCCACTTACCACTGCAAGACATCTGGTACAAGTTGTACTTCTCAAACTTCTTGAAGACACTTCCCTTGAGCTCAACAAACTATCCGGAAAAAAAAATACAAATATTTAATTAGGGAATCAAAGTGCAGTGACGAGGTTTTAAACTAGTTGTTTAAGCACGGTCAGACCTGGTTCTTGATCACTTTACCAAGACAAAGTCGAGGTAAATTTATCAAGAACCAGGCCTCACTGAAATAATATGAAAATATTTCAAAAGGGAATCAAAGTGCAGTGAGGAGGTTTTAAACTAGTTGTTAAAACATGGTGAGGCCTGGTTCTTGATAGTTGTACCGAGACGAAGTCAAGATAAAGTTACCAAGAAGCAGGCCTCACCGTGTTTAAACAACTTTGATTCCCATTAATAAATGCTCTGATTACTTGAAACAGGCATTCACTTACATTATTGGACATCATGATGGTGAGCAGGGCCTTGCTGTGTGAATTGAACGCTACGTTGAGCGTTGTGGCTTGGAAGAGAACTAAGATAGCATGAAAGACTAACGACATTAAGGAAGACAAAGATACAATCACTGAGGTAATAAATCTGTCAAAAAGACGAAGGCCCAATTTCATGCTCAAACAGAAAAAGTGGCTAAGCACAAATAAAATTATGCTTACAAGAATAAGAGACCAGCCAAAATACATATCCACATGTAGACCTACCATATGACTGTTAACCTGCATAGTTTTGCTTTGCAGAAAACTGTAAAGCAATATTTTGTTGTTATTTTGGTGTTATTTTAAAACAATATTTGGTGCTAAAGTAGCTCTATGAAATTGTGCTGCTTAAGCGCAAAAAGTAGCTTAGCACAAAATTATGCTTACTAGATTAAGTACTACTTTAGTAAGTTAGCTTTGAAAAGAGTCAGTGGTGTGTTTTGAACAGTGTACTATGCTTGTCTTCAGAAGGACGAGCACAGAACACTGTTCGAGACAATGGGAATAGTGCAGTCCTCAGTCCAACAGAATCAAACAGAAAATGCAGTTTGATTTTGAAGGGCTGGATTCAGGACAAAACCCTTTTTTCTCCCTAATGTATGAATTCAAAACATAAAGGATACAGACATAGATGACAGCCATGAGTAGATGCGGCAAGATGCCAAGATGTTCTCGTTTCTTGTCCCTCGGTTCAGTGGCCGTCCAAAAGAGGGTGTCCAGGATGTCTTGACCAAATGATGAAAACAAACGATCGGCAACCTAAAACCAAAAACCAAGAAAAAAAGTTGTATCTGCGACCTCAGGATTAACGCTGAATGGCTTCTGACTGGCGCCCCCAAACAAAGGTATTGATCAAATAGGGAGACCACAAACATTAGGGCTACATAGCTCAGTTGGTAGAGCACTGGTATGTCCATCTGGAGTTCGAAGGTTAAAGTTCTGCTGTAGTAAATGTTTCTTTGCCCAATTCAATTTTTTTTTTTACCTGGTCAGTTTCGTTTGTGGTTTACTACTTGATTGCTGAACTTTTAATACGATAAGCGCGCTACTAAAGTGCCCTGTATTATAGACCTATTGCATCAACGTCACATGCGGCAAATGTCTGCCACGCTTGCCATTTTGGGAGTCAAAATTGCGTGTACAAATTATGAAAGCGTGTTTACACACCATGACCCCTAAAATGTGCACTACACTGTATAACACACAGGGACATTGACTCCCAAAATTGTGTAACCAAGACTATTGTGATGAAGACATCAGGGCCCAATTACATGGCTCAGCTTATTGTAAGCAAAGAATGGGCGTTTACCGAAGCAGGGAATTCCACACTTGCATGTCAAGTGTATTTCACGGGTTAGCAGAGAATTTTTGCTTGTGCATGTACATGTACGTACCCACATTACTGGGCATTCTTTGCTTACACAGATAGCGCAGAAATTTGGCGCTTGCCCTGTCGGTGAAGAATAGTGATCACAAGCGCAGAATTCCGCGGTAAGCAGAGCCATGAAATTGGGCCCAGGTGAACATGGTGAATCGGGTCAGCAGGGGCGAGAACTAATAATGTTAATCAGTACCTCCAACATATTGTAGATGATGTACAGCTTGATGACAGCCTGGCCTCTGACTATATGGTACAGCATTGACACATCCACAAACTGCAGAAGCCAGGTACAGGCTATGAGTATGACCGCCTTGAGGATATCACAGATCTGAGCTGGCTCCAACCTCCTCCCTCTGTGGGGTCAAGGGTCATAGTTTATGGGTGAATTGTTTTTAACTGTAAAAGTTTCACAAGAAGTTCTGAAGCATCTTGTCGAAATTTTATTCTAGTGGTAGGGCCCACCCTTAACCGTTAACACTAGCCCAGTAAACATTGTCAAGTAAAAACTGCTAAGGGCTGGTAAACACCTCTTCTCAACTTGCCCTAAAGGCTGCTTAAAAACTGTACAACCTACTTGTTTATAATGCTCATATTTATTCCTTTTTCAGATGTAAATAATAATTGTTTTAAATGTGTTAATTAGTTTTTGGGTGCGTGAATGTAACTTCATTTGACCAGTACACTGGTTGTGATCGCTACCATAAATACATCAGAAAGATACATGTTATATGACAATACTTGTGTTTAAAATCTGGGCTACTAAAACTTCACCAGGGGCAAGTAAAATGCACAGATTACTAGCACAGTGGGCTACTTTACAAAAAGCCAAAGCAGCAAGCCCTGAGTGGTTAAGCTACCTGCTCTGGGATGAAAACCAAAACTATTCTTCTTTATCCACAGTGAATGATTTTGTCCCGCAATTTTGCGTAGCAACAAATTTAGACTGAACTTATTTTGTGCAGACTGAATACCAATACAGTTTTTTTGCCAAGTTTTTTTGCCAGTTTATGCCAATACAGTTTTTTTTTGGTAGCATCTGATACATTACAGTGTATGTGTAGCATTTCGCTCTGCTATACAAGGGAAATCGTTCGCTGATCTAGGGCCTAGTAAAAAAAACACACACGTGTTTGTTTAAATTCTCAATCAGTAATTATTGTCAGGTTTTCTGAACACACAGCTATTACAGTTCTAATTCTCAATCAAATTAAAGGTCCAGACTATTTTTCTTTCTGGATTGGATTTGCTTGGGCTTCGGCTACGGCTATGGCTACATCATCAATTTTAGAGCAGTGTGCATTTTGCATGGTGCTCCAAAATCAACCAAAGCTCAGAGCAGGAGCCCAAGCCAAGGTTTGCAAAAAGTCATCAGTTAAATGGAAAAACAGGATAGAAACACTATGATAACAGTCTATTGACCCTTTCACTTACATGCACCTATCCTTACCCCTACTTTTAGAGTAAAAATGTACAAAAAGGAATCGACTCCTAAAATGGTGGGAATAGTAGACAGGCAAGGCCTAGAATTACACAGAGGCCACGGAGGCCATGGCCGCTGTTGCCCTGGTCTTGGCTTTTTGGGGTGCCCCTTCAAAAGTTTCCCATAGACTTTGAGAACATCCCATGGAAGTGCCCCTTTGCAAAATTCAAATAGCCTTGCCCAATCAAACATACAATTCCAGGCCTGGGGCACATTTTTCCTGAGGTGTGCTCCACGTCTGCAAGGGATGAATAGAATCTACAATTGCAAGGGGGTACCACTACTACAGACTGGTGTAAGATACAAATGACCCCTGACCTTTGGATGATGCAAGGGTGTGTGATGAGGCGGAATAAGGCAATGATGACCCTCAACGGGAGGAAGGTAAAGACAAAGAGGAATGCATCCATGCACAGGAAGAAGCCATACGTCATCATCTGTATAGTAGAAACAGATCAGTTAATACATGTATGCGGACAATTTAGGGCCAGTAAAATATAAAAATATAGTTTCTCGTCAGGGTATTTTTTAAAAAGGAGGACATTTTTGGCTTTTCTTTTTCTTAATCCAAGAATGCAGATCTTTTGCCCTAAAAATTTTTTCTGTGGTACTCTGCTTAGATACTTTGATGGTGATGAGAATTTGTAAAAAGTTTATGTTAACTTTTTTAACCGAATGACAAGGCAGCCACGAAATAAGAAACTAGTTTTTAAAATTATTTTGCTTTAAAATCATCAATGTTTAATTTGAAACCCTGTTAAGGAATGTGTTTTTTGTTACCTTCTCTAGTTCTTTTGGAATGCGTATGAATGTGTAGACACGCTCTCTCTTGAGTGCGTAGCGTGCTTCGTCATGCTCCAGTAGGTAGCCTCTCGTCAACTCAGCACTAAAATAACTCCACAAGTGAAGCTCTGTATGAGTGTCAAGAGAAAAAATCCCTCAATATTTTTGGAGACAAAAAAAAGTTACTTGAAATAGAGCAGTGAGTGTTACACAACGTATACATGAAATAACAAAATCTGTGAAAGTTTAAGCTCTATCAGTCATAACAGTCACATGAAAATAATAAAAACAAACTTTTGATGTTGAAAAAAGACAAATTTACCAAAGCAGGACTTGAACCTGCGACCTCCAGGTTCTTGTGCCGGGGGTCATAGATTTGTCTCTTAATTTTAGATTCCATAAAAAAAACCTCAACACTCAAAGTTTAAAGCTTCATACTAAAACGTTAACGTGAATGTGGACGGCCCGACAGACGGACGGATGGAAATTGTCACTACATGATAGGCTCACTCTGCTTTGCAGCGTGCCAAAAATATGAAAGTAAAAACCATGAAAACAATTCAACAATATAACAAAGACAACCTGAGAATTAAACTTGACCTCAGCTTCTGGTTACTTGCAAAAAATTAAGAAGGTGACACTTACATTAGGCTACTGCTGGCAGGTGTGGCGTGGGTGCATGACTGAGCAAGGACATGGAGTAATATTCAGATAATTCTTAATTCTCAGACAGCCCCAAGAAGACAAACAAAACAATTTTATTGTCTTCGGGCACAGCTCAAAATGTTTTTATCACTGTTCAATTTTACCAGTTTAGCAAAATCAGATGGTACCCAGAAGAGAACAAATCAGGGGAGCTTGACCTTAGATATCCCTCTAGAGTAGAGCTACATGTAAGACTTTACTTTGATTTTTGATAGCCTTGTCCGATGACTAAAACCACAGCACAGTTTGTTGCCAAAATCAACGTTAAAATTTTATTTACAATGTGTAAAATTTTAATTAAGTTGGGAATCCAGTTAGGACTACTCCTAGAGCTATGCGGTGCATTCCGCTATCGCTATCGACTATCGTCTCCATGTGAGACGATCGATAGCAGACTGAACCGCATAGTTCTACATGTTCTAGGACGATTCCAAAGTCAGGATGGAACACGAATAACAGTTTACTTTTGCAATTGTATCATCACATTCATATTGCCATAATCATCATCATGACCATGAAAATACTGTCAGACTGTAGTGTATCTTAAAGCTTGTATTTGTACTGTAGTTCATTGTCAAAATAACAATTTAAACGTGAAATAAGGCAGGTTTACGTTGACTTCCAGGAACAGTTCAACTTGAACCGCTTTCTTGCAAACAAACCAAGGCAAACAGATGGGGACTGTTTATAGTTGTAATGGCGTGACCCTACCTTTCTCCTCCGTAATACAGGACGCATCCCCGGATTCCGAGATCTGGCCGACTGTCTCCAGACCACCCGACGGGGGTTTGTCCCGTTCCACCTCAGCAGCATGCCCAGTCATTTCTCCCGATCTCTCCGGCGGCCGTTCCGCCTCCTCTGCTGCATCTCCAGCATTCGATGGTTCACTTTGCTCACCGATTGCTGCCATATTGGAGTTGTATATTTTTAGAGTAAGTCCCACAGCCTTATCAGCAGGCAGACTTTGTACTTCTATTACGTTTTCCATTTTATGTACTTTCAACTTTGTTTGTGAATAAATAATTTAGAATTACATGGTAAACATTGCAAATTCCACTCACAATCTGGACAGAAAGCACAGCGCCTCACACGACGGATGAACGCCAATTTTTGAAAAGCAGTTAACAACTGTCATTTTGACACAGGTACGACACGCCTCTCTCCCTAGTCCACAAAGTGGCGATGCCGAGTGACGGTCATGTGCGGTAATTTGAAAAATATGCGTGCATGCTCCTGATTAATTTTGTGTTTTTCTGTGTTTATTTATTTATTTATTCAGGCCTCAAACAAGAGCAAAACAAATAAAAAAGACAATCAAAACCAAACGAAAGCTTAGGGTCTGCCCAAACGAGAACCAAATCACTACCTAAAAGAGCAATTACCTTTAGAAGAAATTATATCGTAAAAAGACACAGTGATAACATTCAGAATTTGATGCCACCGTAGCAAAAAGAGACCAAAGATATAGGAGTGCAAACATAAACAAACAAATCTAAGAGAGCATGTGGTGATACAATTCTTATACCCTAAAGAATCAATGGCCTGCTTTCTTACTATTCAAAATATTAAACACCTATACACAATTTTTGTTGCACCTCAAGAAGAGAAGATAACCTCATATAAATCAATAAGATTACTAAGAATACTTACCAACAGCCATTTTACAGACAGTATTGGGCCCAGCTGGATGGAAGAAATTGGAAATACTCTACTGCAGGCCTTGAACGATCGCTCTTGAAGGGGCATGGCAATTTTCCTCTGACCCAAATGTCCAATTCATTCCAGTTGGAAAGAATTGGATTGAGTTGGTATTGAGTTGGTGTGAGTTGGTACATATTGGAATACTGACTTTCCAACTGGAATAAAATCTAAGACCAGCTCAGTCCAATTGGAAATCCAATTGGAGTCAGTTGGCTTGATTTAATTGAATTGGAATTAGTTGGAACATGGAGGAAGAATTGTCTTCCTCCATGGTTGGAATTTGTTTCTACCAATTGGAAATTTCACCTCCTAATATATTTCCAACAAGGTCCGGTTGGGGAAAAAAATCTTCATATCATTCCAATGTGTTCTAAAAACTGGATTTAGCATTGTTAATTGCACTGGTGTAAATCCCTCGCGTGGGGTGGGATAGATCCCCATACCTTTTTGGACTGTCAGCCCAATGGGTATAAACTGCTTTTTTTGCTCAATGGTCCAATGATTCGTATCCTGTCGGACTACTGAGCTGTCAGACCACTGCAGGCTGTGAGGGTAAATAAATATTGTTGGGGAACTCACCGAGTCCAACCGAGTCCAATTGGGTCCAATTGGTTTTGTGCCAAAACACAACATTGGAAAAATTCATTTGAATTGGAAATTTTGGTAAGGGTCTGCAGCATGACAGGTCTTGATGTAAATGGAGCTGCATTGAAAAAGCAAATATTGTTAAGTTGGTGGTCCTGGGTTTATGCTAACCTTTTTTCCTGTTCCTTTAGCACCAATGAGGCATTCCAAATGTAAAAAAAAAAAAACTTAATTTATTAAAATTTAACTATGATTCGAGTGGAAACAATAAAACAATTTCATCATATTCATAATAATGTATTTTAAATTAGAAAAAAGTTTATTCACATACATTTACACGTTAATAACAAAAAATGTACCCTGTTACTCTTAAATTTATGTAATCATATCAAAAATTCAGTCACCCAAAATGCACACTTTAAAATATACTATCAAATTTCTCTATGAACAACTTTGAAAACATCTACTTATATA
Organism: Pisaster brevispinus; assembly: GCA_023634235.1. NCBI lineage: Eukaryota > Metazoa > Echinodermata > Asteroidea > Forcipulatida > Asteriidae > Pisaster > Pisaster brevispinus. The sequence continues at coordinate 592,909 of JAMKCF010000048.1, read as the reverse complement.
TTACATGTAAAAATGTTACTTAATTAGAAAAAAGTTTATTCACATACATTTACACGTTAACAAAAAAAATGTACCCTGTTACTCTTATATTTATGTAATCATATCAAAAATTCAGTCACCCAAAATGCACATTTTAAAATATACTAACAAATTTCTCTATGAACAACTTTGAAAACATCTACTTATATATTACATGTAACAAATTTACTAAATTTGTGTAATTCTAATAATATTCAGAAATAATTCTACAAGTTCATAAATTGTACATGGTTATAAACATATTGAATGTAAAATCCATGCAGTTAACAGTCCTAAAGTGATGGTCATCCTGTACAAACTATGTTGTATGTGTACTTGACCAACTCAAGTTTAGACAGGCAAAGCTATTCTAGGCACTAAACCCTTGCTTTAACATGACATTACCAAAATGTCTAGACTAGTCTACTTTTACCTTAATACACTACAAAATTTATTAGTATACTTTCAGGGCAAACCATCATGTATCTCTTACTTGTTGGAAGACAGTATACATATGTACATGCAATAGTTTAACAGCGTAGTGTTCCGCTTCCAAATATTAACATTTGTTATTTAGCAAGTGAAATCTATTTAAATGTAACTGCAGGACCTTGACTTAAATATGGGCATGTCCTTGCTTCAAGGAACAAATCAATTTAAATTTTTTCTTTTTGTGCAAAAACACGTGACCTCTGGATTTAATGTTCAGATTAACATGCCGATGCATCCCCTTAAGGTGATCCCTCTCCTGCCACTTCCCAAATGTCCCAGGTTGTATCGTAAACTTGGGTGTGATCCCTGGCTATATCTATATATAATTAATAATTATACATTTATACCACGCACATATCTGTCAAATTTTCCCAGTTTAAACAAAAATCATTTAAAATACTAGAGATTAGAGCACTTTAGAAAGAAGAATAAAAAGAAGAGAATAAAAAATAACATGAAAAATTGTCATTCAAAAAATATTAGTCCAACTGAAAAGATGAAATACAAAAATACAAAAGTCCTGAAGAAAACATTAAATAAAAAAATGTCCATGAAATAAAAACACAATTTAAATACAAAAATACACATAGTTCAGACGAAAAACTAAAACTCCACAATGGAGGTCACATGAATATTTAAAAAGTAAAATTAATAGAAATGGAAGGCAAAAACCCAAAGTACAATTTTTCTCTTATTTTATATTGCATCATTTTTGTTCACAAACAGAAATCTGATGTTAATGCAGCAGCCCACCTATAAATACATAAAAAATAAAGTAAAATAATATATAAACGAGGGTGGAAAAAATAATACAAATTAATTTGGTAACATAAGCAACTTACCCAAATTCTCTCAAATTCATTAAACCGACTGACAAAATTACATTTAATTATCTTGTATTTATGGGGGACAAAATTGGAAGACTGCATCAAAACTATTGGGGCAACTGTCTTGTTGATACCATGCTTCAGAGTTACAGTTAAGAGGGGGCTGCCCTCATTATCATGGCGGGCCTGTGGCTCTGCATGGAATTATGAACTCTAACCCAGTTACTGTATGCGTGCCTTCACTGGCCCTCACATCACAATCGGCGCTGTCACTATTATTGTGTGAAATGAAATATTGCTGCTTGCAGTTTGTGAAATGAGTAAAGTCTAAAAACCTGATGTATGAAAACAGTAAAACATGATTTCACTATTTTCTCCGATGACCGATGGAGCTTTATCTTTCACAGATTGTTTACATTTTATGTAGAGGCTGGGCCACACAAAGTGTGGATACTGGTCTTTGACAATTACCAATGTAATACAGCATGAGCATTTTGGTGGAAAGATATTGAACCAATTTTCCACTTTTTCAAATCATTAAGACCAAAAGTAGAATCATATTTACCCAGGGAAGTTGTTGATTGTTATAATAAATATTAAAGTGCCACTCAGACTCAGCATCTCAAATACTTGACAACCCCCAAAAGTAGAAAACATTCACAAATACAAGTCCTTAATCTGAGATTTAAAAGTAATTAAATAAAAATTTCAAATGTTACAGAATTCTCTCAAAACAGTAGTTAATTACAAGCACTGGAAAACAATTTGTATAAAAAGTTTCTTGTATGCATGGAACAACTTGGAATATTGTATCACAATTGTAAAAGTACAAAACTATTTTGTTTAACACACACATAGTTCAAATACCTGAGAAAAAACCCCACACTTTTATAAGTGTAGATTTTACTTGAAAATAATATTTTGGTTTAAAGCTAGGGTCATAGATTGATTTCAATCAAAGTAATGCTGATTTAAAGGCAACATTATAATGAAAGATACAATAGAAGTTATACCGTACTGTGAAAGTTTCAGCTGATAACAGTGTCTACTTGTCCTGGTAATTTCATTGTTGAATCGAGTCCATCCACGTTCAGCGAGGTGACAGCGGGTACCAACTGCATCTCTCATCTCTGGCCCCATATCCTCAAACAGATACCAACACTCAGAAATCTGAGAATCAACTCATGCATGAATCGTTTCTCAGATTCAACTGTTTTGGGGTGAAAAATTATCCAAACCATTTTACTTCGAAAGGGAATCCTTCCTCAAAATGGTTCATACTATCAACAGTTGCAGTGCTTCTCACCGAGTGAGTTTTTATGGTAATTCAGGGCTCGAATTTGGGGTAAAATTTCAAAAGACTACATGGCTTGTAGCTCAAAATGTTTACTGGACCACAATCTTTTTTGCAAGACCAGAATTTTCACAAGAAAAAGCTTTCTAGTTGTTCAGTTTAACATGTAAGTTGTTCTTATTTGGACAAGCACTCAGAGAAGATTGATCTCATCTGTCTTATGGGTTAGTATATTTTGATACTCACTGGAATTGTATTTACCCTTGCAGACTCTAAGTCAACATTTGAACATAATTTCTTTTCGTTTAAAAGATATTTCACAGTTATGTATTAAAATTATTCAATTGAAAAGCACAAGACTGCTGGACATGTTCGGTCATGAGTTTACTGGCCCGGGGCTAAATTCACTGGCCTCAAGCCTGCGGTCCAGTGTCAAATTCGATCCCTGCAATTTTTTTTTAAATATTTACCAATCTATGACCCTTACTTTAAATTAAACCAAACACCCTAAACATACGTGTCATAAGTACTGTATACACAGTGTTTCCAACCCCACCCCATCCCCCTTCCCTGAGTTCTGTGGGTGGGATTCAAAACCATAACCACCACCATTCTAGAGCTGGGCCCAATTTCATAGAGCTGGTTCAGCAGAAAATATTGTTCAACAATTTGCTGCTAAGCGAAAAAGGAGCAGGATACCAGTTACAAACTGTACATGTGACATGATATTTTGGCTGGTAAACTTAGTCTAGTGAGCATAATTCTATTGTGCTTAGCTACTCCTTGTGCTTAAGCAGCTTTGAAATCGGGCCCAGATGTCTTTCCCCATGCTAAGTAAAAAGAGATACAGTTACCAGAAGCTGCATAGAGATTTTCATAATTACATCGGTGATTTTTGATATGAAATATTGTAAAAAAAAAACCTTTTACATGATGGTTCTTAATCTTATGGAATCGTCACACACATATATCAAAAAAGTCTCTTGCGAAACATTAAAGGCACACATTGCATATCGACGCATCGGTATTGAAAGAAAGCTATCGGCCCAGTGGCATACCAGGGCACTAATTTAAAGCACACTGATACGTTATTGTAAAATGCGCTTTATAAGAACTAGCTGTTATTATTTCTATAAAATATTTTCTTGGCATGTACTTATTTCATGTGTATAGTTTGGCTATATATTTAAGTGAGATACAACTATTGACAATTTTAAACTGCCTATTCAGACTGCTAATATTCAACAGTGGATACAATTATGAGGCAATACTTCTCCCTGCTGCAAGTTTTCACTGCCATAAAACAAATTACCCTGCAAAATAAACAACATAACTGGACCTCAAATCAGCTAGACTACAAATCAAATTTACAAATTATTTTACTGATAAATGAGATAGTCAATCTCAAATCTATCAGAATCCCAAGGCAATTGTTGCTTTTGAGAGCTCAATGGACTCAGCCAAATCACTTGTTTGCTGATTTCAGCCACAAGCCATGTTTAAGAGAAGACGAAGAATAAAGTTTCAGTCTTAAGATGTGGGGGGAAAACCACAGAGAATTATTGACGGGGGAAACCCACACAATCAGGTAGGGACTGAAAACCCAATCCACATAGTGCCATGGCAGGATTCAAACTAGGGTCCTAGAGGTAGAAGGTGAGGAAAGATACCACTACGCCAACTCGACAACCCGAAGTTCTGGTTTGTATGACCTTTGACCTAAAAGATGAACTCATTCCCAGAGGTATTCCCTTATTCATTAGGATGTATACTGGTCTTCTTCTTGGATGTTTTCTTCTTCTTGCTGTGCCCAGAGTCCACACTACTCCTACCACTACTCGCGTCCGATATCAGGCAGTTAGGGGGAGGGGACGTCTGCACCATCTCTTCGTTCAGTTGGCATAGCAATGCTGACTCTCGCTGCTTGGCATTCACACAGGTGGTGTGTAGGGAAAGCTGACTCCTTCGCCTGTCTAGCGACTTCAGGCGCCGCCGAGCACCTGAATAATCCTCATCTGATGTTTCAAACCGCTTGGATTCCCTGCTGGTTTCAGCTGGAGAGAGAAGCAATGTCATTAAGTCCTAATTATGATTACATTTATTACACATAGTTATCAAAACGCAACTTGTCAGTGACCTCCTAAAGCAGCACTTCACGTGTAAAAAATTTGTTTATTCACATATTTATTCATTGTTCATCAAGGCCTACAATTTAATGAAGTTTCAAAGCTCCAGGGGCTTTACTTTCAAAATTATGCAAATTATCTACGTGATGTTTGCATGAAAATGAAAGCAACAACTTTCGCTTTCAGAAACTAGCACCCATGTTCCATTTACCATTATGCTCTGTGAACACTTTGCTCAAATGAAGAGAAAAAAACAAAGGTTTTCATTACGTAGAATACTTCTTACTTGGATGTGTGCCCGCTATCCTCCATTTTAACAAAGTAGCGCAAATGTAGTGTTGTAATACATTAGCATGTGCTACTTCCTGAAAACAAAAACTGTTCGGCTTGCATTTTTGGGGTTTCACAATCAAACACTTATCTTGTTTTCTTTTGCCGCTTCATAATTTACAACGTAAAAGAGTCAAAACCTGACTATTTATCAAGTCCAAAGCATCAAGTGCCCACAATAAGAAAGCTAAATTGAAAATTTATTTGTTCATAATTAAGATGCCGTTTTCCTTAGCCAGGAGTCATGCTACTTCGTGGTGTGACTGACAGATTCTTTAATAGGAGTTCTAAGAAACATACCTATCGTTGAGAGGCTAGAGTGTGTAGACAGAGCAACTTTAGATGGAGAGGACGAGCGGAGAACGTCTTTAAGAGCATTCTGAATCTGTTGGAGTTTCACCTGAAGCTGGTCGTTTGTTTTCTCCGTTTGCTTGTCTAACTCCTTCAAGCTGGAAGACATGTCAAAACAATTCTTTTAAAATTAGTTTTGTAATGCAAGTTTGCCCCTAACCAGGCTAAAAGCAACTCTTGGTAAGGCGGGCTACAAGAAGAAAACATTTAAGATGAAAATAACTCAGGGCAGTTGAAGGTAGAAATTGATATTCCTCTTCAGGCAGTCTAGATTATAGGATGGAAGTAAACATGCACCATGCAAGGAGTTCCCAAAGAGATGTAGAAGAAAGCTGTTCTGCATCTCAGCACAGCTAGAGGGTATGGGTGAGAAGAATCAGAAAGCCTGGTTTCACGTTCAAACACCCTGATAGGAGGAATTGGGTCAGACACACTGGTGGCACACTTACCATGAATAGGTCTATAGAAAAGTCAGAGGCTGGCTACAGACATATGATATTGATAACTCTTCCAGTATCTTGTTTTTTGTGATAAAAATGTACCTCACACAGAAGAGGCTTCATCCCCAAAACCTTGTACCTTGGCGCCATTGGGTTCATGAGAACATCTAGGATATTTTCAGCTAAAAACAAGGCTTGAATCGAGTATTTTGTGTCCAGGCTATTTTGGGGGACACAGCATCTTTGCACTGGTACAATGATCAGCTGAGGGGCCAACTTCATAGAGCTGCTTAAGCACAAACAAGTAGCTAAGAACAACAAAATTATGCTGAACAGAATAGGGTTACCAGCCAAAATATCATTTCACATGTAACATCTGTGACTGGCATCCTGCTTACTTTTGCATAGCAGAGATTATTTAAGCAGCTTTTTCCGTTTAACATCAGTTGACATGATTATCCACAATTTGTATTTTTGTTGTTGACAAAATTACCTTTTAACAACTTCAGAACAACTTCTGATTTTCCTGATTTTTTTTTGCTGACAGCCGGGCGGCTGAAGTTTTTACCCACCGGAACTTTTCATTTTGTAGCATTCACAGGCAGGCACCTACCATGATACGCTTCGTTTCACCCATACAAAAAGCTACAACAGATTCTGGAAAACATGCCTTGTAACATCCCTTTGCAGGATTATTGTGTAATCCCTGATTCCAGGCCTTTTTTGTTGTACAAATGTGGCATACAAGAACGGACAGGCTGCCACCATTGTTTGTCATTATGGACTCGGCGTTTCAAGAGTTCCGAGATGGCAGATTTTCAGCCGTGGCTCCCAGCCTAGGTTCTGCAAATCATGGAGACTGCCTAACTCAATTTTCTTACACGACAACATAAAATCCCGGAACTGAACTTTGTTGTCTTTCCTTTGTCAAGTCAGGGTTTCATTGAAATATAAATCCGCAAGTGGGCACGGACAATTGCTGACGTGAAGTGCTTCATTGTGCTTGAAAGAACTTCTTACCAATTCTCAAGCTGACTGAGCCGTTCAGGCACCTCCACGCTCTTCTTGTCAGTTTTCTGCCTTCGGTAGTTGGCGGCGCAGTCCTTCTCAAAGTTCCTCAGTGCATTTTTCATCTTCTTGCTGAGGTAGAACACTAGATATAAAAAGAATTAACCCTTAAGAGACCACTCATTTCTGCATAATCATCGCAATAAACCCAGACTATGTTGTTAGTTTTTTTAACCCCCCTTTTTTTCGGTAAAAATTTCAACAAAAATAACATGATATAGATTTTTTTGTTTTGTAATTGGGATAGTATGTTAATATAAGAAACATTAAAAAACTTCATTTCCAGGCAGGACCTTTACCTTGACCACTCTGAATGAATGGAAGTAGGTCAAATCATGGCGTAAGCGCGGAATTCCCTGCTTTCCGTAAGCGCAGATTCTTTGCTTATGGTAAGCAAAGCCATGAAATTGGGCCCAGGTGTTCAGGCTACAACTATGTGGGCATAGCCTACACATGATGCATGCTGCATTCCATATGCTGCTTTTTGAATCTAAATATTCATCTTTGTACATGTGGGCTTTCACTTGGTTAATTGTGAGATTTTTAAACATAACTCTCACATTATTTTGTATATCCACTCAGTTTTTGTTGTGTACTTTCGTCGTATGATTTATTGATAACCGTTAAATGGTCCACTTTTTTCTTAATCCTATTTACATTCGCAAATAACTTTATGTTAAAACACCCCAAGACATATTAAAGTCGAGAACACAACCTCCCTTACCATCTTTGCCACTTCTCATGCACACATTGGCACACACTTTTCTCCATGTCCACCTGAGGGAGGAGAAGGCGTGTTCAAATATGGTGAAGGGTGGTGGTAGTGTCGGCCGATCCTCAAACTCTATCACCAGAAAGTACAGCTCAAACTTCCAGACTTCAAGAGAATTCATCTGCACCTCATCATAGACGGAGCTAAATCAGTTCATGAAAATAAAGTTCGCAGCAATTTTAATAATAATACTGGGTTCTTATGAAGCGCACTTATCCAACGAGGTAGGTCAAGGCGTTCGACAACATTATCCCTGTTCATCAGGCATACTTGAAGGTGTACAGAATTGGTAATGATAAAAGAACACCCTTGTTTAATTTTAGTCTGACAGCTTACTGACTATGAAGTGCTCACTAGAACCATCTTTTTGGGGTGAATTATTTTTCCTCTGAAACGAGATCATATTTGAGAAAACCGTATCCGAAACCTAAAAGAAGAAACGCAACAGCTGATTTTGATTGTTACAACCAAAATTAAGGATAATGTGTTTACATGCTGAACAATTTTGCACTGTTGTTCACTATTTTATGCTGACTCACACAACGAATTAAACCCAAATTTTCACAGGTGATATTTTTCATAAATATGGTTGATCGCAGACAACTACTTTGTCAGCTCTACCAATCCTGTATATTGTAATACCTTGAACTCAAACCACAAACTTTCTCAACTTCCTGGTGAGCATACAAACTATAAAGCTGCTTATTATTAGCGCTTATGGGTTAAACCAACATAATCCGATTATACAATCAGGGTTGACAGAAGCAATTTACGATCAAACATATTACTTAAGAATGCTAGTGTCATGACCGGGATTCAGACCCACACTCCCAATAACTAGGCCATCAGATCTTGTGTCCGATGGTCTAGTCTGCTCGGTCACAAAACGCCAAGAAACGTATCTTCAAAAAATATCTTCAGAATCAGATAAATTCTTTGGAACATCAACACTGTCATGGTTAGCATGTTCGTGAATTCCTTAGAAGGTTGACATAAAAATAGAAAACCAGGAGAATGCAGTGTGCTTTGATGACCATAAACTTCGTCAGTGGATGCATGCATAGCCATTTACCAATTTTGTGTGTATGTTATCTCATTGGTCCATTGGTTCAACCAACCAGGTAGCACTATTACTACCACAACTAAAGGGCATCACATGCTACACCCACTGAGAAAAAGTCAGCGTACAGCACTCAGGATGACATCATACCTAAATATAGCAATGAGCAGGTTGAGGAGCAGGACGTTGCCTAGCAACAGGTATGCAGCAAGCATGATGGGAAGGAGGACGTGCTGCTGGGCGCAGCTGGTTTGTGTCGGATCACAGTCTGGGGGTTGTTCGCCTGAATGATGGAAAGCATGAGATGAAACAACAAAATGAACGAATACTAGACATCCTATGCAATATGTACTTGGTATGCGATAACACTATGGGATACTACAAAATAGCAAAATGAATCGAAGACAAACGTGTCAAATTTCACTAATATATGCGCAACATGTCCAAGTTTTATGTTCACTTGCATGTACTGACTATAGGCCTACCACTAGTGCAGTTTGGTGCGTCGATGATGCTGTGTTCGCGTAAGTGGTGGAAAGTTTGTCTGTTAGCCGGGTATTTTGAGCAAAAGTGACGTCAATGACCCGGAGTGCTACATTAGTTGCTATGTAGAACTGTTCTCATACACCAAATTCGACTAGCCACAGTCACTTATACGTAGGGCTTTCAAGCATTACTGCATTGCTTATAAGGCGCTCATGATACCATCATGCAATCATGATAGAGCATCCACTCTTATAAGCGAGACGGATTTAGAACGGGATATTTAGAAAGTAGTGAGCATTTTATGAGTGATGCCATGATGTTTGAAAGTCTTTATAAGTGACGCCGGCTAGCCGAATCAGGTATGTCCTGCTGTTTATCTACTACAGTGGGGGTTGATTGGGAAAACCAGGAGTACTATAGGCAGTCCCCCAAGTAGGTAGTCTCCTGGGCCCAATTTCATAAAGCTGTTAAGCAGAAAATTCTGCTTAGCAAATTTCTTTACTTAGCAAGAAATGAGCGGGGTACCGGTTGCAACAGTTTAAAGCATTAATGTAAGTAATGGTCTATTAAGAACACATGTACATGTATATGATTTGGACTAAACATGTTGACATCAAGTCATCCCTCTTCAATGCAATCAAACAAATGACACTCAACGCATACTTATATCCTTTATGAAAATGATGATGATGGTATGTCTGAAAAACAAATTGATTTATTGCGGGCATATGCCGCCACGACCGTTCCTTCACGCCTCGAATGTACCTGACTGTTAAGATGCTCTGTTATGGTAGCATCCACATTAATCATGGCACAAAACAAAATAACAAAAACTTTGATGAAAAAAAAAAAAAAAAAAACAGGAAGAAAGAATTACAGACAAAAAAAAAAAAAGAGAAATCTTTACCATCGGTGATGAGAACCTCTAGGAAGAGGTTGCCGTAGATCTGGAAGTACGGCATGTAGAAGACGTTCTTGATGGACTCAAGGCTGAAGCCTTGATGGGGGTAGATCAAGACGTTACTGGCCACCCCGTAGCCCATCAGAAACACAAACAGAATACACAGGAATAAGATCATCTCAAATACCTGCAATCAAAAAAAGAAAAGAACAGATGAACTGATGCAATTATTGCAACAGGGATTTAGAACAATTAAGGCCCTTTTTCGAAACCACAGCTATTAGGCTCCATCAATAATTTAGAAAAATGTGCGCTTTCCTCGTGGGGCTTCAATCAGGTGGACGGAGCCCAAGCTGTGGTTTCAAAAAAGGACCTATGGTTTTAGGGGCATAGATTAGAATTAGAATCTGGTGCCTGAACTTCCAGGTCCTGCTAATCTCTGACAACTTGAAAAGTTACATGGTTTTATTTTTTTCTATTTTTGCTTTTGCCATTTTCATGCTGGGTTTTCTTTTCTTTTAAAAGGGGCTGTGTTGTCATGATCGAAGGAGGATTGTGGCTGTACGATTGTGGATTATGGAATTAAGTTCTCTCATCCAGTTATATATCTCATCCATCTTATATTAAGATACTATCCCAAGTGCGCAGGCTCTCCATAGATATAATAAGGAGAGAGAGAAAGGATGATGCGGAAATCTAGCCATAGCTGTAGCTGCAGCTGCTGATTACGACATGGTCTAAGTAAATTTTTTCCCTGACTTATATTTTTTTAGCCTGTTACAGTCTGATGTCTTACCATCTTTCTGATCATAACCATTTTGGGGCCAAGCTTCTCACTGAACGAGAACAACCTCAAGACTCTAGTGTAGTACAAGAAACAGTTGAGGGCGTAGAAGGCCTGCGACCATTTGTAGGCTGCTTGGAACCAATGAAGGGTAAACGCTGCCAGTCCATTGAGTGCTGTGATCAGATCCATGATGTTCCAATCACTGGAGTGCCACTCTCGAAAGCGTTGCTTCGTGGTTTGGTTGCCGTCAGGTATCAAAGACTGGAACACAAAAACAATTCAAAATGTAATCGGGTAATAAACCACAAGGGAAACTGACTGGGTAAATGTTTAATAAAGGATTGGGGGGTAAATAAGGACAAAATGACTAGAGCAGGATTTGAACCTGCGACCTCCGGATTAACATGCCGGCGCTCTACCAACTGAGCCACCTGGCCCTAATGTCGGCAGTCTCCCCATTTTCTCAATATCTTTGTTTGAGGTGACAGTCAGAAGCCATACAACCTGTAACTGCCGTGTAGCCAGGGATCACAACAAAGTTTACGATACAGCCTGGGAAGTGGCAGGAGAGGGATCACCTTAAGGAAAAGTGACGTATTATTTCAACTAACAAGGGAAACTGGGTGAAATCTAAAATAATTTTTGGGTTGAACAAAGAAAAATTTGAACAGAGGTTGACTTACAGGTTGAATGGCTTCTGATTGGACACCCAAACAAAGATATTGACAAGATTGGAAGACCCCCTACATTACTAAGGCTATATAGCTCAGTTGGTAGAGCGCCAGCATACTAATCCAGAGGTCATAGGTTCAAGTCAATTTGTCTTTCTCACCCAAAATTATTTTGAAATCATGTAACAAGTTCAGCTGTTAAGTTTTTGGTGCAGTGGAGTAACACTTGCCCCCAGATGGAATAGACTAACTGAAAGAGATCGTGTATATAAACATGACATGCTGTTAGAAACATACTGTTCGGAACAGTACAATGGTGTAAACATGTGCATAGATTTTGAGGGTTAGAGTGATTTAGACTTTTAATTGTTTACCTGCCGAACTTCGTCAATGATCATGGTTACAATCCATCCAAAGAGTACCATCTCTGGTACAGACGGCCGTGGACCGAATGTTTCTAGCATAACGTAGCTGTACAGTATTAGAAACGCTATGTAGGATAACTGCAATGTGGAAGCAATACAAAATTAAGTCAGTTCAGAAAGTGAGACTGAACTAGTTTGCCAGGGCGAACCATGTAGCAATACCTTCTTGAAAGAAGTGGTGGTTCTGAGATGAACCAGAGGTGAGGTAAGTTTTGACATTCTCCTGAATGTGAACAGAGCGTGTTTTTTTAAATGCAGAGACTAACCTCACCTCCAACTCTTCTAAGAACCGGATATGAGTTAAGTTTTGACATGCTCTTGAAGATGACCAGAGCATACTGTTTGAAACAACGAGGCTAAATATCTCACCCTGGTTCTTTTTAGAACTGGAGGTGAGGTAAGTTGTGACATTCTTTTGAAGATGACCAGAGCGTACTGCTTGAAACAACGAGGCTAAATATCTCACCCTGGTTCTTCTTAGAACTGGAGGTGAGGTAAGTTGTGACACTCTCTTGAAGATGAACAAAGCGTACAAAGAGGCTAAATATCTCACCCTGGTTCTTGTAAGAGCCGGATATGAGTTCAGTTGTGACATTCTCTTAAACAAATAAATAATAATAAATATCCCACCTGTGGTTCTTCTAAGAAATACTCACCACAAACGTCCAGAACTTCGTGGCTGGCGACATATAGAACAGCTGCAGTTTCTTGAGTCTGCCGGGGTTCTTCTCACCCCGGATGTTGAACTTTAACCTGAAGATGAATAGAGGGCATAAGATGCCTAGGATGATGAAGAGATTGCTGGCCCTCACGCCACCCAACCACGTCTTGGCGACGACACTCTGGGCACAAGGATGAGCTATGAAGTGCTGAAGACAGAAAACAAAAACAAATATGTTTATGTATTTAACCTTTAAGCACCCAAGCACAAGTGAATATGGAGCCATGTACTCCTGGAACGTGGCACGCAAAATGACAAGATTTTCTACTGTACTTCCTTTGATAATTTGGGTGGTTGTGATTATTTGTAGGTATTACATTTGAATTATGTATTATGTTTGATTCATGAGAAAATAATTAGCAGTTCCAAACTGCTTACCAACCAAAAGGACCTATGGTATAGATGCAAAACAAATAGTTAGTGGCCTGACAATTCAACCCTAGCAGAGTCTTTCTCGAAGGCTAAATGACAACACAACAAACATAAACAGGTATAACCTGTAACAAACGGCCTGTAACAGGCGTTAAAATGTGACTAAGAACAAGGGAGGTAAGGAGATACTTCAACAGAGAGGACATAAATGAGAAAATAGAATTAGCTGTTGCAAACTGCTTACCGACAGAAAGGACCTATGGTATGATTTACTTGAAATTACCTTTCCATTGATATAAGCAAAGTTGTCTTGTTTCCTTTACTATATTGAAACTTTGAGGTTGAAATATCAGACAGATAAACTAAAAATAAGAAACCTTGTTTTTGGTATGTCGTCAATGTTTGTTACATGGAAAGTTGTGCACAGAAGTTTCCTCAACTGTACTGTTGTCTCAAATCAAGGACCTTACAGCACTGAGCCGACGATGTACATGTCAGAAGAAAGCTTGAAGTTAATGTCTCTACTGTCCCTGTGAATGCCTTGGTCTACCATTGGTGTTAAATAGCAAAGGATAGAGTCGTCTTCATATGGCTGACATAATTTGACTGACAAAAAAATTCCTCCTTGGAATGTAAAGACCTATTAAGCTGTTGAAATCCAATGCGGTCATGCTCCAAATTTCGCTCCGAACCAAAACATCCCCGTACAACAATGTACAGACCCATATTTTCTCAAAATTATGTCACCAGATGTTTTGGATGTTGACAAATTTTGCCCCATTAAGGTTAATCAGACACACAAGGAATTTACACCATTTTAACATTAGGTTAGAGATTGGTTACTTTTTCCCCACTCACATGAGGGCTCCATCAATTGAAAAATGAGTGCATCACAAAATTGAAACTGACATTTCCCTTCCTCTTCAAACTCACCTTGTTATCTGCCTCTGAGGCCATCGTGAGGATACTCTTACCATGCCAAGGTTCGATGGGACACATTATCAGCTTCTCAGTGAATATTTCATTCGTCTTGAAGCACTCGTCCATCACATTGATAGCCAGCTGCTCAAACTTCCTGCAGAAAATCCAAAGTTGGACAAACTTTTACAAACTGTTTGCATATGTAATTGTAGTAATAGTAATAAGACTATACTTTTACAATGCACTATTTCTAACAAAAAATTACCCTCCTGGTGCCTGGCACCGAATCATCAAATTTAGTGGAGTTTGTTAAGAATTGATTTTAAGAGACGAAGCAACCATAATTAAACATCATTAAAGGGACACAAAGTGAGGTGGTGCATATTGCTGCCAGACCATGCCAGAAACACTGGGACAAACCCCTTCTCTTTAAAATAAGTGTACTGGATAAGAAAAGTATCAATAGTAAACATGCGGGTACAACCATGTGTAAAATCTCTTTCGGGGGGCGTGTTGGCTCTGAAAAGAGCCGTTGTGGTCTCGACGTTTCGTACATAGAACGTTTTGAAACAGTACTGTTCAAAACGTCGAGACTACAACCGGCTCTTTTCAGAGCCAACACTCCTCCCAAAAGAAATTTTACACATGGTTGTAACCCCCAAGTTTTTCATTTATAGTTTTCTTATCTTATTTTCCACACCTTGCAAAGCTTCAAACACCACTTACTTAAGTGTACTGGTTTTTTTATGTGCATTACATGACACATGGGACCTACGGCTGTGAAAACCCATCTGCATTAAAAGTCAAGTGTCTTGCTTTAAAAGGACACAAATGTCAAGACCAGGACTCGAACCCACACTCTGCTGATCAGAAACACCAGAGCTTGAGTCCGGTGTCCTTGATTGCTCAGCCAAGACATATCATTTGCAGACACATAGTTTAGCATTATGTTAGAATATTTTTATACTACACTACTACAAATTACAGAATGGTTGCCAAATCTTAACTATTGGTACATGTAAGAGACCAGAAATACTCTCCGAAAGCATTTGCCCTAATGACCAAAGTAAAAATTTTCATAAAAATAAAGTGGTTAAGAATCCAATAAACGACTACCACCTGTGTGGTAAGCGTTTTACAAGTCTGGGAAAAAGTCTGAACCATCAATCATTTCGGATGAAGAAAGAACCCAAAGTCCATTTACAGACTCTCTACATCAACAAACTACAAAGAATGAGGCCACTTCTTTCACCATTTTACAACTTTAAAGAAAAAAGAAAAAAAGGATTAGAGGCAAAGCAAAATCTCAACAAAAACAAAAAAAATCTGGGAAATAAAACCTGACAAACCATCGTCTGGTTCGTGTTTTTTGAAGAAAAAAATAAATAAATAAATGAAAATAACATTTACCCGGAATTTCTTTGTGCTGTTAAGATGTCATCAGTGTCAGTAGATATTGCGGCGATTCCGTTGAGCATTGTACTTGCGGCAATTCCTGCGCTGATTGAATCATCCATGCGTTCCCAAAAGAACTCGGCCATTTCCATTCTAGAACACAATCAATCAAATTGAGTGATATAAATGGAGAAAGAGGGAGGGCCAAAGAATGCCCTCCCATCCACAAAATGCCCACAGTCAGTGGTGCTTAAAGTCACATACCACAGACTTACTCACTGTGAAAGAGTAAGAACACATAGTGCCTAATTTTGGAAGATCCATTTTTCAAAAGAGAACTCCAGGTGCATAAACGTGAATGGCAAACAAGTTTCGAATAGGATTTTGTACATGATGACCTATGAGGTTCGTGGAGACAATAGTAGAACGAACCCCCAGACAAGCCACCCAAACCATGCCAATACAGGGAATGGTGTTCCATCCAAGTACCGACCACATGCAATGGTGCTTGACTAACATACCCTAGACTAGCCACCCAAACCATGCCAATACAAGGAACGGTCTCCCATCCAAGTACTGACCACATTCAATGGTGCTTGACTAACATACCCTAGACTAGCCACCCAAACCATGCCAATACAAGAAATGGCGTTCCATCCAAGTACTGACCACATGCAATGGTGCTTGACTAACATACCCTAGACTAGCCACCCAAACCATGCCAATACAAGGAACGGTCTCCCATCCAAGTACTGACCACATGCAATGGTCCTTGACTAACATACCATAGACTAGCCACCCAAGCCATGTCAATACAAGGAACGGTCTCCCATCCAAGTACTGACCACATGCAATGGTGCTTGACTAACATACCCTAGACTAGCCACCCAAGCCATGCCAATAAAAGGAACAGTCTCCCATCCAAGTACTGACCACATGCAATGGTTTGCATTTCTAATGATAAAAATCCTAACCATTGCACTTCCTTTGAGCATTGACCCATCACAACTCTATACCATCCCCAATATGTGGCAGAGGTTGTCCTACCCCCCCCCCCACCCCCACCACAATATTCCCATTCTTTAACATACTCTTTCCTCTTGTACAGTAGCCCCTTAAAATTATCTACAGAATTCCCAAAACCCAATGAAGACACAAACAATAGAAGGGGGTACACCATGCCACATATTGAACACAAATTGCACTACTCACCTGCCCAACAGCACAGAGTATAAAAACAGCTCCTTGAACGGATGCTTGAAATGCATTCCAGAGTTAGCCATGAGGCACATGTTGGAGGCGGCTGAGACAGAATAGCCCATCTCAGATCTTATAAACTCCTCTTGGGACTGTTGTAACAAGTGGCTTCCTATTGAGAACAAAATGATTACAGAGACTCGTATTAAAACTGAAGCTCCAACATAGAGGTACGTAAACTGACGAGGGCGCCGACTCTCTGTTTATACGGGCACAAAGTTATTAGAAGCCTCCTCGGTGCAGTCATATTTTACATAAGTGCATGTGACAACGAAACGATTTTGATTTGATGAAAACATTTTGAAAGCAAGACAATTTAAATTAGACATGCGCCCCTTGTACCCTTGTAACCCGCGTCATCACCCACAATAATTCTTATTTGGGATTCAGATTCATTGCGCGTAACTACACTGTGCAGAGTGGATTTGTTAAAGCTGTAAACAATGCTGTATGTTGTGCTAACCCGAAAACTTTATTTGTGATAACAAACACTTCTCTAGTTATCAAGGGAGGGGGGGGAGCAAATTATGCTTCAGAGGATGGAGTAAATATTAATTTATTTTTGAAGCTGGACAGTGACCAGAGTGCCAAGCATGCCCCCTGGTTGCTAGGGAAGGGTTTGTCATGAGAGTCACAGTCATGTCCTGTGACATGTCACAGGCCTGATGATAGACTCACCTGCCATGAAACTAGACAGTGACCAGAATGCCAAGCATGCCCCTCTTGTTGCTAGTGAAGAGTTTGTCATGAGAGTCACAGTCATGTCCCGTGACATGTCACAGGCCTGATGATAGACTCACCTGCCATGAAACTAGACAGTGACCAGAATGCCAAGCATGCCCCTCTTGTTGCTAGTGAAGAGTTTGTCATGAGAGTCACAGTCATGTCCCGTGACATGTCACAGGCCTGATGATAGACTCACCTGCCATGAAACTAGACAGTGACCAGAGTGCCAAGCATGCCCCTCTTGTTGCTAGTGAAGGGTTTGTCATGAGAGTCACAGTCATGTCCCGTGACATGTCACAGGCCTGATGATAGACTCACCTGCCATGAAACTAGACAGTGACCAGAATGCCAAGCATGCCCCTCTTGTTGCTAGTGAGGGGTTTGTCATGAGAGGCACAGTCATGTCCCGTGACATGTCACAGGCCTGATGATAGACTCACCTGCCATGAAGCTGGACAGTGACCAGAGTGCCAAGCATGCCCCCTGGTTGCTAGTGAAGGGTTTGTCATGTGAGTACAGCTCGTTGCTATGGAACCCCATCAGGTGTTTTACAAGACGACTGATCTGATACAAGAAGATCGGTTGGCTGGCCTGGAACAAACACAAGGAAGTGTTCTATCAATTTGTTGTTGTTATTGTTGTTGTTGGGGTTTTTTGGTGTGTTTTTTTTTAGGGGGGGGGGTCATTGGGGGGTTGTGTTGTTCAGTTTATTATGGTTGTCTTTTAACATGTTTAATGGAATGGGGGAACACACATCAAGTGTTTCATCATTGTTGCATGCTGCAATTGGGTCTATGGTGTTTTGTACACCATGGGGGGGGGGGGGGGGCAATGGCACCCAAGGCAAAGCCAAGGGTGCCCTCTTCCCCTAACGGTGTACAAAACGCCATGGATCCCATCACAGTGTACAACAATTGTTCTGCTATACCATGGTAATAGATTGGAGGCAATCTGTTGTCATATTTCAACATTATCACGACAAACTTGGCACAAAGGCAGGTGAACAGTAGAGTGAACAAATTGTAAACATCAATGGCAGTCGTTGACAGAAATATTGCTTCACTGTTCCCTATGGCACAACGCTCATCCTCCCCTGAGACATTGATTGGTTCTCCACCAATAAAAACCTACAATCTATTACCAGGGTTCTCACCAGATTTTTTTCAAAACTGTGGGGCATTCTCGACCAAATTGTTTTGATGTTTGGCTGAAGCACGTCGAATGAAGCATGAGGCCGAAGCACATCAGAATGTTTTCTATTTAGTGTTTTTTTGTGTTTTAAAAGCCCAACTGTGCAATCTAGAGCATTCTTTATAGTTTTTCTCTTGATTTTTTTTATTTCAACGTTTCCAATGGACTTAAAGATTTTCCTTTGCAGAATGAAAATGGCCCTCAAAGATAAAATTCCAGGCCAATAATTTGTGAGAATTTACTGGGCTGTTTAAAACACAGGCTGGTCCCATCACCAAGAACTGGATCACTTACCTTTGTGTTGTTAATCAATGACACGTAGCCCCTAAGAGAATGGTGATCACTGATCTGCAATACAAAAAGGCAGAACATGTACAATGCTCTTAGTATAGGTCATCTCGTTGATAAATTGAAAGGTCCTCCAGGTCTCAACATATCCACTGGACCACTGGCGCGAGTTGCCACTGGACCACTGACATTGAGTTGCTACTGAACATGCTGAACCACTGACACTAGTTCTCACTCGACCACTAACATAAGTTCTCAATGGACCGCTAGGCATGAGCTCCCGATGGTTCCCTTTTGCGCCTTACACGGATTAGCATGAACCAAGGCTACTGGGACCAGAGAAGAAACCATGGTCCTGAGGCTGGTTCCAGATGGTTGACCACAGTAGTCAACCAATGGTCGACCAGTCTGGGTTTGAGTCAAAATAGTCAACCTTACGTTAACCATGGTGCGCACTCAAACTTGCTCCTAGTATCAGGAGTATGTCCGCTTTAACAAACAATACTGAGGCTGAGAGTGAAATAGTCTGGCACCTCATACATCAATGGTGCTGAAATCATAAATACATACAGGGCATCTGACAAAGAGGGCCACAGCTACTACAATCTGAATAAAACCATACTGAGAGTGAAATAGTCTGGTACTTAATTAACATAAACCATACTGTTACTTGATACGGGGCACTGAACAAACATGGCCAGAGATACAAATGACATTTACAAAGGGAAATTCTTACTGAATTGTAGAGTCTACGTAGTCTGGCTACGGTCAGGAATTCCTTCATGATGACACCTTGCTCTAGAAACAGCCGTAAGAAATCCACCTGATTTTGCATCAGAGCTTGCATGATGAATGGATCCAAACTACCAGGCTGAAAAAACCAAACCCATCAATGATATATAATTATTGCATTGGGGAAAGAACGACTTCAACCATTCTATTGTGACTCGCGTGTCGATCCCACTCATTTTTCAACTTTGTCCTGCCTTCTACACCTTGATCTCAGTTAACTCAGTTTTTTATAAACTATGAGAAGGGGGCTTATAATGTAAAAAAAGTAATCAAAAATAAGAAGTTGGTATCATCTTGTAATGTGAGTTCAGAAAATGTTACTCACATGACGCCCTAAAAATGCAAAAATAGTCACAGACAAGTAGCCCACCCCTGCAACACACAAACTATTCATGTACAGCACCCAACCCATTTGTTTCCCTGTTTCTTTCATTTACAGTCTTACAATGTAACTAAAGTGTGTTAAAGACCAACATTATACAGGGTGTAACACATTGCAACAGAAGAGGGACGATGTTGGTCAAGCCATTTTGGGAGTTTCACAAAGAGCCACGTTTGTCAGTGTGCGCGTGATCACGTGACTTGCACATCCTTAACACGTTTTTCAGATGTGCATGGTTTTTCACTCTTTTCTCCCGACTCTCACAACGAATTAAGCCCAAATTTTTTACAAGTTTGTTATTTTATGTTTAGTTGATCTCACAAAACTTGAACACTGTTTGCACTTATTTTGTCAGCTCTACCATTCCTAAGACTCAATCTTGCAGATGACTATTTCATTTACTTACCGCCCAATACTGATCATCGACAAAGATCTTCCTCTCTGCCATGTCAACTCGATTCCACGACAACGCCAACGCCAACTTGTAGGTGGGAGTAGCAGCTTGGGCTAACATTAAGAAATGAATGGGGGTGGGGGAAAAACGTTCAGATACAAAGTTACATTATTCCTGAGAGACAAAACCTTCCAAATCTGAGCCCCGCACTCCGGTGTTCCAAATAGCATGTGGCCAGCGGACCACTGCTAAATGAGAACGGTGCTTGTAAATGTAGGTGTGAGTGGAGGCTTGAACATTTGTTAAGGTGTCGGGTCAACAACTGAACATTAATCTTCGGACAGTCTTCTTAGTTTTTATCACCTAAATATAGACCAATCAGGTAATAAACCCCAGAGACTGGGTGATTTGGGGTAAAACAATTTTTTTTTTAATAGAACAAGCTTTGAACCTTGCCATTAGTGCGGTCAGTGCTCTACCAACTGAGCTATCAAGCCCTACGTTGGCGATCTCCCTATTTTGTCAATATCTTTGCTTTGGGGCTGCTAGTCAAAAGCCATTCAACCTTAAACTGTCATATAGCCGGGGATCACACCAAAGTTTATGATACAACCTGGGAAGCGGCAGTACAGGGATTACCTTAAATTGCTTCAAATTCTTCTTAATAAACAAATACAAATGGTTACATCTGGAACATGACCCACCTTTTAACAATGCAATCAAGATGGCAAGATCCAAGTCGGCATTTTCTCCTTTGTCCATTTGAAACACAGTCAGCTAAACAGACAATTTGTACGAACATGGCTTGATTAGGTGGTAAATCAGAAGAAAAAAAACAATCTCACTTTTGAAAAAATGTAAAGTAAAACTATGCATGGTGGGGACAGAAAATAAATGATAAACTTGCAGTGACATTATGTGGTTTCAAATTCCTTATGAGTAGTAATAATGAGAAAACAGAATTAGCTGTTGCATACTGCTTACCACCAAAAAGGACCTTTGGTAAAAATGCACAAAAATACTTAATGACCTGAAGTTTCGACCCTAGCACAGTCTTCCTCGAAGGCTAAATGACAACACAAAACACATCAACTGGTATACTGGAGTATACTGGAGAAAGAGAGAGGCAGAAAGCGCACAGAAAAAGCAAGGTATGAACAATGAAGCTGGAGACAGCAAGAGGGTATAGTCAGTGCCGTAGCCTGCATATAAAAAATGCACTTAGATTCATGCCCATCAATAAAATTGGGCCCTGGTGTTAGAAGAGCCAAGACTTTGCTGAATTACGACAGGAGTTTTCTACCAGTCGCTGTAAACATCTGGAATAGGCGTCCCCATGGATGTAATTGGGCTGCCTTAAGAGGAAGGGGACTCAGAAGGCTGTGCACCATTTTTTGATAGGCCATACAGTCTCCAGATTCATGTGTAAGAGTTCAGAGTTGCCCAAGCGCATTTCAGAGCTTTTTAGTTGTTCAAAGTTCTATTAATGTTGCTATGCATGCTCCAAGCCTGTTGTTGTTGTTTTTTTCATGAGATTTTTATTATTGGCCACCAGCTCTATTTGTGATGTTTAACCGTAGCTGGCGGGAAAGGGTTGTGGGTGTGAACAATAATTTTAAACATAAAATAGACCACTCGGCCATGAAACGCCGTAGGGGTGGCTCTGACAAGAGCCAGTTGTACCCCACTTTTCAAGAAGTATGCTCTGGTCAGCTTATATAGAAAGACAACTCTTAATTTAATTTCATGTTCTTGGGAAGCAGCGCTAGCATATCAAGAGGCAGACACTCTTACCAGTTTCTTGACCTTTATGCATTCGATGACATCTTCAATCAGCTGGGTCATGTTTTCACAGTAAAGCTTAACGTTGAAGAAATTGTTGAGTTTCTCACGGAGTATCTCAACGTTTTCCTCGCTCAACGTTCTTGATTCTCTGTAAAAAATAAATAAATACATTTTAATTAGTAAAAACCATCGCTTTAAATCCGAGCTGCCATCTTGCAATCACGGACAATTTGTACTACATTAAGGGAGCTACTAAGAATTGCGTTCAATGTAATAGGAAAAAAGTTTCCATTTTTAAATTCGCTCATCGGAACATGGAAAAGATTGGGTTCTTTTCAGGGAACTTTCTGCAGAATCAGAGAGAGCTCTGCTTTAAAGTTGAAACTTAAACCAGATAACTATTTTATTACAGCACAAACAAACAAAAGAGCGGCACCGTGAAAATAAAGTTTTAAACAATGGACCTTTATGCATTGACATCATCAACAGAATCCTAAGCCGTTTCCGAAGTGACGGCTGTGGCTGTTGCTAAGTTGTGTTGCTATGGACAGCCTATGCTTCAACCCATGTTAAGATGGTGATCCAGCTGTAGCCGGACCCACTCATTGAGAAATGGCCACATACAAAAAGATGACAAGAAACATGTCATTGCAGCCAGTTTGGTTTTGTGCGAGCAGATGTAAGTAACACCAGTATATCCAAACGAATGAGAGGGTGGGGGTGAGGGTGGGGGCAAGGGGTTGGGGACAAGGGGTTGGGAACAGGGATTGGGGATTATATCTTTTGCACTTACGGATTTCCTTCAGCTCTGTTATGTGCGAATGCCAGGATGTCTGCTGCCCTCCCACTACCGTCACACAGCACTGTAGGAATCTCACGCAAGACAGCATTTTTCACATTGAGTAGCGTGTCCACACCGCCCTCGAGCACCACAAGAACCACCGGTAAGCCCAGACCATTCTCTGTATGAAATTAAATGATTGGTAATTTTTTTCCAATAGGGAACATTGGCGGTCAGGTTGGTGTAGAGGTACCTTTCCCCACAACATAAATGCCACAAGGTAGAAATTGTGTGCTGGATTTCCGCTCATTTCATCCAAGCCTCCACAAACGCAAACAAAACATAATTGTTTGTACTTGGCTGATGGATGTGAGATAATGTCATGATCCCGACAATAAGTCATTTTAATTTTTTTTTATTAACTACCACTATATCGTCAGCAGATATTTTTTGCATAATACCTTAAATGAAAGTTTTGAACTTCCTTGAATCTCAAAAAAAAAAATTGCTATGTAAAACTTTAATCTAAATGTTGTGGTTACATTTTTGGGCCAAATAACAGACGTAAGATCTTAAAATGGCTCCATGAACTAGGAGCTAAAGCTCAGTGTTTTGGTGGGTTGGGGTTTTTTTTAAAGTGGGGGAGGGGTCTTTTCCTTACCCTCTTTTGGCGCTGCTATTGCCTCCTCGATCATTGCCCTCATCACGATCTCACCACCGTAGGCCGGCTCCCCCATTAGCCCGTTATCTATTAGAATAAAGTGGGTGTGGTCTGGGTTCAGGGGTACACGACGTCCCTTCATCACAACTGGGTTGACTTTGTATTCCGCTGGATACGAGCCCTGTGTACAAACAAATGACCATATATTAAAAGGGTTAGTGTTGGTGGTAATCGGGTTAAGCTAAATAACAGTTTTAAATCCAAACACTTATAAATGAGAAAATGAGAAAACAACTCAAAGACTATATTTTCCATGAAATTAATCTCTCTTTTTAAACATTCTAATACTACAAAAATCTTGAAAATATAAAAATACCAAAAGCAATTTGTTGTAAATTACAATTTTTCAATTTAATAATAATAATAATAAAAATAATGTAGATTTATAATGCGCACAGCTCCACATGCAGGTGCTCGAGGCACCAAATAATTTTCTTTAATTAATATTACAACTTAGGACAAGGATATTTATGCATTAGAATGGTCTGAATGAATGTACTGTCATAAAAACATCTACAATGTACTTCTGATGTCTTTAAAGGTATGATACGATACTGCTTCCACTGCAACACTATGAAAGAAAAAAACCCAAATACTACTTTCACAACAATAACTGGATATACCTGTACAACCTCGTTCCCAGGGGTGATCGACCTCACAGCGCCATTTTTTTTTTCCAGCTCGCCTTGTTCGCTCATAACCCCTGGTATTGGTTAATTTAAAATGTGCTAATATTTGGCACATTTTAATTAGGCCTGGGGTCGATCCGCTCTACACGAACAGTATGGTAGCCCGCCCAACCCCCCCCCCCCCCCCAAAAGCGGCATAAAGTCATAAGAGAAACTGGTCTCCTCTCATTCTTCTTTGACCTTGTAACAGTCCACTGAGCCCAATTTCATAGAGCTGCTTAAGCAACAAATATTGCTTTACATTTTTCTGCCAAGCAGAAATGAGCAGGACACCCGTTATAAATTGTACTTGTGGTATGCTAGAGGGTGTCTGGGTGTCTTTTTATACACCATATTCTAAATTTGAACACCCTGTTTCATCTTTCATTTACATGTAAATGTATTGTAAGTAAACAATTTGGACACCCAGTTTTTAAATTTCAAGCAAATTTGGACACCCTTTTACCAAATATTGGCTAAAACCTTGCCCCCCCCCCACGCCACTGTTGTCTTCCTCCCATTTAACCTCCACATCCCACTCTTCTTACCGTGCCCCTCCTGGTCAGAAGCTGATGATTGCCATCTACATATCCCCACGGAGCAAGCCCCAGGCAGACCAGTTTGGGTCTCTCTGCCCCTTTCTTGACGCTTTTATTGTGAGAGATCCAGTTCTGGTTGTAAGTAGACTGCACGGCACTTCCCACAATCTTTGGCACACCTGCATTGAAGCCACTGGTGATGATCCAAGCTTTGGTAGTAAATGCAGCCTGAAGAAAATAAATTGTTTTTGAAGATACATGTATTATAAGAAACAGAGCACAGAATCTGCCACAAATTTTGATTAGTTTAAACCTGCAAGTTAACTGAAAAGTTCATACCAGTACTTCTCCACTAAAGACATTTTTGAATCAATATTTAGGTGAAGAAAGTACAATTAAATAGAATGGGATTTGAACCTGTGGCATTTGGATTAACTAAGACCTAAGATTAGTGATCTCCCTATTTTGGCACCCCAAAAGATATTGACAAAAAAAGTACAATGGGGGTTTACCAAAATGGAAAATTGCCTAAAACTCAGCTGGGACTTGGGAGACCATACATGTAGGTGGCACTGGACTCACCACATAATTTTCCAGTGTTTACGCATTTCCGAGAACACTGAAGTTAGCTGGGCAAGTCTGCTGGCACCTAGTGTCCCTGGAAGTGTTTCATCGGCTCAAAAAATAATGCATAGACCAAATACAAATGTCATGATCACTTATGCGCGCACCACTTTGGATTCAAAAGTACGATCATTACATTAAATTAGGGTTATAACCACCAACAAATAATTGACTGGTCAACAGCAGGGGGCAGTATAGGCTTGACCCTGTAAAATTATTGACAGGTCAATAGCAGGGGACAGTATAGGCTTGACCTTGAAAAATATTGACTGGTCAACTGCAGGGGGCAGGACAGAACAATATTAGGCTAAAGATCTGTGACCATGGTCCAGAGAGAAGGAAAACAAAGATTAGCATCTGAAAGGTAACATCGGTATTCTGGTGGGTTTTTTTTCTCTCACCTTAATTACGCCTCTGCTGAAGGTCTCCTTGTCTTGCTCGTTAAGTTTGAAGCTGCGCCCCCCACCGGTCAGAGAGATAACGAGCTGGGGCGTGTGCAGTGACCAGTACTTCGTCAGAAGCTTCAGAACCAATGACATATCAGTGTGATCTGACAGACGGACAAACTAATGACAGAAAAGCAAAAAGAATCAGAGATAAAAACCTTGGGTTTACGAAAGTGTTTCAACTTTTAATTGAACCATACCAGATGCCCACATAAACCATTTTGAGGAATGGTAGACATATTACTACATTGTGTATTTTAGTTTGAGTAAATTGTCTGAATACACCTTATGCATTGACGTCATCCAGCCGCCATCTTAGAGGTAAACCGATGATGAAACAATGGAAAGGCTCAGTTTTGTACGTGTGGCGCACAGGATTGGCCATTGAATAGCCTCCTTTTGACCTCTAGGCGAGGGCGCCCTACTCAAATGACATCATGTGCATGAGGTCGTATACACCCAAACCAAACAGTGAAGTCCTACATAGTGTCCACAATATCTCAAAGAGGCTAATATCTTCAAATGGAGCCAATTTTGTTTATTTGATCAGTTTAACCTAATGATGCAACCAGAGCATGGGTCATTGCTGACAAAAAAGTCTGAAAGTAAGATCCAAATTTTTAGGAGGTATGTTGAAATGATGACATTTCTTTTGATAACCATTGAGTTGTACATTATTTCTCAAGCTTTTGGGAACAAAATCCTCGATACCAGACAAGTAGATTAACTGAAGAGCATTTTTTCTTTGTGATATAGCTACTTTTTCACCAGGCAAACAAAAAAGCATGAATTCAGATAAAAGTATCAAGTAATAAACCACACAAGAAACTGACTGGGTGAAGTTCATTCAGCTGTAGGGTAAAAAAAAACACAATTTACCAGTGCTTGGATTAATTTGCTGGGCCTCTACCAAAAAGTTGCATCCCCTTTAAAAGGTGATCCTTGTACTGTCGCTTCCCAGGTTGTATCATAAACTCCAGTCATGCCAGTGTGATCCCTGGTTATATGACAGTTTAAGTTTGACTGGCTTCTGACTGGTACCCCCAAAACAAAGATATTGACAAAATAGGGAGACCGCCAACATTAGGGCTACACAGCTCAGTTGGTAGAGAGTGCCAACATGTTAATCCACAGATCGCAGGTTCAAATTCAGTTCAACTCAATTTTTTTTTTTAACCCAAAATTCAGATCAAAGTCTGAGATTTCTCATATCTCTAGGCATAAAGAGAGATAGAGAGCTGGCCATTGAATCATAATAATGACAGCGCCGATCGTGATGTGACGGCCAGCGCCCGCACACGAGCAGTAACTGGGTAGAGTTCATAAAACCCACATACAGCCAGAGGCCTGATCTCGTCATGACGACAGTCCCCCTTTAACGTAACCACTGATGTACCTTATCTTGACTCAAAGACTCTTAAGACACAATACTTTCAACTGGCCGACGCAGTTCACACAGTCCCTCTCCATTGCAAAAGAATTCCCCCAGACACTCACTTTGGATGTGCTCAGTCGGCTGACTGCCTCCTTAAAATGTATTTCTCCGTAGGCGTTCGTTGGCGTCTCTACAATATGCTCCTCTTCATCCCAGTGCGTGACCTCCTCACCCTCAAGATCAACCCTGCTCGTTGAGATGTTGGCTTGTGAGACCAGGAGATTCTTACTCCCGCCGTTTTTGCCTTGGGTCTGTGGCTGGAGCTGTCTGAGATGCAGACCTCGTGGTCGGCCACAGAAACATCTGTGTTAAGGTTTTTGCAAAATGAATAAGAAAACACAGTTGCACATATGTATCTTAATAGTCGAGTGCAAGTCTTGTGCATATTTCAACTTCCAAGACCAAGTAGGCCCCAACCATAATAATTGGTTTTATGTACGCGTCTCTTCAAACACTTCAGTTCAACGTAGTTAATGGCTACAAAAACTTGATCATAATGTTGGGAAAGTAAAGTTTAGCCATGAAATATATCAAAGTAAAATCAATTTAACAAATCGACAAAGAAAACCCAACAATAAGACTTGATCCCCGTTTCCGATTACTTGTATGATATAAAAAGAATTTTGCCCAACTGACATCCATGTTTTCCTTACACCTATCAAATGGTTTCACAAATTCGGGGGAGGGGGTAAATGGGGTTTCTAAAAAATAAGCATCCTTGTCCCAAGTTTTTATTTAGTTTCAATGCTAATTTTATCAAAACAGTTGTATCATATGAAAAATAAAATTATATTTGTAAAAAAACTGCTAAGTGTATTTTATTGAATAAATATATCATTAAAAGACTTGATTTCATCAAAATTTGTAGTCTTTATTAGAGTTGTTTTCTCGTTTTCCCTCCACGTGAGGCGTGCAAAGTCTATACCAAAAAGTCCAGATATGACGGATAAACATTACAATTACATTACAATGAGTTTCTTAGTATTATTCAGTCGAGCAGGATGTGGCAGGAAATGGCTGAACGAATGGCAGGAAACGGATTGTTGATACATGTACGTCAGTTAAATACCATGGTTACAAAGTCATTTAAACAAAATACCAAGTAAAAAACCACAAGGGAAACTGACTGGGTCAATTTTAAATAACTTTGGGTCGAACAAAGACAATTTTACTAACAGCTTAACTTGAAGCTGCGACCTCCGGATTAACGTGTTGGCGTTCATCCAACTTAGCTACCTAGCCCTTGTATTGGGGGTGCCAGTCAGAAGCAGTTCAACCTTGTGGCTTATTACTTGATATTTGAAATGATAGATAGCTCAGTTGGTAGAGCGTCAGCATGTTAATCCGGAGGTCGCAGGTTCAAGTCCCGCTCTAGCAGGGTTTGAAATTAGCGGTCGCCCGGTCGCCAAATGCGAGTGAAAACAGCAGCAGGCGAGTCAAAACCCTTCCTTTACTAGCCCGCCGTGCGAGTCAAAAATTTGTTCCTTTTCACAATAAATGAGGGGTACAGTGGTAAAATCCCAGAGAGAGATTATTTCTAAGTTCGTAAAATGGTTTGGGAAGTATTTACATTTGCTAGATTTAATGTGGCCGCGATCGCGATCGCGATCACGATCGTTCATGAGTAAAACACGCACGCACGCACATAACCACATGGTAATGGTAGCGAGTATCCACAGGCCCCACAACGTTCGCTCGCCCGCCTGTAGTCCACGCACGCACACAGCACATGGTGTATTGTACAGTACAACAGCAGGTCCAAAGTCCATCCTAACCAACATTCCGCACGCTGTGATTGGCCCGTTAAAAACTACATATTCATAAGAAAGCTTGGCTAGCCTCCAACTCTGTACACGTTCACGAGTCGAGTAAAAAAAATGCTGCACATTGTGGCGCGCACGCCCGCGGATTCTGTACTATACACAGCGTTGTGTTAAGGCTATTCCAGCATCGACAACTTTTGCCGATAGAGGGCGTTGCAGGGCAAAGTTCATTGCTTTTTTTTCTCCATTGTGCGTCGTCAATCGATCGTTAACACGAAGATTTCATTGCAAAAGAAGTTCTATAAAACCGATTCTCAAATCAAAAATCCATGAAAATGGTAGTTGATGAAAAAAGGATTATTAAGGGAAGAAATTAGGGGATAAGAAGGTCCAAAAACGGAAATTTCCGTGTGTGTGTGTGTGTGAGTTTGTTTTCACATTCAAACCGGGGACCTATAACAAAAGAGGACAATAGGGTCCCCGGTTGGGTAAAGGTCCCCAGTTGGAAATTGTGTACAAAACCAATGGGAGCTGTTGCCAAAAAGTTAAAGTCTAAACAAAAGAGGGACAATAGGAGGTCCCCGATTGGAGGTGTTTACACACTTGTGTGTGTGTGTGTGGGTTTTTTTATTTTTTTTTAAATTTTTTTATGCTACGAAAATTGTGTGCATAACATACGGGCGAGTGAAAAAACTTGCCGGCGACCCAAAATTTTGGTTGACTCGTCCGGCGGGCGAGTGGAAAAAAAAGTTAAGGGAAACTCCTGTCTATTAATTTTTCTTTGTTCAACCCAAAATCTTTTAAATAAATTTGAATTTAAATTTACCCAGTCAAGCTAAAGTATGAGCAGTATACACATTGTTTGTTAATCTTACATGTATGTAGACAGTTTTGTTCTCCTTTTGATTCTGTTCTCATTAACAAATTTCTGCTCAAGAATTTGTTTTGATGAGCTACAAGCCATGTTGTCTGTGGATTCACCCCCCCCCTTCCCAGAAGTGATCCCCAAGCCCCAAGTCCCCCCACAGTCATCTTTTAAAACAATTGTTGACACTCAACAAGTGCATGTTTAACTACTGTACCTTGAACCTGTTGAAAATGAGGAACTTTGTTGTGCACAACGAACAGACAAGTTAGGTATAAATTTACAACTTACGCTTTGACTGGACTCCCAGGATCTGCGACATACTGGACACAGTGTTTCCTCTTGAAAGTTTTGGCCAGCCACGCCCCTCTTTTCTTTGTCTGTAATTGTATAACACAATCAGTTACTTTTCTTTGAATGTATGGTTACATTATTGGTTTTTAGACGAACAATTTATTTCAGTTCACTGGCTGTCAATAAACAGAAAATGCAACCAATCTGTGAAATATTTTCATCAAATTTATTGATTTTGTTTACGTGCAAACAGCATAAAACAGTGATAGTGCCATGGCCAAGCAGTTTAGTGCATCGAACTCAACTTCTGGTGGCTAAATAATCAGGGTGTGGGTTCGAATCCCAGTCATGACACCCGAGTCCTTGATGAGCAAGACACCTAACTATAATTACATCTCTTCACACCCAGGGGGTAAATGGGTACCTGTGAGGGCAGGGATGGTTCTTGTGATTGATTTAGCTGGATGCGCTATGTACACTCCCAATGGAGCTGAGATGGTTTCAGGAATGAAATAAATGGCCAAGAGACAAGGGGTAATAATGTTCGAAGCGCATGGATCATTTCTTTGGAATAACACTACAAAGAGTTGCAATTTATCAATCATACATTATCAGGGATGTTGTGTTAAATCAAGGGGGCATTTCCCCCAAATTGCCCCCCCCCCAATTCCACCTCAGATTTTCTCCGATGACCGAAATTGAATTTACCCCTAAACCATTCCCACATTAATGTAACGCAGTTATGTTCACGTTACCCCAGAGCCTCAAGAATTAGCTGGTGTTAGTCTACATGTACCATTGTGGTAAATCACTGCTTCCTCAGCCGTACAAAACTACATTAAAATTTAATGTTAGCCTCCCTACCCCAAGTAGACATACTAGCAGTGCTGCAGAGGGGGGGGGGGGGGGGCTGGGTAGCAATGTTACAATTTGCCAGTGTGCAATCATACAAAGCCATGGGGGTCAGTGAGGACACCCCTTTTTTTGCAATCCCTTGGATTCATCAATGACCATAATCAAATAAAGGAAAAGAAATGAAGTAAAATCACATCCAAATAAACACATGATGTCGGTTTGAAAATTAGCAAAGCTCACACTTTCAAGCATTACTTTTAAATAGTCATTCACCAACCTTTTTCTTAACATTACTTTTTTTTACGCTCTCGATTCCAGAGTCTTCCGAGGTATTGGACCCCTCTTCGCTTCCTTCGTTGTTATTTCCAGGTTTGTAGAGTTTGGATCGTTCGGGCAGCTGAGTCATCTGTATAGATGCCATTGTCTTTTTCTCAGGCAGTTGCATATATTTACTCTGTGATTTGTAAAATTCAAAAACACAAAAGTACAGATTGTAAACTTTGGATGCTTTTACCTATGATAAATCAACCACTACGCAGGACATTCAAACAGCGAAGTGTAGATTGTGTTTTCTTGTGGAATTTCTAGAATTTTTCCAGGGATGAGATTTGATGAGTGTGAAAATTCCTGAAAAAATTGCTTGTGGGCCTAGGTTTTCCTACAGACCCCAATCCTCCACTCTCAAATATCAGCCCACACCAACATGTTTGCCTGGCCCAGTAATTAGTACTTATTTTAGTTACTTGGGCCTACCATTGAGATAGAAAACAGACCCCAATCCTCCACAATTAAGCCCCTTTCACACGAGAGAAATTTAGCAAGGGTCCCTTGCTATAATTGTAGCATGGTTGTAACATTTTACAAAATGTACCTCGTGTGAAAGGACAACAATTTTTGTACTGTCCAAGGTCCCTTGTCAAATCTTGTCAAACATTGCTACATTTTGTCGGAGGTCCGGCCGTACCTACGACAAAATCTTCCGCATACATGTAGCGCACAATGGTTGTTAGTTTTTTAGTTTGGCCATGTGAAAGCTTGCAAAATCAGTCATGCACTGTGATTACAAATAAACAATCAGCGATCTTACAATTTGTAGCAAGGGACCATGGTAATTTTGTTGTCGTGTGAAAAGGGCTTTAGGCAACTTCCTGAAGTTGAAGCGGATTTTGGAGGTAATATTGTGCCAATACTCAGGACTCCCTCTCCTTCTTCTCTCTTTTGAATGCTGCATTCAAATGATTCAAGATAAGCGCACTGCCAGACACACCAGGGCAAAACTCCTTCTCTTTTAGCAATAATTGTGTACTGGGGTCTTTTACGGGACCTACAGCTTTACGTCCCACCCGATGGAAGAAGCAATAATGGTAAAGAAAGGATACAAGTGCCACGCCCGGGTCTCGAACCCACACTCTGCTGATCAAAAACACCAGAGTGTGAGTTCGGTGCTCTTAACCACTCGGCCACGGGAGTCTCCGATCCCAACTTCAAACTTACTGAAAACTCTCGAAAACTGCTCTCTTGTGAATAAGATACAAATCATTAATATAGCCATAGGCCTAACCTCAACGAATTATTTATACAAAAAGTAGTTAAGGTGAATTCCGGCCTTTTTCCGGGGGAAATAAATAGAAAATAAGATGATCATTACCTGTATCAAAGACGGAGAAAGTATTTGATGTAAGTCTTTCGACGTCAGAGGTGAGAGTGACCCTCCGACGTCTAGCGGCAAATGAGGGCATGCACGCTAACCGGTTTATTTAAATAGTTAGTGAATTATGTGAATAAATTATAGAGAACCCAGATGTGTTTTCTTTCATCTTTCTACCTGTCACATTACCATAACCTTGAAACAAGCTTAATCCATCCAGAACAAAATCGAACTTGTTCCTGTCAACTGACAGTGTCAACAAACTTGCATTTAATAAAAAATTACAACTTCAACTTGTTATTTTTCAAGTTGCCTAACCCCAACACGCCCGACCGAGCCTTCATTCACCCATGGAGGAAGAAGATAATCCTCCTGAAAATAAATACACACAAAGATGATGAAAGTTGCATAGTCCATGTGCTAAACTACCCGACTAGTATTTCTGAATAGGGCCTACTGACTGGATTTTTAAGGAGTTGCCGATCTATGCAACTTTCATTCATAACTACTGAAATTAGAAATTTAAAAACACTTACCATTGTTGGCACTAATTTTCACAAGAAACAAGCTTCTCTGCCATTGTGCAGCAGTTCTTTCTCAACTCTGAATCAGAGATGTTGCTACAGAACATTTCTTTTGAATTTGTCTTCATGTCCTTGTTTTTAATTCCATCCTGGCAATCTTTCAGGGCTATTATTTTTATTAAATCAAGGAAGATTGGAACGGAAGCAAAGGTCTCCTCGTCCGGTTGCGTCTCACCAAAACACAACGGTCACAACACACGGCACTCGACTAACACACTGCAGTGTTACTGTTATGTAACACATTATTGATCGCACACAGTCGACCTACCTACCAACAACTCGTCCTTGGCATAAAGTGCACATTCTAGACATGTCGACCAGTCAGTTGTCCCTACGGCCATTGATCTCTATGTTTTTTTTACGGCCTAGGGCGCCACCACTTATGTCGTCACACAACTTCTACCTCCATGACCATGCTCCAATCTACAACAGTTTTATCGAATGCTATTCACATGGATGGAAGATATCGCCACAGGAGGTATTCTTCCATACAGATTAAATACCAATTAGCAATTGCCCTTAGTGTTGCCATCCAAACCATCAATTACAATTTACCTCAGCGGGACATCTCCCCTTGATCAATAAAACTCTTCTAAGCAAAATACCTCTAGTATGCTGATACCAGGGCAGTCTCCTGTTGGGATATCATGCCAAGGTTACTCATGCGTATGACCGATGAAACAGCAGCAAAAGCTTGCTGTTTAAATAAACAATTTAGAACAAAATCAAGCAAATGTAGGCTAAACCACAAGGACAGTAAGAAGGAAAAATGCAATGAAGACTACCCCCCCCCCCGTACCTTAACTTTCTATTTCAATTATTTCGCTGTCTTATGTTTATTATATTAATACGGTGAATCTGTCGGAAACAGACATTTGCATTGGGGGGGGGGAGAAAGATATAATTGTGCATTTAAATCTTGTTGGGGGGAAGAGGGGGCAAGTTTTCTGAGCGGGGTGGGGGGGGGGGGGGGGCAGGGCCGCTCATTGCCCGCCCAACACACCGCGCCGTATAGTGAGTTCCGACATACATTGCAACACGTAGTGAAGGAAACCAAGCTGGACTTAAAACTTGCCGCAAGTTTGCCGCAACTTGACTGTGGCACAGTTCATTCATCAGTCCATTCAGACTGTTTTAATGACCGAATCTCCAATAAATGATATTAACTAGAATAAATATGTGATGTGGGGAGAGCCGGTCACTTTTGTCACTGCGTATGACCGCGTTGGTGGCTGGCAATGGACCGAGCCGAAGGCGGGGTCCATTAACAGTGGCCGGCTCCCCACACTGTTTATATTGCCATTAATAAATACATTTAACGAAGAAAAACGGTCTAATCATCAGAATTTGTGATTTTTCTTTCGCCGTTAATTTTAGCAATGTTCCACGCATGTTCAAGGGCCACTACTTAGGCTGTTCAACTTTTGCGTGGCACCTACTTAGTCTCTTACACATTTTGTGCATACCAGGCTATTAAAAGTAACAGCACTAATAGAAACACTTTGGTTTGTGTTGGACTTTATGCTTTGCATTTACTTCCGTTTCATGCTCGTAGCAGCTACCTTCAAATTGATACAAAAGAGCAAGTTCGGTGCTAATCTTTTAATCAATATTGCCATTAAATATTTATATCACACCCCTCGTGACCAGTCTTCGACCAATCGAAATGCATGAACTCTCCGAGGTATTTATTAATATCTCACAACACAATATAACTACAGTGTCACTTACAGCAGTGTTCAGGGTTCTCAGTTCAGAAGGTGGCATGGTATAGCTAAATATAGGCTGATGTGTGATCGTTGTATAATCGGAAGAACACTTATTCTCTATAGTTATGCAATATATTCACAAAACTAAAAATGTGTTTATAATTCTGGACTCTGATTCTAAAAACAACTGGGAGGGACTCGGGTAGGGAGAAATTGAAAGCGCTGATGAGACAAGAAAGGTCTTCACATCCGTCTTAAAATGATAAATGACTTGAGCAGTGAAAGTAAACTCATTCCGAAACTCTACCAAACTTAAACACAATCAATTATAATTTAGGTTGTTACAACATAATAAGAATTAGCGCGTCGAGGTTCTTTCTACGAGGCGGCTTTGGCTAGGGGTTGATCTCGCAAGTAGTAAGCATAATATCATGAACACTTTTGGCTATGCTGGGACGATTTCAACACAGGACTCCAAAGCCAACCCGGACACAGAAGCGCAGTTTCGAAAAGGCAACTTAGACCGTACCACCGTCGGCAGTTTTAATACTGTCGTGCAGGTTACTGCAATTGTTATTCGTGTAAAACATGCCCATCATGCCATTGGTAGTTTTACGCTGATGCAGGCGGCACCGCTTATTGGGAGCAATGAACATGGCTGTAGATGCTTCTCGTCGCTGCCATGGGTGTATGAGGGCTCTTTTAAGGGAGGGGAGGGAAGGGGGGGGGTGATTTACCCGAAAATTGACACGGACGAAAACATAGACCTATACCAATTTCTAATATCGGTTAAAAAATGTTATTATGGTTGTTGTTGTTTTCTTTCTTTCTCTTTCAATTTGATTTCTCTTCTTGCTGTGCCTGAATTTTCTCAAATGTTTTGCCCCTTTTAGGAAGGCAGTTGCACCCTGCTTTCTGGTCGTACGCCGCTGCTGTCCACCTGCAATAAAAGCTCAACCGTATAGCCACAGTTAAAGCCGCATTAAGCCCTATTGTGCACCTGTAGCTGTCAGCCTGATACACAAACAAACACAGAATACGGGAGTGGGGTAGTTGTCATTGAGCAAAATGTTAATACACCAACCGGTATTGCTTATGACCTGGGCCCAATTTCATAGAGCTGCTTAAGCACAAAAATTTGCTAAGCACAATACAATTTTGCTCACCAGAATAAGGTTACCAGCCAAACTACCATGTCACATGTACACTTTGTGACTGACATCCTGCTCATTTCTGCTTAGCAGGAAATTGTTAAGCATAATTTGCTGCTTAAGCAGCTCTATGAAATTTGGCCCTGTGCCCAATTTCATGGCTCTGCTTACCGTCGAACTCAGCTCTTAAGATCGGCATTCTCCTCTTTCTCTGCAAACGCTGAGTTTCTGTGCTAGCTGTGTAAGCGAAGATACTAGTAACGTAGAGTACGCACGCGCACAATGAAACACTCTCTGCTAACCCGTGAAATACGCTTGACGTAAGCGCGGAATTCCCTGCTTCCGTAAGCGCCGATACTTTGCTTACGGTAAGCAGAGCCATGAAATCAGGACCTGACCTGTTTGAACAGGTGCAGATTTCACAAAGCATTAAGATTCATCTTAAGATGAGTTGTCAGTATCACCATATCGATTTGTGTTGTGACATCACACTTAGCAATTAAGACTGATTTGCAGTTAATGTCAATCTTAGCTCTTTCGAGGCCCGAGTTGCCGCCACCTTTTTAGGCAACTTTCGTTTACAGTTTTAAATTGTGATGTGTGAATGAATAAAATTTGATTTTGCCAATTAAATAGTTCGATATGCCTTAACTTATTAATTTCATCATGTGTTCCTATTTCTTGCATGGGGGGGGGGAATTAATTAATTAGTTTTCCCCCAACACCAAAAATAACTAGTACTTTGAGGAAGTGGATTTGGAAATATTATTAGTAATTAACATTAGCCTATAAGCTAAAAATGATTTATTGTCGGGAGTCCGATAATTATTTTATGTCCATCAGCCATGCACAAACAATTTTTGTGCATTGTCCGTGGGATATTATGTTAAGGTTTCTGTCTGCTTTTCGTTTTGAAACAACATCTGTCAAAACTCGTTCAGCAAAAAAAAACACAACAACAACAAGTAAACTAGCAGGACACAGTTAGAATCCTCCTCAGGTGATGAGGTAAAAATGACTACTTTCTGCCTAATGCAAATTACGGGATTGGTAACTATCCCCGGGGGTTTGTCGGGTGTTTTTTAGTTTCAATTTGAGAGGTTACAGATAGTGTTCGTCAATCCGGCCACAGAAAAGGGCATGTAACATTTACAATCTGGAGATTGTACGATTTTAAATCATATCTTATTTTGCTTATTTCGATTCTGCAATCGAAACACACTGTCGTCTAAACGTGCACAACATACACCTGACAAGACGTGGACCGCTTTCCGTTGTTTTCCCATCTAAAACGTTATATGGTGCAATTTTTCAAAAGTTAGTTAAAATTGGTGTGTTAATTAAACATGTATGGCCCGATTTTGACCGAAAACTATTATTATTAAACTTTTTAAAGAAATGTTTTCAACTGAACGAATTTAGACAGATGATGCCGTTTCAAAATGAAAAACATCGAAACTTTTGCAATTATGCCACGCAACGCACAAAACATGCAATAATGCAAAACTCTTTGTACGTGGCCGACGTAAGATAATGTCGAGATACCAACAATAATTCTTAGGCCTAAACTTGGCGGTATTTCAAATATTTGTTTAATAACTTTTCTTTTCTTTTTTAATCGGACCTATCATCCTTAAAAATCAAAGGGGGACAATTAAGTTCACTCCTCCAAACACAATGATGACATTTCAAGTTAACATTAATTATTGTTTCCAATTACCACGTGTAAATGTTTAGGTTACAACACAAAGTCTTGCAATTGTTCCTTGTCAATCGTTGAAATAACACCAGGTAGCAAACAGTTTTCCGTAAGGTATTGCCATCTTCGTCTCAGGTAAGAATGATGTGACGAAATCAAGTTCCTGATTTGGGGATAAGCTCAACCCTATAAAAGTCCAAACCTTTTGGGAGTTTACATCCTTGCAACGCTCAGAGAACATCTTTGAAGAACACAATATTTATACTGTTTGTATCGATAAAACTTAGATAGATAACATTTTTGAATTGGAATTCAATCTTGAATTAAAAGTAGAAGCCTGTGAGCGCATTAACGTCACATCTTGAGGATAGAGCGAACCAATCAACTCGTCTGAAAGGTAAAGTTTCCAACCATGTTCTTCCAATTATTTAAGTTAAACTTTATTTTAGAAAAGTTACTGCGATCACAACCACCTTGTTCTTAATCCCAAAATGAGAGAAGAAAAGAACCCCAAGTGTTTGTAACTTTTTCTAATGATTGGTTGTTTGTTTTATGTAAGGCCAATTATTATTGTATTGTGTGAACAGTCTTTTAAAATTATTTGCTGAACAATTATTGTTTGAGCCTATCCTCTGAAAAAGGGTTTATGTATTCACAATTTACATGATTTATTTAAATTCTGCCCAAGATAATTAACTATTATTGTATGTTTTACCCTCTTCAGGATGCACATCACAAGAAAGAAAGATGTTTCAAAGCAATTCGGTTGCGTGTTTGCTGGCTTCATCCCGGCATGTCTTACCCTGGCAGTGCTGGTTCTGACCGGGTCGAATGTGCGCGGGAACCCCGTCGGGCAAACGCCGCTCTCCGCCACCCAAAACCCCGCCGACGCCAATTGTCTAGTCGATGATAAACTGTACAGAGATTACATCGTAGGTCTGGGTGATGTCGTCCACGAAGTATACACGGCGTGTCAGGTAAATTAACGCAATAAAGTTGGATAGGTCAGACCTTGCGCTTAAGGTTTATATAAAGCAGAATTTCATAAAGTGGTATATTTTAGTAAACTGTGCGTTTTAATTGCCCCGGAAAGTTTTAGAAGCCCAGATTTTAAACATAGTCATCAATGTATTTTTCTGATGTATTAATGTTTAGAGATCACAACGAGTTTAAATCACTTCTGAAAAGGAAAAGCTATGAGCATTTTAAACAAGTAGGCCTAGGTTGAACAGATTTTAGTAGCACGTAGGGCGAGTTTTTAAGTGGTGTTTGCCTGCGGCAGTTTTTACCAGCCACGCCCTTTTGGTATGGCTTCAATAACCACATGTATTTCAGGAAGAAAATTTGGTGAAATAATTGTTTTCTCTCAAAGTCTTTGGGGTGTAAAAACTTGAGTTCTCTAATATCAAATTTAGGCCTACACCTTTCTCATGGCGAAACCATCTTATTTTCTCACATTCAAAATAAATGTAACCAAATCGGGGCTGGGGTGGGGGAGAAAAGTATGATCCCACTTTAGGAATGATGCTCATTGGTTTCCCTTTACTGTTAGAGACAGGGAACAAGATCAACATGACAGTAGCAAAACTATTGACAGATTAGTCCTACATATATAAATAAATTAATTGAAAAGCAAAGTTAGTTTGTGAGCATTGGTCCATTACTTTTACAAAATCGATGTAATGAAACTTTTGTAAAAACATTCTAAAATAATTAATTAATATATTCCTTGATATTTAAAATTATTTGTTTTACGCTCAGGGAGTTTATAAGTACAGTTACCAGTCCATCTCCGAATTTCAAGAGACTTTTCGCTCGGCATCTTCTGCAACCAATCTGACGGAATCCGTAAGACATTTTTTTTAATTAACCAAAACTCAATAACCCAAAACCTTTTTTACAATAAAAACCAAGTTTCCCAACATTCAAAAGTTTTCTGTTTAGTCCATATATATTATACCAGTGTTTTTGCAAAATTTGTTGAGCGTAATGAGCGTCACTGCATGCGTGACGAAATTGTGGGCAATATACAAAATTTATAAGAAGTCACTAATTTGTAATTATTTAACAGGCGTTGGAACAACTGCGGAGAGCTGTGTGCGAGGTGGAGACCCTTGTCCGTTGGCTGGAGCTTGCAGACGGCGTTAACGCGCTGGACGCCATATCCCAGGATGGATCGTTCCTCCTGCAATTAGCAGATGCCTCAGTGACAGCCTTGCACAGTAAAGTACGAACTCTAAACTTGTCCGCACACTTTGGCGCACTTTATTTAGTCGAAAGAGAAGGGTTGGAGGAATTTTTCTTAAAGGTATTATACAGGAATGGTGCATTGGAGCTGACAAAAAAAAGTAACAGATAATTTTCATATTTTGTTTGGTCAACCATATACATGAAACAACAAAACAGTGAAAATTTCGACTTAAAACGTTGAGTGACTCACGGGAAAAGTTAGTGAAAATCTATGCACAATTTTCAGTATGTAAACACATTGTCCTTAATTCTGTTTGTAACAACCGATATAAGCTGTTGCGAGTTTCCTCGAATGTGTCTTCATTTCAGAGGAAAATATTTCACTGAAAAAATGGTGCTAGTATGCATTTTATAATCAGTAAGCTTTCAGACTAAAATTAAACAGTAATTATGTTTTTCATTCTTACCAATCCTGTATAATACCCCTGAACATTGAGAGGGATTCACAATAATTGCCTTACTGGGGCCTACAGTCGGCTAAATAGAGGTGCGATATCAAGCAAATTGTATAGACTTGAACAAAGGTAAACGTCTATATATAATGTGGACTTGAAATCTGGTTTCAATTCTAGCTAGAGGATCTCAAAACATGTGCAGCTTTTCAACCGACGACAGGAGGCGCCAGCCCTGGCAGCTCTACCGAGGCACCGAGCACTGATTCACCATGCCCTTCTGACCAACAGGTAGGCCTAAATAAAACACTCCTCTCGCAAAATTCTTAATAATAATATTAATGAGTTCTTATAGCACTTTATCACACCCATAGGGGCGTATCATAGCGCTCAGTATGATTTTTCCTCTGCATGGTATACGGAGCTACGTTTTGAAAATATGAGACCTATTCCTTTATGACACCACGTAATGGTTTACAAGGTGCTGTGGCGCAATATGCTGCCGATCAAACCAGGAACATCGGGGCAATTTCATCACGATAAGTGCACTGGGTTCTTTTTATACACAATACACGGGACCTACAGCCTTACGTCTCATCCGAAGGATGCAGCAATAATGGTTAAGTGTCTTGCTTAAGGACACAAGAGTGTCCCTTCTTCCATTCCTTCCTCCATGCTTCTTCAAAGCTAAGCTCCAAAAATGTGACCGTAAATAAAATTTTAAAAAGTAAATTTGGATTGCGATTCTAGTGGCTGAGCAGAACTTTCATCATTATTTAGTCGATGTTCACTTTGTTTTTAACCACAGTACATTCAACCGCCATCTGGTGACCTAGACGATAATCCCTTGCGGCTGGTCGCCATTTTGGATGAAATGCGTCTGGCTGTCGCTAGTCTCGATGCGGTCGTCAAAAGAGACTTCAGCTGATTCTGTGCGCCACGGCCCCATACTCTTTTAGATCAGTCATTGGTTGGACGACTACAACAAACCCGAAACTACATGGGTCGGATAACGTGAACAAAATTGTGTTATTTTCCTCTTACAGTGTAGAAATTTCAGGGACGAATATTTTCCAAACATCAAGCAATAAACCACTGGGAAAACTGACTGGGTAAATGATAATTTATTTTGGGTCGAACAAAGAAAACATTGACAAGATTGGGATTTTAAAATGCGAGCTCCAGATTTAAGTGCGGGCACTCTTAGCATTTGAGCATTTTGGAAAGTGCCTAGGTCCACTTCGCCTCAAGGTACATGCCCCTTCCGCCATTTTGAATCTCCGTGCCCCAAAGCACGTGGTTTTAAAATGCCCGACGGCACCTAATTAGTCACGACCAGACGCGGAGTCGACTTGCAAAGGAATCAAACTTATATCTATTTGACCATTGTATACACATTATTCATTTAAAACCAAAAACCATTGTTCAATCTTGTCTCATTAACGTTAGTGCTTTAGGAAACATTACTGATATTATTTTAACACCTTAAATTTCAAGCTAGGTGTGCGTGCCCCGAAAAACTCACCTCACAGCGTAATTAATTGTTGCTTAAGAGAGGAAATTTTCACAAAATATATACGTTTACTACATCTTGCCTATTCGAAGTTGAAGCACTGTATTTTGAGGAAAACACAACTTAGCCAAGTTATTAAACTTGATTTAATTTTTAAAGCATCTTTAATACAGGGTGATTAATTAATTAAAATATAGCTAAATGCTCATATTCGGATTATGACCACAATATTTTAAGTTAAATGATACAATAACCATTTTTATACCACTTTTTCTATAAAAGCTAAAGTTCACGTGCGTCAAAATTGGTGGATACCCAACCCCGGTGTGCATCATATCCATTATAACCTTAAGCAATGACATTTTTAAAAGAATATTGTAAAAGGAAATTGTTTATGGTCTTCAATTTGTGCCTTCACTCTTTCAAAGGCTCCATGGGTTTCGAGCATTATTGACTAATAAGTAAAATGGAATAGTCTAGATTTAAAATGGAATAATCCAAATTTGAAATGGAATGGTCCAGATTTCACCTTGAGATTATATTCTGCGACAATGTTTCACATGCATCCCACAATGCAATTTTGTATACTATTTATTTTTTCAACCGTGGTCACCTTTCATCGATGCTGTGATGTTGGTGGCCAATTACTATTGTTGTAGAAGGCATCCAATCCAGTATTGTATTTTTGTATTAGGAAAAATTACCAAATTGTTTGGAATATTACCCGAAACCGGCCGCAAGCCCCAACCCAAACAGTAAATATTATATATTTCATATACGTACTGAAACTTAACTTCTTGTTTTGAACAAAGGCTACAGCCAACACCGCAATTATTTTAACATTAGCATTTATTTGCATTGTATCTATACAAAATATATATTTATTTGTTATTTATATATACATTGATAATCGCAATTAAAACTAAAGTTAATTAGCAAGATATCATTTTGTCTAATTAGTCTGTGGCCTACCCTGTTTGATGCAAACATTGTCTCCTTTGAAATTTATACAAAATGTATGAAAATCTCCATTTATTACACCATTGGTTCTTTTTAACTCTTTACAACCCTCCTACTGTCTGACCATTCAATATCATCCATCTTGGTTTTGAATGACAGTTAAACTGCTAACCTGAAACAAATCACATGCTGATTGTATGTACACATTACATGTACACCCAGCGCTGTGTCGCATACACTCTGTGGACATTTACTTGTTCTGTGCACTTAAGAAAAAACAATGTAAAAAACACTGTAAAAACACAACTGTGTGGACATGTGTAAGTCCACATAGTGCTTCAAGTTCTGACATTGTGTGGACCTCTTTTGTTCTCAGGAGCCAATTTCATACAGCTGCTTAGAAAATAAGCAAAAATATGCAGGAAACCCTTCACAGTAAGTACATGTGACATGGTATTTTGGCTGGTAACCTTTTTCTGATAAGCATGTTTAGTTGCGCTTAGCTACTTTTTGTACTTTATGACCTAGGTCCACAATTTGTATGAAATGATTAAACAAAGTTGAAGTTCTGTGCGCAGTTCTGCCTTTTCACCCACAACCCATGCCGTTGAATGATTGGTCAACTCGCTGGAGAATGTGACCAATAGTAGGAGGGTTAGAGTGAATAGTAACATGGTGTTATGACAAACATTATCTGGTCAACTTGACACGGATTGTTTTATCACACAACAATCTTTCCGTTCTTCATTATTTTTGTCTGAAAAACATGCAAATAAATGTGTTGATGTTGGTACTAATTACAAGACCAATGCAGCCCTCAAACCACTCACAGATTTTGACAGAATAACGCCACCCCCCAAAACCCCCCCCCCAAAAAAAAACCAAAAACAACAACAACAACAACAACAAAACTCACAAAAAAACCTTTAAAAAACATTAAAATAAGGCACCGAAAACCCCCTTTTACATAGCGGTTTATAGTTAGAACACAATAATTCAAATCAACAGTAAACTACTGTAAAGTATTCTGTATTCAATGAGCCTAACCAGCAAAATTAAAATGAAAATCTGTAAAGATCCATTCTGGACAAATAAGCCATGTCCGAATGAGTGGCTGTGGCTTGATCGTCACACAAACACATGTGTGTAAGCATAGGAGGTCCATAGCAACACCCTAAGCAACAGCCTTAGCCCAAGCTGCAGTGGCTAATTCGGAGACAGTCAATTCATCAGAATTAAAAAGCTTGTGAGGCTTTAATTTTCTTGAAGCTCAACAATTTTCAAAATTGTC
This sequence comes from Pisaster brevispinus, assembly GCA_023634235.1. NCBI lineage: Eukaryota > Metazoa > Echinodermata > Asteroidea > Forcipulatida > Asteriidae > Pisaster > Pisaster brevispinus. The sequence goes on along the minus strand of JAMKCF010000048.1, from coordinate 548,449 downwards.
TTTCAGTGATTTAAATTGTTCCGTTATTCAATACACATAATATTTTATTTAAAAACGAATTTTGATAAAAAGCATGATTTTCACTGTGAACTGTACAATGCCGTGGTTGACTTTTTAAAATCATAATTTTAAGTATACACTGTTAATCACACTGTTATAATTGTTATTTATAATTGTGAGAAAAAATTATTTTGACTTTACACTTTTTTTGACAATATCAAAAAACACAAAAAAAACCCGACATTTAAAGGCAAGTACAAATATACAAATCTTTGTGAAACCTTTAGTTTATGTGGCAACTAAAACTGTTATCACAATGAGGTTGTGGCAGAGAGAAATGAGGTTATGGCAAATAAATAACAAAGTTGTACATCCTTTAGTTGAAGTGGCAACTAGACCAGGCTTTCTGCTTGTTCTCACCCATATATGCTTTGCTGAGATGTAGAACAAAGAGCCATACAAACAGCTTTATTCCACATAACTGCATCTCTTGGGAACTCCTTGCCTGGTGCATGTTTCCCTCCATCCTACAATCTAGACTGTTTTAAGAGGGATATCAATTCCTACCTTCAGCTCCCCTGAGTTATTTTCATCTTAAATAGTTTTCTTCTAGTAGCCCCTCACCAAGAGTGGCTTTAAGCCTTGTTTGGGGCAAACTTACATTTAAAACAACTTTAACAAAACTAAAACTATTTTCCAAAATAAGGTTGAGGCAGAAGTAGTTATATATATGTGGTTTATTACTTGATAATTAATATTAAAAAGTCGCATCCCCTTAAGGTGATCCCGTGGCTACCGCTTACCAGGTTGTATCGTAAACTTGGGTGTGATACCTGGCTACACAGCAGCTTACGGTTGAATGGCTTCTGACTGGCACCCCGAATAAAGATATTGACTATTATAGGTAGACCGCCAACATAGGGCTGGATAGCTCAGTTGGTAGAGCGCCGGTACGTTAATCCGGAGGTCGCTGATTCGAATCACGCTCTAGGTAATTTTCTTTGTTCAAACCCAAATCATATATGTATATATATATATTGAAATTAGTTTACCCTTCGTTAGTTTATTTCATTGTGGCATTTTGCATTTGTCAAACTTCTGCTCTTTATTAAATTCAAGTACCAAAAAACCCCACAATAGTGGCAAAAATATAAAACATATCTGTACAAATTCAGGGGATCGGGCATCATTGATTGAAGAAGCTTGAAACACAGTAACGAGGTTTGTACTTGAAATGACTGATTGGGGGGGACTAGGTTTGTACTTGAAATGACTGATTGGGGGGATACTTGAATTAAAAACTGCCTGATTTCTTCACCCATGATCTGATTTCAACAGGCCTGGAATTACACAGAGGCCACAGGAAAGCAAGGGGCATCAAGGCCAATACCAAGGCAACAGAGGCCTGGTCTTGTTCCCCCTTCAAAAGTTTCCCATAGCCTTTGGGGTTTTTTTTCCAGCAGAAGTGCCCTTTGCAAAATGAAAATGGCCTTGCCCTTTCCATAACGAAATTCCGGGCCAGAGCAGAAAACATTCTCAAAATGACTTCTACCAATGTTCAGAAGAGTTGGGGGGGGGGTGTTCAGGCCTCAGGGTTTCAAACCACATTTCCAACCAGGTTAAAACTGCTTGACCTAGTTTTGAAAACCAGGTTTAGACCACAAGGTAGGGTCATACATTGGTTTTTGTCAAAACAATTCTGACAAATAGGTAAAAATATAAAGAAAGATACAATAAAAAAACACCTGTGAAACTTTCAGCTGAATACAGTGTCAACTTGCAGAGAAAACAAAAAACCTGTCATATTATTTTCACAAGAACGTTGAATCGATCCACGTTTAGCAAGGTGACAGCGGGTACCAACTGCATCTCTGGTCAAAGCATTCAAGAGCGGGCACCAACCAACCTTCAGAAATCTGAGAAATGATTCATGCATGAATCATCTCAGAGATTCAAATGATTTTGGGTAAAACATTTTCCAAACCATATTACTTCGAAGGGAATCCTTTCTCAAAATAGTTTATACCATCAACAGCTGCAGTGCTTCTCACCAATAAGTTTTTATGGCCATAAATTTTTGGTGTATTTACTAACCTATGACCCTACCTTTAATTGGCTGGTTTAAACTTTTTAAAGTGCAGGTTCTATTTAGCAGACTAAATTATGGCAAGAACAGCTCAGTTTAAAAAGAATACTCTGCTGAGGTTTTACCAGGTAATAGCTAAACTATACATGAAACCCACTTAAAACTAGAATCACAACCAGTAAACTACACTAAACTGCTACTAACCAGGGTTAAAATGACACCTTAAACCAAGTTGTTCAATCAACCACTAGATTAACAGCTCCCATGATACCAATACCGAAAAGTAGACATAGGATTTGTTTCACAGCCTCTCTGGAAAATAAAAAACAAACAATCACAAGTTATTGGATCGAAAGGTTAAATATTAAATTATAAATCGCACAATCATGTCAATCAAAAGTTCAAATTACAAACTCTAGAAACATTTCTACCAATCAAAAGCCCCTCCTCTGTCATGCATTAAGTCATCACATTACGGGCATGTGCATCTGTGGTACACCCAAAATTTTCAATGCATCCGGTGTGGCAGGAGATTCTGTCCCCCTAAGGATTCTGTCCCCCCATTTGGCAAGCTGTATAGAAATTTCATCTCATGGCGCCCTCTTTTGACTCAACTTTTTTCAGCCTATGTACATTTACCTTATGGGGGCCACACACAACAGGGAGGCCAAAATCCCCCGTGACGTTGGCTCCAAAACCAATACGTGTATTTATAACAAAAATCACCCATTTCATCACTCAAAAGCATTTCTTATGACAAAAATATAAAATTCTGAGAAGACTTTGAGTCTTTGCAGAATGTATGTAAAAGCCAAGCACAAGTATTAAACTTTTCTTGCAAAAATCCTCAGACAAAAACTACCTCAACACAATTCCTATGGGCTTCAGGTCGCTGGAACCAGTTCGTGTGAAGTGGGCGTGGCTTACACTAGCCACATCATGTCATGCATATTCATTATGCTAATAAGGTTTCATACCTTGGATTTGTTTCCTCTAGCAAATCAGGTAGAACAGTCACTAGGGCAATGTTCAGAAACCCCCCTGAGGTGAATGGTAGAATCCAAGCTGCACTGTCTCCTGTGATGCAATAAAACGAAAAAGTCAACTCATAATGGACGAATTGCAATGAAACGTGACATGAAGCCAAACTAAAACAATGAGACCTTCTTATTCATTTCTGGAAGAATATGCTGCAATTATGATTGAATTTGAATCTTAACTCTTACTTTTCAGGGCTCTCCCCATAACATAAAACATTCTGGACCCACATTTTGCAAACTTTGGGCGAAGCACACGGACTTGAAATGAGGTCCTCCTACCATTTTCTTTTACTTGATGTTTATGCTTGGTTAAAAAAATGCTTGGTTTTAAAAAAACAAACAAAAGCCCCCCCCCAAAAAAAAAAACCCCACACCCAAACAAACAAACAAACAAACATGTATTTGTGTTTAATGAAAGTATAAGTATCATACGGCAGATTAGAATGTAACTATAAGTTGCTTTTATATCATGGTTACTTCATGGTAGAAATTCAACAATAACAATTGGGTCTAACAATTGTTGCAGTCTGTCTGCCGCCCTCATGTGGTGAAACCTGACTGCAGGGCTGTACAAACTTGACCAACAGAGGGCACAAACCCAGCAAAAACCTCCAGCTGAAAGGAAGTTTACATAGGCAATTATTTCCCATGTGCAGGTTAACTCACAACCCTGACTCTTTGTGTTCCCTTACCTGCCTTCTCAGCGGACTCTGACATGAGGGCCAGCAGGGCCCCGCATAGACCCCCGGTGGCTGTGCAGACTTGGGCCTTAGCTGCACGCCATCTGTCAAAACCCGACCGTAAAAGAATAGCGAAATCGCCAATCTGTGCAAGAACAATAATGACAACAATATTATTGATAACGACATACATTTATTTGGCGCCAAATCCATTAGTAAAAAATGCTCCAAGGCGCTTTACAAAAAAATTTGGTGTTTACCAAAAAATGTAATTAAGAGGAAAACTTCAAAAGATAAAAATAAGTATCAGTGGAGGAAATAAATCAACTGTAAATAAACAATTGCTAATAAAACAATCCTACAAAAGGAAAGCAGATGTTAGCCTAGACAAGCCCTTGATATCTAACTTCCTGCCCCTCCCCCAACTGTTCCCATTACATTAAAAAAGTACCTCCCACCCCAGAAGAAGGCAGCGTAGGCCTAGTGAAAGGAGTGAAGTCAATAAAATACCCCAATATTGAACAGAGAAAATCACATAATATACCTGGACCAGCCAATCACGAAAAAAGAGAGTAAGAAACAGACAATTGGGGGGGGGGGGAGGGGGAGGGGGGAGTGGGGAAGGGGCAGAAAGGAAGATATCCAGGGAGAAACAAATAAATGGACATAATAGTATAACAACATTTATTGTTTATATAGCGCTTAATCAACGGGCATCTCCTGGCTTATCTTTATTTATTTAGCTTTCAAGAAAGACTCTGCTAGGGCCATTTATACCATAGGCCCTTTTGGTGAGTAAGCAGTTTGCAACAGCTAATTCATTTATTATTTTAAAATGTATTTACTTTCAGGCAGGTTTATAATAAAAAAAATCTACACAGATTGAAGGAAAGAATAACTATCTCTCCGTTGTTGAATTATTTGTGTAATGAACAAGTAGATCAGATTGATCATTCATGGATCGACCACACAATAAATGGCAAGAAACTGTACATACTGAGTTTCCCCACTTGGAATTGATTTGTTCCATATATTTATTTCTCATTAATCTCCAGGAAATATCGACATGTGGCTGATCGTCAAGTCAAAAGATGGTGTTGGGGATATTTGGGAAGATTCAACTGGGTTCCACACCCATCCTGTGTAATGAATACAATCCGGCAGTTGTCCCCAAACCCAGATGGTACATAAAGGCTTCAGCTATCCTGAACTGGATAATTTTTTCTTTCTTGCTTTATCCTGTACTTTATCCTTGCACTTTTCATGAACATGTACTTCTGCAGAAATATTTTGTTGTTTAATTTCACCTTGGACATGGACATGCAAATTGAAGAAAAGAAAGAAAAAAAACCCCAAACAAACTGCAGAGAAAACAGAAATGTGCATACATCAAAAGTGTTTTCCAGTTTTCTATAGTAAAGGAAGAGATGTTTGTTTGCTAAATTATACACAAGAGTGAAATTCCATAGTACATGTGCTTTTAGGGATAGCACTGATACATTGATGATAAGCATGATAAAGAAATGCTGTGATACAGCATTGTGATAAATTGTTTTTTATGATGGTACAGTGTTTGTTTCACACAGTTTCACAATATGTAATACAAATGTAAACACAGGAAATATGTGAGCTTGTTTTATTACCTAGGAATATTTACCAGTTTAACATTTTTTTCTGGACTTATTTTATTCATCATGAAACAAACCGTGCTGCATTGTGATCGTATCGTATCGTTACACCAAATGCTCACAAGTTTTGCCAAATCCCCAATAATTACCTTTTTTTTAAAGCGATGTTACACAAAAAAGGGGGATCCAAATAACTTGGCTAACTCGTAAAACAGTAGTCTGATATAATGTCTGCAAGGTGTATAATTGTTTGTGATGTCTAAAACATCATTCTAATAACACTTTAAAGAGAGAGGGGAGAGAAAAAAGCAAATCAGCAAACCAGCTGAAAAGTTGCAGGCAAGTCTGGCCATGTACAGATTGGCAGTTGTGTTAGTTGCTAAGGGCAATCATGGCTCGAGTTTTACACTGGACCGCTGGCCCGAGGCCAGTGATTTTAGCATCGGGCCAGTAAACTCATGACCGGACAAGTCCGGCGGTCTTGTGTTTATGTTCAAATGTTGACTTTCAAGTCTGATAAATATCATTTTGTTGGTTATCGAAGACAACTTACCCATAATATGCAAATGAGATCAATCTTCTCTTAGTGCTTTTTCAAATTCAAACAGTTCAATTATTAACCTGTGTAGGCAGCTTTTCTTCTCACTTCAATACATGTTAACCCTCCAGCCACATCTGCAGCCGCAGCCGTAGCCGTAGCCGTAGCCGCTGTCTTGTACAAAAAGGGCCTAAGCAAACACATGTGACTAAGACTTACCTCATGTGGAACTTCATGTAGCAGTATAGCGGCAGTTGTCAATACCCCACACTGTAGAGAGATAAAAATACTTGAAAATTAAGATCAAAAATTTGAATTAAAATCAACTGCCAACCTAAAAAAGATATTACATTTGTAATGCCTACAGGGCTAAACAGTACTTTAAAGTTATATGAAAATAACATAACTATCATTTTATTTCTCTTGACAAAATTCAAAAAAATAAACACTAAAATGTACCAAAATAACAATTGCTAAGTTAAAAAAAAAAACAATTAATAAAACATTACATGAAATGTTAAGAAGGCTAGACTGAGGAGAATGACAAAAATACGCTCATATAACAAAAAAACTAGGTCTCCAACTACAATTTTTTCTAAAAAGTTTATACAAGCATTATCTACGAGAAAATTTTTTTGGGGAAAAAAAAACACAATTGAAAAGTTGCAGGAGTTGTATCAAAAAGAAAACTGTTGACTGCTGCTAAGAAATAGGTGTTATGTAATGTTTATCGATGTGCAATGATTTCTACAAGCCAGGAAAAGAACACTTTAAACTCTCACATCTTGAAAAAATATGACATGAGAGGAATAAAATATTACATCAACATCCATGAAAACAAAAACAGTAAAATCTTGGATTCTATAATTATGTCAGCAATTTTAACACTTCAACCCAATATTTACTGTCTGGGTTCAAAATGTAGAAAATTGGGTTCCACTGACCACACTTTACAAAGCAATGATATTGGATTTAAACCTAGCAGTGGAGTAGAATAGTAATTTAGTTTTCTGTATAGTATCAGTTGCTATTCCAAACTCAACGGTTGCTACTAAATATCACCGTTCAGTGTGCACAAAAACATGTTCCGTCCAAGTGTTTTTTTGCTATGCAAAAATGCTGGACGAAATCATTCCATGTACTGTAATTTTAATGTTTTTACCTGAGAAATTAAAAAAATAAACTATAACAGATAAACCATTATAACATGAACTACAGAAGCAATGTTCATATTATTGATATCCATGATGTCAAACACAGCATTGACATTGTATGAAGGAGGGAATCCATGACAAGCTCTGCAAAACAAGCAGCCGAGGGTAGAAATTGACATTCCTTTTGAAACGTCATTTTAGATATAATGGGATGAAACCAAACGATCCCCAGGCAAAGGAAGTCCGTATGGGTGCAGCGTGTCGGTTAGACTTGATGTCAAGTCTGAGACAGCGGTTGTTTTGTCTGCGTCAGCTGCGCAACACCTCCTTGCCCGGCTGGATCGGACTACTCACCTTTTTACTGACTAGAAAGCTTCCAGCTACAGCCAGGCCGTGTGTGAAGTTGTCAATGAAGTTGGCGAGAAGATTGAGATACCCTGTGACCTGTATGAATAGATGAAGAGAGAGAGAGAATGCAGACGATGAGTCAAATGACTGATGGCACACCCCCAATAAAATATAAATAATTCAATTTCTCTTTGAATTGGTTAGTCTTTTTAAATCGCGTCTTAAAAGATCCCTGTTTAGGAAAGCATTTGGTGATGTGCAGTGAGTTTTTAATCTTTAAATTTTTTTTTTTTAATAGCATGGTTTATATTTTTATAGTGTACTTTTTAAATGCTATTGCATGTGTGCTTGTATCTTTTTGACAGTATTGTGGTGGTCTTTTATCTTGATTTCTATTTTGTTTTGTTTTTACCGGTGTGTTCTTGCTTAAAGTTTTCTTGTTTAATTTTCTAATTGGAATTTTTACTGTTATGCGCCCTCGAACAGGCTGGTGGTGGAGAGGGCGCAATAAATATTCAATAAATTGTTAATTATTGTACATACTGCACTTCACTGTGTTCACTTGATGAGTATCTTGAATGAATAAATGAAGCTGTAGTATAGCTTCAATGCAAAAGAAAAATAAATATATAAAAAATTAAATAAATCTAAAAAATAAAATGAAATAATAATAATAAAAATAATAATTAGTAAATAAATAAAGAAGGACATCCATTATTATATTTGACTGCTTTAAATGCTTGGAAATATGTTTACTGATATTTTTTAATTAGTTAATTAAGCAATTTTAACATGTTATTAAAAAAAAATATTAGCCTTCCATTTTGCTGTTTAATCTCAACCCACAGTTTTTGAGCTTCGTTCCAATTACCGAACTCTCCCTTGTACGTGATGTTTCAGATTGATTTGTCATATTTTAGTTCTGGACTTAAAACAAGGTCCTCAGAATGTTTTCTACTCGGTGTTAATACGTTTTAAAAGCCCTAACGTGCAAAGCCCTGTTTTTCAAAAACTACTGTTGGCATTTATTAAAATTAGTCAAATGAGTTAGATTAAATTAGTTAAATTCAAGCAGGCACATCAGCAAAAGTAAAGTTCAGATTTTTGTTAGAATTTCCGGCTGTACACATTTTCAAAAACTACTGTAATGTCATTTATTAGAATAAGTCAAATATAAAGATACTCGAACCATCTCTTTAAATTCAAGCAGGCACATCAGCAAAAAAATAAACTTAAGATTTTGTTTATAATTTCTCGCTGCACACATTTCCAAAAACTACTGTTGACATTTATTAGAATTAGTCAAATGAGAAGATGCTTGAACAATCTTCTCAAATTCAAGGCAGGCACGACAGCCAAAACAAAGTCAAGATATTCTTGTGATTCAGAGCATGAAGCACGCTCAGACATCCTCATTCCCTCATTTCTGAATCCTGAATAAACGTAGAAAGAACAAGTGACGAGACACACAGCTTGTCCCCCACCCCCCCCCCCCCATCTCACCAAAGGGAAGAATCGATTGCTCAACCTTTTCCTGTTTGTTTGAATGGTTGCAGCCGTTTGTACGTAGTCACGATCTGTCTGCAGAACGCAGAGGTGGCGATAAGAAATGGAAGCTTTGGCAAACGTGAGGTGAATCAACGAGGCAGAATGAGAAGCCTTTAGTGGAAACAAAGAGAGAGAAAAAAAACCGGGAGAGATTGCCTACTGATATGGTGTTTGATTTAGCAGGAATAAGGAGAAAAGGGGGAGGGGGTGTGTGAGAAGACGTTCAGCTTCAGACAAACAAGATCTCATCTTGCTTCTAGAGCTTTCTGTTAAAGGCGTGCTGGAGGAACTCCTCTCGGAAAGAAAAGGTCAACCATTCACTCGGATTTCTTTCTTTATTTCAATCCAGGTTTGGGAATTTATGATAAAACTGATGAGTTTATGTTTCTTCAGGTGAGGATTGCAGTCTGCCATTCAAAATATAGATATGTATATATATCTAATTTAGTCAAGTAAATATGATTGCACAAAGTTTCTTTACTCAATATTTTTACACGGTTTTATTCATGGGATGTTGACCTTTTATTATAAAGCTATTTTGGGGAATGTTAAATAACTAATGCCTTCAATGAACAATCACCTCCCCAATTGCTTCTCACTAATCCATGATGGAAAGAAATTGTTACAATTCTTTAAAGCGAAACTTTAACAATAAAACGTTAACACTTTCTGAATGAAAAAATATATAAATCCAAGGTACAAAGTCAACTTCAAACAACAGGAAACACAAGTAAGAGGACCCCTTTGCAGATTTTCCTCTGGCTGGTATTCTCATTAAGCACCTAAAGTCACTCAAAAGTGTTTCAACATTTAAATATCCATAAAGGCTTAAATAACGAAATTAATTTAACTTCATGTTTATTGTATTTAACAAAATAAAATTATCCATCAAATTTCAATCAAATAATGGACAGAAAAATGAGGTACCTTTTAGCGACCAATTTTGATGGAAATTTATGAGTGATTAAAAAAACAATAACATCAAATGAATCAACTCAAATTATTTTCATTAAACTCAACTTGTTTTCAGTATGCTCATTCACATGTAGAAAAATACTTGTTTAGGTGGTTTGAGGTACTTGAATTAAGGTACATGTACTTGAGGTAATAGAATTGAAAACCATTAGAAAAAAACCTCAAAAGCAAAGTGGTCCTTTTTATTGCATTTCTTGTCAAAGGCATTTTTCATAAACTCTGTATGAAAACAACATCAGGCACCCACCAGAATGACAAGATGTCTTTTCAACAAGAACACGGTGACACGCAGGGACAGCAGGCAAATGCGCAAATTACTCGCGGGTTGTATATATGCAGCGGAGCCAATAATTCCAGCGTAAATCAGAGGCTTGACGCCAACTCCACCATCCCGAAGTCAACGAGGCTGAACCAACGTCATTATCAACCCCCTTCCTTTTGCCCAGATGCTCGATTATTAGTCTTGAGTGTATTGATTAATGATGGATGACTTGCAATCTCCGAGGGTGTTGAGTCGTCCTGAATTCACAACAGGCCCTGATTTTAAAGGGCACGGTAACCTTTCCGGTCTTAAAATGTCAAAAGTGCGTAACTGTAACTAAATTTCCATTTAAAATCTGTGAGGTTTCTTCGCTGAAGATGATCATATTTCACAGGTAACAAGAAAAACAACACGTAGTGAAGCCGTTAGCCAGATGCCTCCCTTCCATTTTTTCCTCCCTTCCATTTTTTTCCTCTTCAGACAAAACAGGTCTTCAGGGAGCTTTGTCATGTAGTATACAGGCCTCGCGCTTAAGCTTTTTTTGTCAAGCAGCCCACCCGGCTAGTAAGCTGTGCATTTTACTTTCCCCCAGGAAGTTTAGCAGCTCCAGATTTGAAATGTTAGTTTCCATAAATGTATCTTTTTGATAAACTAATGGTAGTGATCACAACCAGTTTCATGGTCAAATGAAGTTACATTCAACAACTCAAAAATAAATTAACACAATAAAAAAAAAGTATTATTCACATCAAAATATGAGCATTATAAACAAGTAGGTTGCAGAGTTTTTAAGCATCCCACACAGCAAGTTGAAAAGTGGTGTTTACTAGCCCGTAGTTAGTTTTTACTTGACAATGTTTACTGGGCCAGTGTTAAGGGTGAACATTAATGTAACACATTAAGGTCTAATGCTTTGTTTTTGAAAGGGCAAGGCCATCATGGCGTTTTTTTCCCCTTGGTAAAGGGCACCTCATTGAGGAAATTGTACATTTCTACTGGAACATTTTAAGCAACACCAAGGTAAGAGACTGTGCAAGTCTCGCGCGTATCAAAAATGAGAAAACAACTCGAACAAAGAATACATTTTTCTAAGAAATCAAATCTTACTTTTAAATTCTATTTATCCAAAACCCTTGAAAAAATTATACCGAGAGCAATTTGTTATAAAATACAATCTCAATTGTCATGTAATAGAATTGTTTTGTTAAAGTTAACATTAAAACAAAACTGAAACTTGGAATGGGATGCATATTGTTAAGAGCTCCATTCGTTAATCATGCCCGACTATGTGCAACAATTTTATGGCTTTAACATGTTTTAAAATGATAACCTGAACGTCTGTTGGGCAAAATTCTTAATTGTTTACAAGTAACCGGTTTTCTTCATTGATTTGTTAAATTTATTTTACTTTCAAATGTTTCATCGCTAAATTTTTCTTTTCCCACCAATATAATATTTTTTTTTTATAGCCATAAACTATGCTAAACTAAAGTATTTGAAGAAACAGAATCGCTTACTACTTAAAACTCAATTATGGTTGGGACCAACTTGGTCCCCAAAGTTTGAATACGAGAGCCACTTGCAATTGCCTCTGTAGCCCACGTATCGTGTCAGGCCTAGTATTTTATTTTCAAATTAACTCTAATCATTGCGGTACCCGCTGATAAAATTAAGGATTCAAACTGCCTCTAGCCACTGGGTTAGCCTGGTGGTCTAGTGGTAAGATATCTGCTCTAACAATGCAAATGTCGTGGGTTCAAATCCCATCAGAGTGATCGGGAAAGTACTGAGTATACGGTGCTTAATACACATCGGTGAATGGGTAAAAAACAAATTATAAAGGGACTCCGTATGTCAGTTTTCAACACACACAAATAAAACAACAAAAAAACCAAAATGAATTCGAATAAAGTACCCTACATCTTACCTTGACTTTGGACTCTTTGCATTCTACTTTTTGATGGTCCCCGGACTGTATATATCCATTGTGATTGTTATCATGTTTGAGGGCGTGTTTGGTTGAAGCGGTCCACCCATTGGCCTCAGTGTCCTTGATCCTGACATGTCCATTTTCCTGCGTTTTCCTTCGTTTTCGGGACTTGCTACCGTTCTTCGGCAGGATGTGGCCGTTCCCCTGGGCTGGAGTAGGGGTCAGTGCTGACTTATTTGGCAGAGGGTGTTTTTCTGGATCGTGAGCTTTAGGTGTCTCCCGGGGAGGGTTCACGCTCTGTGTATTTTGAGAGAATAGTTGGTTTTAAAATTACTCAGTCACTTCTCATACTCGATGGTCCCAGTACTCACACTCAAGTACTACTCAGATAACCTAGTACTCCGCAGTACTTGAGAGTCCACTAAAAGCTACTCGCCCACCACACTGCTGGTTTGATGAGCTTTCAACATCAGCTTTCTACTCTGCTTCATAAAAGTGCCGTAAACCCTTAATTACCCTTTTTTGAAAAACATCATATATTATTTTTAATTTCCCAGTGTTTTTCATGTAATTTCTCACTCTACTGTGCAAGTTTATATAATCTCAATATAATTTCCTTAATTAATTGTTTTGAATTCCACATGAAATTTTGTAACCATTTATCTATGGGCACAAACAGAAACTCCTACTTGATGGATAGTGGGCTGGGGCTTCCAGTTTCGATCATGATGCCCAGAAATATATCTATTTGTATTGAAAGTTAAACAAAAGTAAGATGCACGACCGATACCTGTACCTGATAGAGTCAATGTGGGCAATTGCTACCATGCCTCTTGAAGCCCCTTAAAATGTCCCACTACAAAATGACTTCCTTAACAGAGGTGCCATTTTTAACGAACAACTGGTTTGCCCTTCCAAAAACAAACAAAGTATTATTAATACTAGTAATGGTAAAAGTAACAGAAACAGGGCTCGATTTCATGGCTCTGCTTACCACTGAATTCTGTGCTTACGGTCACCATTCTCTGCTTACTGTGCAAGCCCACAAATTTATGCACTAGCTATGTAAGCGAAGAATGCCTAGTTACGTAGAGTACACACGCGCACAAATTCCCTGCTAACCTATGAAATACGCTTGACATAAGCGCGGAATTCCCTGCTTCTGTAAGCGGCGATTCTTTGCTTACCGGTAAGCAAAGCCATGTCTTTAAAAATGTAATTGTACCTCAGCATCTTGCTTTTCAGCTTCCTCGTTGTCTCCAAACATCTTTTCCAAGACGAGAAAAGCAAATATGCCACAGATGACCCATAGTCCAATACTGACCTGGCCGACATGATCATCTGCAAAAAACAATGGAAAAGTAACAAGTTCAGAACAAAAGTTTGAACATTTTTTGCATGATTTTCTTTGTTTATTATAAGAAGATTCACCCAAGCAATGATCAAAGTATGACCAACCCCAAACTAAACTGTACAACACCTTTGGTTGTGTTTGGCAGATTCAAGGATTCAGACATAATGACTATTTTAAACTAAAATACTCAAAACCAAGTGGCAGTGGTGAGTCTGGATCTTCTTAAGTCTTATATATATTTTAGCCAATGAGATCTGTCAAGAAACGTAGGTAAAGATGGAAAATTTCATTAGTTTCATAAGCCTACAGTGGAATTCTTATTCTACGTGTATCCGGCGCCTGCACAGTACACGATATTCACACCACCAAGTAGAACTATTATTGTCAAAAACCTTTATTTTTTTACTCGGGAAGTGGTGGTATACCCCCTCCTGAGCCCCTGCTGCAGTTAATGGATACTGATTGTCAATATTTATATACGGTGATCCCCTGGCTGCCGCTTCCCAGGTTGTATCGTAAACTTTGATGTGATCCCTGGCTACACGGCACTGTACGGTTGTATGGCTTCTCACCAGCACCCCCGAACAAAGATCCTGACAAAATAGGGAGACCGCCAGCATAGGGCGACCGCCAGCATAGGGCTAGATAGCCCAGTTGGTAGAGCGCTGGCACAATAAACTGGAGGTTCTTGGTTCAAATCACGCTCTAGAAAATTTTTCTTTGTTCAACCCCAAATTATTTGTATACGGATTAGTGCTTTTGCTCAAAAGAGATTGTAACTAAATTGCTGCCCCACTTTTAAACACCTTGCTACATGCCTGTTGTACAACCCTACATTTCCCCAATCCCCCTTAAACATTTTAAACAAAGAAAAAGGGAAAATAATCAGTCAGCTAAAAGAAAAAGACATGGCTACTTTAAGAAGCAGCACTTCAAAAAACAAAATACAAAACAAAAACGACAAAGCATTTATCAAATCCCCAAGTTGCCTGTACGTGTTTAAACGCTGTTAACGATGAACACTTTTTAAGAAAGCGAAAACGAATTGCTCTTCTAACAACTACTTACCTGGTGGGACATGAGACCAAGCCTCTGGCAATAAATGAAAGAAGACATCCCCCAGAAGGCCTCCTACTGCAAAGCTTAGAAGACACTTAAATTTGGCTGCTCCTTCTGTAAGAACAAACAATAAGGACATTTGTTTTTTTAACTCAATTGTCATAAAACTTCACATCCATGTATTTATCAATGTTAAGGGTAGGGTCATACATGTACATGTAGATTGGTAAATACTACACACACAAAAATAATGACCATAGAAACTTAGTTGGTGAGAAGCACTGCAGCTGTCGATGGTAATATTTAACTATTTTGAGAAAGGATTTCCGTTCAAGTTATATGGTTTGGATAACTTTCCACCCCAAAACATTTGTACTGAGAATGAATCATTTCTCAGATTTCTAAGGGTTGGTGTCCGTGCGTGAATGCTGGGGCCAGAGATGTGGTTGGTACCCGCTGCACTTCGCGAGGCGTGGATGGATTCTATGTTGTGAAGTACTACATGTATAACTGTTTTTAGCCAAGTAGACAGGGTAGGGCCTATTCAGCTGAAATTTTCACATGTGACTTTTAGAGTACATGTATCTTTCTTTATAATTTTGCCTGTAAATCAGAATTACGTTGGCAAAAACTAGTGTATGACCCTACCTTTAACATTCTTTTATCAGGTAATGAAAATGTCAAAAATTTACCAGCAAAATAAAAAATACCAACATTTAGCTCTCTTTACATTACATGCAATGTTAAGGCCTCAATTTCATAAAGATGTGAAGCAGATAAACTTGCTAAACAAAGATTTTACTTGCTAACAAAAAAGTAAGCAGCGTGTCACAAGATTGAGAGGCAACATTTTGGCTTGTAACATAATTTTGCTATTAAGCAAAAGTTTTCTGTGCTTGCACAGTCAACAAACTGGTTAGGACAGGAAAATGTTGCTTGGGAGAAACACATTACCAGGTAAAATGTAATGTAGTGTATGTTGTTTGCAACTGGTTCCCTGCAAATTTTAGCTTAGGAAAGAATTGGACTGAGTTCTGTAAAATGTTTACTTGCTGTGGAATTACAATGCTTGTGCACAACCAAAAGAAATTCTTGTTACAAAAAATTGAATTTTTATGATTATTCATGTTATGAATAACAGCAATTTTACATTGTTTTTGTTGCTGTGACAAATATACGAAATGCAAACATAACCTTGTACTAGATATTCATTCAGTTTTATATTATTGATTGATTTTATTATTTTTTTTTACAATTGATTTATTTTAGAAAAAAATATCAATCAAATTTGTACTAAAAATAACAGCATCCATGTCATAGATACTTTGTTGACTTCAACACCACAAACTGGATCTACCGTAAGAGGATTGTTTTGTCGATCGATAGCTGCCTGGCAGGACACATTGTGCACAAGTTTTTAACAATGCACAGAAAATAAACTGATTGTAAATTCCTGCCAAAAATTAGGACACGAAAGATTTTCCTGTGCTTGTGGCATGACAAATTGAAAAAATTGTTTCTAGGGGTGGGTGGGGAGGCAAGTCATATTGCAGCCCCCCCCCCCCCCCCCCCCCACTCCATGCATATTTTACAGGCCTAGAGTTTCATCCAAATGGTAGGGTATCAAGGGCAAGGCTTTTTTCATTCTACAAAAGGCACTTTCATTGGAAAATCTTAAGGTCTATGGGATTATTTTGTAGGGGCACCAAGGCCAAGGCCTAGGGCAACTGAGGCCAATTCCAAGCCTGATTTTAAGATTTTAGTTTTGTTGTGAAACACTGCTGAGGGACTAGTCTCAGTGCAAGATTAAATTGTTATCAGGCTTTTTGTAACTGTGCCCGCTATTTTTCGGTGGTCCATGTATAAACACATCGTGTGCAGATTTGAGAATCGCAATAGTTGGATGGCAATGAACAACAACTTCTTGCACTAAGACTAATGAAACGGGGTTCTCCCCATGCACAAGCTAGCGTATCGGGCCGATACGCGCGAATTGCGCGCCGACAAATGCAAATTTCGGCCGATTCGCAAACAATTTTGTCTTTTATTTCTCAAAAAAAGTCAAGAGAAAACCATAAGTTACATGTATGCTCCAAATTGCACAGTAGGGCTTTTAAAACAAAGATAAACACAGAGTAGACAACATTCCAAAAACGTTGTTTCAATTTAGCGCGCTTCGGCCAAATATCAACAAATTTGGGTCCAGAGTGTCCCAGAGTTTCGAAAAACACCTGTGTAGAACCCTGTTGAAAGACTTGAGAACTGCAGTAAGTTCTTTGTGGACTCAGACTTGGAGCACCATGACTCATACTCAGACTCGGACCACTGGGACTCAAGACGTAGACTCGGCCTCGGACAGTGTGGATTCCACTAAACATCACCATGCATGAAGGCATGCAACATGGCCTTTTGTACTACTAAGTCTCAGATTTGAGATTAAAACTAGACTGTGTATAAAAGCAGTCATGATATCACAATCAGGAGATAAGAACTGTATTTAAACAGCACAGATTGAGAATATTATCAGTAAAATAATACAAAGAGAAAGCTGACAAAAATACCTGCGAACTTTTTAAAGGGATATTATAGTTCATTGTACTTTGAATCTTTCATTGTACTTTTCACCTTTGTTGTACATGTAACTGTCTATGCTTTGTTTTACTTAAGTCCAATAAATGTAGGTGACAACATTCTCTAGCATTTTTATTTTGAGGTAACAGATGTATTATAGAAAATGCTACACAAAACATATCAATCATTTGTATATTGCTCCTTAAAAATCAACATTCATTACTCAATGTTAACTTTCAGTGAAATGAACAAAACATGTCCAGTCTAAATATTTTGCAGCGCAAAATCGGCCGATGAAATCATTCCCTGCCTAAATATACAAATTTGTACAAATGTAGGTACAACAATACATGTAGAACAAGGGCGCATTCGCATCCACGACGCTATGCGCAGCATCAATGATTCTTGCTTTACAGATGGAGGTCAGACAAGTTTTAAAACCTTCCAGCCTTGCTTTGGTTTTCAGTCAATCAATCAATCAGATATAGCGCCAGTATCCATCAAGAATATGTTCATGGGCGCTTTGACAAAAATTAAAACAAACAGTTACATTTAATTAATTTGAAGGGTAGAACAAAGGGAGGGCCGTTCTCGCCATTTTTGAAATTAAATTGCTCGTAAAAATTATGGTAAGCGTGTGAACACAGGGTAGCCTTATGTGTACAGCACTGTATAACACAATCCCAGAAGCGGCACAGCCAAGATTGTTATGAAGATGACATCAGGTGAATTTGGTCAACACCTTACTGAAGTACATGATATCCCGTTAAAAATTCCCGACCCGGTCGGGAATTTTTACGAGCATAAACATTATGCACTCCATTTCATTTGTTCCCTAACAATATTGATATGGATGAAGCTAAAACTGTCAAGGTATGAACAAAATCAGCCAGAGCTTTTAAGCAATATCTGAATGAGAGGCTGCCGCTGTGGCTTGTTGTCACATTTTTCATTTCATTTCATTTATTAATTCTGGTTGTGAAGCCAAGGACTCTCAGAAAAGCGAACTTACATTGTGTAATCACTAGCCAAGAACTCCATCGAGAGAAGACAACGAAGGAAAGTTTTAGATGTGGGAGGAAAACCCCATACACAATTATTCCAGGGAAAACCCAAGCCATCAGGTAGGGACTGAAAACCCGATCCACATTGAGCCCTGGCATGATTCCAACCGGGGTCCCAGAGGTGGAAGGCGAGGAAAGATACACATGTACCACTACGCCAACCCAACTGCCCTTAATGAACATAAACATGCATTGAAGCATAGGATGCCCACAAGCCACAGCTGTATGGATAGCTGTAGCCATAGCCACAAACTCAGAAATGGCTATAATAGTTAAAATAAAGATTAAAAGAAAAAGGGGGAGGGGGAGGTGAACACGCTGGCCTGGTAAAACATGGAGGTGTTGCACCTGGTCTTGGCCTTGCTGCCCCTTCAGAAGTTTCCCATAGACTTTAAGATTTTCCCATGGATGTGCCCTTTGCAAAATGAAAATGGCCTTGCCCTCTCAAAGATGAAATTCCACGCATGAGTACTGATTATTGATTGAGTGGAAAAGGTGTTAACATTCCAACGAACATTAATTTCAATAGTTGTCTTAGTGTTTACATTACCGCAATGAACACAATAGGCACAGTGAGTTTACACTGTTATCTGAAATTCTACTTCACATCTCAGGGGTTAGCAATGTTTGTTTTGTGGTTTTATCTTTTTGTTAACCTCCACAGACACAGAGCAAGGTTATGCAGTGCACAACAATAGATAGGGCCTACCTGTCTGGCTTGTTGACAGAGGAAGACTTACTGTACATTGTGGCAATTAATAATCTTTAGCTCACTTTCAATTAAAGGTATTATACAGGACTGGTAAGGATAAACAACATTATTGTTGTAATTTTAGTCTGAAAGCATACTAATTGAAGTTCATACTAGCACTATACCCATTTTTTCTGGGAAATATCACCCTATGAAATTAAGTCATGTTCAAGAAAACTGTTTCTGAAAACTTAAAAGAAAAAAACCCCAAAACAGCTGAATTTGCTTGTTAAAACCCAACTTATGGACACTGTGTTTACATGCTGAAAATTGTGGATGGTTTTCGCTGTGATGTCCACCATTTAGGAACCCCTGTGTTATAGATTTCAAGGTGGTTTTTGGAACAGTATCCTATTCTCAGCATTAGATGTTAGAAAAGTGGATAAAAAGAGCATGGTTTCTTCATGTACAGAGTAAAAAAACAGCTACTTCTTTTCTGAAGACAGACATGTACATTAAACAAGTCTGAATTCTGACAAAAGTCTTTTGAGCCTTTGATAAAGACTCTGCTAGCCGTCGAAACGTCAGGCCATAAACTATTTTTTGCATTCAGACAAAAGTCTGAAGTCAGATACATGTACTTCTGTTCATGGTGGCAACAGAGGATTATTGCCTTCTTGCCCCTGGCCACTGCCTTCTTGCACCTGGCCATTGCCTTGGTGCTTCTTGAACAAAGTATTGCAGGTAAAAAAGTTGGGTTGAATACATGGAATTGCACACCAAACTAAACTGAGTAATGTACACCTCCCACTGACTAAAACAATGAATTATTTGGTTTCTTGTTATAAATTTGTCTTTTTGTTCTCCTAAAGTTTGTTTAGACAATTCATCAGATTAACTAAAAGCAGGGCCGAGAGGCATTGCTGACAAAATAGTCTGAAACAAGGACTGTGTCCTAGTTAGAAGCTGCAGCTCTGGCTGCGGCTTGATCATCACATGAACATTGATTGTTCAAAGCATGGGATGCCCATAGCAACACCCTTAGCAACAGCCACAGCCATAGCCATAGCCACCAATTCAGACATGGCCTCGGATTGAAATGTTAGAAGGTCTCTTGAAACGATGGCATAATTTCCAACTTTTGGTAACTTCTGGAGTTGTAGATTTTTGAAGAGCTTTTAGGAACAGTAGGCCCCCTATCCTGTGCACTAGAGAAGTGTAGATAAAAAGCAGGATTTCTTCTGAGCTCAATTATTTTACCAGGCAGAAATAAAAAAAGGTCTAAAATCATTTCAAGTCTGAAATTTCTCACCCCTGGAAAAAGAAAATTATTGTTTAGTAGCCTACAGGTTGAGTATATTTTAGTAGACCACTTAGCAAGTTAATTGGTTTTTATTATTAGTCTGCAGCATTTTTTACTGGGAGTACATTCCCCAGATCTGTGTAAAGGACAAGACGAGTCTTGGTTCCAAGATGTTTCAGTTGTGTTGCGATGAATACACGTAGTCATAACAACCTAATCGCTGTCACCCCACGAACCGCTCTCGGCCAGAGGGCGCTATCATTCCTGTAACTATCTCCTGTGATAGCGGTTCGTGTGATGATAGCGCCCTCTAGCGGCAACAAAGGTTTTTTTCTTGACTGCATGTTGTATTTGTGCCTACAAAATTGGAGCCAAGACTAGGACGAGACCTGTAAAATGATCTCTTGCAGCGTACACGAGTCATTGTTCCTAATGTAAATTCACGTCTGTAACATTTGTCATATTAAATTGTAATAGCCAGTGCAGTATCTATGCATATTATATGCATTGGAGCATGACGATGAAGTCTGAACATGCAACAACTAGTCAAAGTTTACTGGCTGGACTTCCTGAATTGGTGTCTAGCGTCTAGCCACTGTTTGCATAAGCCACATCAAACTGTCTGGACTGCAGAACACTGCACTTTCTCTATTCATTCAGGTACATGTAATCATGGTTAATTAGCCGTAGTTATGGATGATTACTGGTTTTACTGTATTGGTTATATGACACAATCAGTGGTTACAGGTACCAGCACTTCTTATCTAGTTTAAATTCCCTTGAGCCAAGAACAATTTCCTCTATTTTCCAAAACACCTTTAATAGTATGTTCGATATTAGGCGTTTGGCATGAACATCATTTGTCACTGCTTGTTGTGAATTGAAACATCAACAAGTAGGAAGGCCCACATCTCATGGATAGAGGAAATATTTTGGGGAAATGGGGACATCAGCAGGGGTTTGTGTATCACCTACATGTATAATTACATGCAAGTAGAGTGAATTGCAACCTACAGACCTGGAACTTCATCTTTGAGAGGGTAAGGCCATTTAAATTTTCCAAAGGGCAATTCCACTTGAAATTCTTGAAGTCTATGGGATCATTTTGAAGGGGTAAAAGGGCCAAGGCCAGGGCAACAGATGCCATGGCCTCCAATGTACAATGTAATTCCAGGCCTAAACCTACAAAATGTATATAATATACTTTTCACCAAAAGATGATGGTGTTTATAAATGATCTTTTTTTTGCACTCAATACTGAATACATACATGTACTAACAAAGACAATGTTGTGTCAAAACAGGCGACCTCCATGATCGTGACTGTACTCTACAAAACAATGTGAACTTCAATTACAACTGGAACTGTTGCCAAATGCATCCGGTGGCCAGAGTCAACGCCATTCAGTTCAGACACACACACACAAAACTCTTGATAATTGTAAAAAAATACTTAGTCTGAAAAAAAGACTGATGATTATTTATTTTCCTTTAAATTTTTTGTGAAGCTTGTTTGCAGCCACTGCTGATTAGAGAATTCCGACTCGCCTCTCCTAACTGGTGTTCTTTAGAGGTGGTCTGCTCTGGAATTGCTCTAGACTGTTGTCAGTTTGAATTCCACACAAGGCGCCTGTGGATTTTTTTACTTACTTATTTATTTATTTATTTATTTATTTACTTTTTTGTGACGATTCAGAAAGTACAGTTGGCAAATTTTAGTCATAAAGCATTATTTTACCTGACCACTTTTTTTTAAGGGAAAAAATCTTTTTGCTAGTACGGTGTGTCTGTCTACACAGCTGTTTTCAAATCTTATTGTACAATTTGTAAGTCATGTCCATGTATACACCACCACTGTAGCGACTGTCTGGTGCACACCGCACATAAATAGACTTGGCCTACGTGACAATTCCAGGTGTCTTATTACAATTGGGCCAAAAACAGCTGCGGTGCACCACAGCTCTTGTAAGAGCATATGCTGTGATGGTGCTGTGACCCAGCACGGACACCTTGACTTGCAAAATTCTTAAAGTTTAATCACAGCTGCAAGAATTCTTTAAAAAACAAAACATTTACAGTAGGCCTTATAGTTGTTTATGCAAAGCCATTGAGAATGTTCGGTTCTTCAATGTGTACCACTGAACTCAATCAATACTTTGTAACAAAGAAATAAAGAAGCAAGGTAGAGATAAGGGGATGTCCCGAAAGCTCTTGTGGGGATTATACCAGAGCGCTTGAATCAATTAAGAAGTTTAAATGTGTTTTACTCACAGTTAAACTACATATGTACATGTACAACAAGCAATACAAGGCTCGAAATTAACTCTGGACTGCAGGCCAAAGGCCAGTGATTTTAGCATCAGGCCAGTAAAGTTACAACCATACAAGTCCAGCGGACTTGTGTTGTTGAATAACAACACCTCACTGCATTTTTAATTCAAACTGATATCAGATATCTTTCAATTCCCTTGAGCATTGAACTTGGAAGTATTACCCATAAGAGAAACTTGATCAATCTTCTTTTAGTGCTTGATACAAAAACAGCTCAAATGTGAAACTGTGTTGTAGATAGTGTTCTTCTCATTTTCATTCCGGTCTTGTAACAAATTTTCTGGTCCACTAAAAGTTTTAAAGTACAATTCCTGCAGTCTTGAAGATTTGTTCCCCAAATTCGAGCCCTGTCAGTAAAATAAGCTCCTCAAACAACTATTTAGCCCATAAATGTGGTGTGTGATGGATTTAATGGGGATGTTTATTTGTTTGTTAACAAGTTTGAAGTTATCTGGGATGTTTGTTTGTTTGTTAATGTTGTTGGTGTGTGTGTGTGTGGGGGGGGTGCCTCTTGAAATGAATGATCCAGGTAGAAATGAAAATTTACCTCATTGAGGTGCCCCTTACTCTGTAAAAACTGCCCTGCCCTCACAATAATGAAGTATCAAGCCTGAATCACATGGGCAAAAAAAACCCTTTAAATTCTTAACATGCAGTCAATGTAAAGTTAAGCCTTGTTATAAAGATTACTTTTTTATAAGGAGTTTCTATTTATGAATAAAGACTTAAAGAGTACACTGAAGTCCTTAATCTCATTTCTGTTTGTGTTTCTTTGTTTTGCTGTCCTCTTGTAACTTCCTTCCTGTTATAAAGAGGTAATCTGGCCAGTCCCAGCTATTTTGTTATGAGTCAACTGTATGATCACTTGGATGCTGCTGTTTGCCAGTAAAGTCTGGATAATACCTATTTTCAATAATCAGAATTACACAACTGGAAGGCATGGAAATGTGGTGCTTTAGATTAGAGGGATGCTGAGAGTGTGCCATGGATCAAGATCCCAAATGAGCAAACACTGGTTGATTAGAGAGGGGGAGGAATCCGATTAGGGTAATCAGTGGGCAGAAACTCAAAAGTTTGCTTGCCAAGTCAGCAGAAAAGATACTGGGAAGAATGGCCACTGAAAGGCCAAACTTGGGGGAAAAAAACAAAAACAGAACTCTAAAGAGGGCGTCTAAGGTTGAGGGTTCATTGACACTGGCAGATTGGCATTGACAACTGGCGCTGCTGTGGTGGATGGTATACGTGGGGCAAGAGATGGGACAGGTTTCAGGTGTTTGATCATAGAGAAAGTTTGGTCGCCATCGGGCTCTGGCAAAGCACATGAAGAAGAAAAAAAAACCTGTTAAAAATGTCATGGGTAGTCTTATCAGCCCTCCAAGGAAAGCTGAACTAATTGCAATTTGCATAAAACACATGCAGCTGTTAAACCAAGCACACATTAACCACAAGCTGCCAGGCAGGTCACAGGTATTGCATTTGCAATTTTGAATGTATGTCTAAGCTTGGAAATGGTCCAACAATGGTGGCCTTCCTCCCAGATTCACACCATGACCTTGACACATGTGATCAACTCCAGGCCAACTGCCACACTGCTACCAGTGGTATGCAGCCTCACAAGTATTCCTCAAGACCAAACTGAGTCCTTCCTGAGTTCTGACCCTCAATGTTGACCTCTCATTCACATACCCCAAATAAGCAACATCTGTAAATTCAATTTACAGACAAGCAAGGCAAGAAGTGGATCTCTGACCTTTTGTTTTGTGATGAGGTAGTTCTGTGTGGCTAGTGGAAATCTGTGTTGTGTTAGTGGCGGTTGGTTAGTGGTGACAAGGACCCGACTCCATCAAAATGCTGACATGGCATAGTTTGCTTTTATGTTGGTACATGTAGTATGAGCATAGATACATGTACCTGTGTGTTGTGTACGATTATGAGCAGCTTGCTGTACATGCCATGGTCCATGATGTGTTACATGAAACACTGGACATTATTAAGTGTACAGAGCAGGGTACAAAGACAAAGATAATTTGATTTACAACTGATGTATGTCAACTGTCAAACCGGTCAAACCAGTACATGTACCTGTACAGTTCAAGTGTACTGGTGTATGCATATAGGCCTATCCCATGGAGGAAGTGTCATTGTGTTAAAAGGGTGACCCATCTGTATGAAAGCACATTGTGTATTCAAATTGTTTGCTAGAACCCTAAAATCTGCCAAAGTCCAGACACTTTTTGGGGTTTGAAAAAAAAAAAACTGACTAGAGCGGGACTTGAACCAATGACCTCCGGAGTAACGTACCGCCAGCACTCTACCAACTGAGCTATCCAGCCCTACAGTGTACATGTACGTTGGCAGTCTCCCTATTTAGTCAATATCTTAGTCAACATCTTAGTCAAAATCTTTATAATTTTCTATGACTCAACCAGTAGCCTATAAAACAGGAATATACACATTGTACATTGTACTGTAGCCTACACTAAAAATGGTTTCACTTTCAGACTTCACCATCCACCTGCACAAAAATGGATGCCAGTTGTCTTAGAAAACTCAAGCTCAAAGCAGGCCTGGAATTTTATCTTTGAGAGGGCAAGGCACAAGTTTTCCAATACAGCCAACCGTGCAAATGGAATCAAAGGATGTTTTTTTCCCCCACATATTAATTAAATCATATTGGGATCACTTTGATTGCAGGAATCAAAATATTAAGAAAAAAATGAGCGAGTTGAGGGTCTTCAAATCTTAATTAACCTTTCCCATGAAATATTCATTACATTCATGAATACACAAATTAATTCACAAAATGTAAAATTTAGGATTAATTGCTGTCTATTTAAAGCAATGATGACAGTATCTGAAAATGAATATTAAAGGAATCATAGGACAACTTAAAGGTTATTAAATAAGAAGCTTAGTAAGAGTCATAGTCTCTAAAAATAAAATTATAATAAACTAGCTTAGAGACAGCAGACAGCAGTACTGGCTCGTAATACTCTAGTTTAAATGTTTAATTGATTTATTTATTGATTACATGAATGCATTAAAACTTCAATGCTTCGAAATATTTAATTTATAATCTGTATACAGGTTATATGAATTAAACAGTCCATAATACAGTCAAACTTAGAGAACTTGTTAATGTCCATTGAGGGCACTGTTGGAGTTAAGAGGGGTAACAAGCATTCTCTTAAGCAACATGGTTACGGCTTCATAGATTTTGCAACTTTTGCACTAATTTCTTCACCCGAAGCATCAACCCCGCCGAGGTTTATGACTAATCTGCCAAAGAATCTGCCAAACGACATTGCTGATGTCTAATCACCATACATTTGTACAGCATAACTAATAACAGAAGTCTGTACTACAAAATAAAAGTTCTGGATATTTGCAGCACAGCATTGTTGTTATCTTTGGCAGATTCGTTCGTTTAGTTTGCAACAGCTAATACTATTTTTCAAGAAATATTCATGTAACATAAAAACAAGATAAAACATGGTACAACAATATCCAGTAAAAGTTCCGTATCCGACTGCCACTCTTTCATTCATTATGAAATAAATAGTATCTTATTTACCCAAATGAGATATTGCTTTTGGTACAAACAATGAGTGAAAAGGTGGCTTCTACTTCTTCTAGTCTACGTTGACACTCGGCAAAGTCCCATGCTGGTGGGATATCATGTCAAGATTACGCAAGCGTGTGACCGATGAAACACCTAACTTAAAACTAGGGTAGAAATGGAAATGTTCCCTTAGCTAAAAAAAGTCAAAGTCCCTAACAATAGCATGTTTTACAAATAAAAACATGAACAATATAACAATTTAGTTGTAGGAAAATAAGTTTGTCGTTGTAATTTGTACAAAGTACAGTCATTTGACCAGTTCGGGATCACTTTTTGAATTCACGTTGTTTTTGGTTGCAATCTCTTTGACAACTTAAACAAAAAAGTTGATCAGTTTACCTAAACATGTCATAAAACTCACCAAGTATCCACTGACAAAAAAAGATTAGTACTTTTGGAGAGGCTTTTTGAGAAAAGTATCGTCACCTGTTTGACCAGTTCAGGATCAGTTGATTCTATTCTGAATCAGTAACGTGCCCTCTATTTCAAACCCATACTCCCATTCATAAAACTGTCTCTCAAGGGGACAAACTTCACAAGTGTGTTGGCATGGACATGGACTTCCTTTCTCCAGTGAATTTCATGCAAGTGTATTCAACAGCAGCGCAAAAATCCAGTGACAAAAACACAAAACAACAGCAAAGGCAAATGAAAAGGTGAAGCGTGCCTACAGCAACATTGACCCAAATATCTATTCTTACAGTCGCAATTTCCTCCTCCAAGTTTCATTTTCTCCCAAAAAACCCAATATTACTACAAGAATTTGTTGAAGAAATGTATCTTAAAAGCAATAAATGAACTTTCAACTGCAGCAGTATGATTTTACCTCACTGAGTGCGGTACCATTTGACGCAATAAGAGATGCTGAGTAATAGTGATCCCGAACTGGTCAAGGGTACGATGCCCCCCAAAAGACGATTTTGGTAATTTCTTCTCCTCAAAAAAACAAGACGACTGCTCAGTATTTACCTGAAATATTTTTTACACATTCTAAGCATTTTACATAAATGTTATTCGCCCTGGCAGCGTTTTTCAACCAAAATTTTTTTTTTAAATAATGATCAATATCACAGACAAACTTCAGGAAAATGGCCATAATTTATTTGTCAATGATGTTTGGCACCCTATTTTGGGTTTAATGGTTTATTGGATGTTATTCTTCATATGTATCAACAGAAATTGGTAATGTGAGAAGTAATTTAATTATGTGGTTATTGCAAAGTTGAAGTGATCCCGAACTGGTCAATGATCCCGAACTGGTCAAATGACTGTATAAAAAAAATGGTGTAATCTGAATTACCTTTGTTATTGGTGGCTGGTCCAACATCCATGGGCAATAACAACGGAAAAATCCCCGTCATCCCAACTAGTGTGGTCGCTAACAAGGCGAAAACCCATGCTTCGTATCCTTCATCAACTGCTATCTTCGAGCCATCTTCCAACTCGCCCGAATCGCCCCCAACATCGACGCCGTCTGTGACAGACTTTTCACGGTTGGATCTCAGCTGACTCGAAGGGTATGGAGAAACTTTTCCAGTGTGAGTTTTTGCACGGTGAATATCGGCAACGGCAGAAGGAGACTGCAGGAGAATAACACCAACAGCGAGCAGAATGACTGACGACTTTCTGCAAGCTCTTTCAACTTGATTATACATGGCTGTGTGCTGTTCCTCCCCAAAATTCCATCATTTTAATGGCTGGTTGGTGGAGGTCTTGTGTGGTTTGGGTTGAGAAAGTGGACAACAACAACACAAACTACCCTGCAAGACTAGACACTGACTCTCTCTCGCAGAAACCTAATAAGTGCATGCGACCAACAGCAGGGAGAAACGACAGGCATGCTGGCTCGAACATGACGTCACCAATCATACATTAATCGTCAACGAACGTCAGTGTCACCATCCTTTCTCTATGGTGTCATTCGCTTGATGGGGGGGGGGGGGGTGGTGTTCACTAAAATTAATAATTTGAGTGAAATTTTGTTATAAAACATAAAAACATTGCTTGAGTTTATGCTTTATGTATTATCCGAAGCCATCATTCATTAGCACCCCGTTTTAATTACTCAAGCGATAAAATGCCTGCTTATAAATGCAGCATCATCTCCACACACACTTCTACTTCCTAAATGTTATTTATCCATCCAAACCATTATGCATTATATAGGTGCCCCAATTCAATTCGTTCATTCTTAATAAACTTCGTCCAACCAAGAGAATATTAGACAAAGTAAAGTTTGTGGTTATCGATATAGGCGTTTAACACAAGTTGTATAATTTCAAATCTCATCCAAAAGCTTATGGAGAGTCTTTTGACAGTTTACGTTAGACCCAATATTCCTTGACAAGAATTTTCATCTGCTAGTTTTTAAAAGTACGTATTTATGGCGTGTCGTGGCCGAGCGGTCTACTACATCAGACTCAAGTTCTGACGGATGAATCATCGGAGTGTGGATTCGATTCCCGGTCATGACACTTTGAGCAAGGTACTTAACCATAATTGCTTCTCTTTACCCAGGTGTATAAATGGAAACCCGAGAGAGCTGGGACAGGCGTTGTACTATTTGTGCGCTAATTTAAGCAGCTGGGATTGCGTTCCCAGGGAGTTGAGAAAGTTAGAGGAATGGTCTAAAAGTAGAGATAAACAAAGGAACCTGCTGTAGTAAGTTCCTCAGTATGACGCCAGAACAGGTTTTTCATGTCCTAACAATAGCATTATTTCTACGGCAATAAATGTAAGTTTGTTTCCTTAGAAGATCAAGTTTGTAATGTAGTGCTATATTCATGTTTCTCTCTTTCCTTTTTTTGTATGGCAATTTAAAGCAATTGTTTTGTTTAAATACGCAGGACAATCTTGGAAATGATTCTATATGCTCGCCACGCTCCCCCCCCCCCCGAAAAAGAGGTGAATGGGTGCGTTTGGGGCCAGGGTGTACTATGGAGGAAGAATTTTCTTCCTCCATGACTATACACACACTTAACACCTAAAGCTTGGACCTTAAAAATAGGGGCAGGGTCCGTAAGTATTAAATGAAACGATTAGAAATAGAAAGCATGTTTACTTTGTGTAGGCATATTGGATATCGTTAACTTTAGGTCAATGCATTTTTAAAATTATTTTGTTGGGCTGAAGGTAATACGGCCCGAGGTAATTAGTGGGCTAATTAAAGTAAATATTTAACGTTCGTTTTAAAAATTTCACAAGTACTTAAGGCAGTCGACTGAATTTTACAACTTGTGTGCATTGGGCCTGAACTCTGAACGACTGATTCAGTCGCTCGTTGGCAAAAAATACTAAAAATTTAGTCACTTTTGGCGCCAGCACCAAGTTTGTTATTGGCATTTAAAAAAACCATTATCCAAACCATGTCCAAACCAAGCTTTGTCAGGCTTCGTCGTCCGAAACCCTGATTCGCACCTTTTCAAATAACTGACTAATCCTCCGCCGGGGACGAAATTAGAAAGGGCCAAATAATGCCGTCACTTCAGTCAGTATAAGTCCCCTTTGAGGCATAAAGGAGGGCGCCATAACATCGTCACTGGCGCTACGAACTGACACACATGACCAGAAACTTAGCAATCGGAAAACGGCATTAAAGTTGAAAGCATTTTTAAAACCTAGCTTTCCTTCAAAATTTAATAGTTTTTTCAACTAGTTTTCTCACAGTGTATAGTATAAAACCTGGAGAGAAACACAATAATATGAGACAGTTCAAGCTCATGTACAACTTGTTGGTTAGTCTTGGTACAAGACGTTCGCTCGTTGTTAGTAAAACCATGCACACTCAACACTACACACACATCGCGGTTATTCCACCAATAGAGGGCGTTCTCTGGAAGCCACGAACCTGTCAGAAAGTGTGGTGGGCCTTCTTGGTCATTGGTGGGTGATGGAAGAAAAGTCAGGTTTTTGCCCGATATTATCCGATGGTTCTCGTGTGTAGACTGACAGACGGAATTGCTTTTCCTCCCCGAAGGACACAGTTCAGCCAATCATGTATTAGATGCATATTCAAGATTAAGATATTGTATTTGCTACCGTTGTACACGAAGCAGCACGGATGGAGTCGTGTCCAAATTTACAACCGAATATTTTGCATCTTTACTACGACACCTACTCAAGTAAAAGAATGTAGCCCAGATAGCAAGAGGGAAGATGTTATTTGTTTGAGTGATTTAGTTTCGATTGCATATGATTACAAAATAATCACTGCCATTTTCGCTGAAAGCCTGCATTTATTTTTCCCAGGATAGCATTATTTAGCTATAACAAAATGAAAGGTTTGGATAATTAGGGGGTGTGCAGAACCTCAATATAGTTTCGTCAAGTGGTCAACCCTAAAGCAACTGCTCATTAAAAGAAGCACAATGGACTAATTTAATTGGGCAGTGAGTACGGTCGTTGACCCTATCAGTTTTTAAGTACGCTGCTCTTAAAAAGTATCCAGTTCATCATCAAATCATGGAGGTAAAACAGACTACTACAGTGTGTACATGTATCTCAAGATGGATATTGGTACAAATCACAGGGCAGGGTGTTGGATGAAGCGTAATATAAGCAGCACTTTGGACATTAGTTTCTTAACTTTAACCCATAGATAAGACATGAGTAGCAGCCCATTAGTCATTATTCGCAACTTGGTGCACAAGTGGATAATTTTGTGAGCCACGAATATTGATCTCAATACATGTATTTATGATCGGTGTCCCTTTGGGAGTCACCAACGGTAACTTTTTAACAAACAATGAACTACCAGAGTTATTTCAATACGTCACGGGAAAAATCGTATTGCAAATTCTAACAAAAGTAGGCCCTACAGTTTGGAAAACTACTAATAATTTGTAGGTTCAAACAAAATTCGGTCACCAAGCATTATTCGAATGGGAGCCTGCATGTGCACTTACGTGTATTTTTCGACATCAATAAAACATAGTAATTTATCTTTAAATTAAGCCACTTTGGAGGAATATTTGCTATTTGTTGTTGTTGATTTTGTTGATTTTGTTGAAAAGAACGACCGATCGATGCAAAAGAACGATCGATGTGTTGATCGGATTATTGCCTCTTTGGCATATTCCATATTCAAATGCCATATTATTTATGTTTTTTCACCCTCCACCGATTTGAGATAAGCGCTGTAAACTCGGTGCTTTCCCCAAGTCCTGCGGGGAAAAAATACTACTCGATATATCGGGTGGAAAATTGAACCCATAGGACCCCCTGCCATTCTAAAGCAGATGCCTCACCACTAGACCACCGGGCCGGCCCAGCGCCCAATGTCTGAGGCAAGTTTAAATCCTGCAATAAGCCATTTGCGAATTAGATTTGAATAAAGTCTTGTACAAGGACCTGCTTAATCACAAGTTACCACTTGTATTGTTGAATTCCTCGGACGATAGAGACAGTTTCTATGTCAAATTGTTCGGGGCAAGCCCCTGCTTTTGTATAGCAACCTCCAGAAGAGCAAACCCTGGTACCAATGTACCATGCACATTCATTCAAAATTTTGTGCGGGTGTGTCGGTATTCACGGTCTTACGTAACTACGCAAAAACTTGCCCCAAATCATGTGACATAGCAACTGTCTCTTCGCTGATTTGCTGTCTACAAACAAGACATTTCGAATTGTGTAATTAGAGTCCCTGAACAATCCCCGGTGGCAAGGGGATAATTCGATCCAAAACCTCGTTGGGCGTGCATGGGTGCCGAAGCACGGTTCATAAAAGCCTGGTTGTGAAATAATTGTTTAGCGTATTTTTTAACATGTTTTAACCATGGCTTGTAACATTTAGATGTAAACCATAGAAAGTGTTGTCAAAATTATATTTGTGGTTAACATACTGTGAATAATATACAATCAACGCTTTTAAAATTATGGTTTTTAAACAATGAAAATTTAAGCACCTAATTCAAAACATAGTTTTATAAAACTCTAAAATTTAAGCATCATAAAACATGGTTTATAAACCATGAAAATTATAGCATCTAAATTTATAAATCTTGGTTTATAAACCATGAACATTAAAAAGCTCTTTTTTGAGGGAGATTGCCTGTTTGGTGTGCCCATTTTAAGTGTTTCTTGTTTTTATTCACTTGCAAAGCCCTGAGGGACTTGATCATCCAGGGTGTCCCAGACAGGACCATTCCACATATCTAAGATGGGGGGGGGGGGTTAGTTCCCAGAGTTGTGTATTTTATGGGCTGTGAAATTTGTTCCTGGCAAATGTACACAAAATCTGCTGTCCCACTGCACATCAGCACAGAGCTACCCAGATCTACCCCTTTGTTAAGTGGAACAATCTGTTCAGGGGTCTGTTCTCTGTAACCGGCTTGGCTTCACTGATCTCTGTCATTATAATAGAGATCAGTGCTTGGCTCACTGTTTGCGCAAGGCCACGACCCCGCTGTGAAATTTGTTACTGGCAAATGTACACAAAATCTGCTGTACCACTGCACATCAGCACAGAGCTACCCAGATCTACCCCCTCTGATAAGTGGAACAATCTGTTCAGCTGTCTGTTCTCTGTAACTGGCTTGGCTCGCTGGTTGCGCAAGGCCACGACCCCCCCCCACCCCCCCCCCCCCCGCCAGCCAGACAAACTGTCTCCGTTCTGTGGGAGATAAACACTCCAGTCACTCACCGCTGGCAAAGTCAAACAGTTAGTGAGTTTCTGGGGACCTCCTGCATACAAGCTTGGCTTTTCACGTGTTGTGGAATTAAGGCCGCCAGGAGGCTTGGCTTGCATTGGAAAACAAACGATCATTCTTCATCATGGCTAGCACCTGTAAGCTTGAAGATAAAGCTACGGCTCTGAATGCTACATGTATATTTGATGATGATGAGATGTCAGACAATGATTCGGTCAATTCTGAGACGAGCGGTTCTTGTGATTCGTCACATGAAGAAGTATATGACAGAGAATTGGAGTACGCTGCCGGGGCAAGCAGTGATCAGGACGAGGATGAGGAGGAGGGCGACGATGACTACGAGGATGAAAGCGACGATGGCAGCGACGATTCATTTGTCCCTGCCACTCGTGGCCGCAAACGACCTGCTAACATCCCACCTAAGGGGGGCCCTGCAAGGCGTTACCAGCACCTGCAGCCTGGACCGCCTGCTGCATCTTTCAAGTCTCCATCGGCAGATGTGTGGATGCTGGATGCCCCAACGACAGCAAGAAGGCGGCAGGCCAACGTTGTGACTGAGCGAGCGGGGCCAAAGCATCTCGAAGGGGCCGTTGGCAAGCTTGAGCTTTTCAAGCTGTTCATCACTACAGCGATGATGAACACTATACTCACTCACACGAACGAGGAGGGGCTGAGACAGCGAGGAATTTCCTGGAGCGACATGGCCATGATGGAGCTCCATTCTGCTATCGGTCTTCTCCTGTTCTTGGGACTGACGAAATCTGGCCGGGTGAACACACGTAGTCTGTGGAGAAAGGGTCCATTCGCAAGACCGCTGTGTATGGCCACCATGGCCGGTTCTCGATTTCAAGACATCCTGACTCTTCTCCGTTTCGATGATAAGGCGACCAGGCAAAGACGGCGAGAGAATGATAAATTTACCCCCATTCGTGATATATTCAACGAGTTTGCCGCCAACTGCCGTCGCCATTACAGCGCCGGCGATTGCGTCACGGTTGATGAACAGTTGCTGGCCTTCCGAGGGAGATGCCCGTTTCGGCAGTATATGCCAAGCAAGCCCGCCAAATACGGTATCAAGTTGTGGCTAAACGTCGATGTGGACACCCACTACATACTGAACATCATCCCATACCTTGGCAAGGGACCAGATGGTACAGCAAAGAACCTCGGAGCAACAGTTGTCAAACAACTTGTTCAACCATTGCTCAACACCGGAAGAAACATCACGACCGACAATTATTTTACAAGCGCTGGTCTGATGCGTGATCTGCTAAAGAGCAAACTAACTTTAGTTGGAACAATCAAGGGGAACAGGAAAGAAATTCCTCATGAAGTTCGCCCTGAAAATGTGAAGAAAAGGGCCGCAAAGTCATCTGTGTTTCTGTTTAGTGACGACTTGACACTCGTTTCCTTCATCCCGAAGGAAAGACGGAGTGTCTTGTTGGCATCCTCAATGCACCATGACAAGAAGATAAATCCCGACACCCAAAAACCGGACATCATCCACTTCTACAATCAAACAAAAGGTGCAGTAGACACAGTGGATCAGTTGTGTAGTATGTACTCGTGTTCCCGTAGAACCAGTCGCTGGCCAATGGCGGTTTTCTACAATATAATCAATATTGCAGCGATAAACTGTTACGTGCTTTATCGCTGCTTAAACCCAGAGTGGGCAGCACGGCATTCCCGCCATGACTTTTACTCTGATCTTATTATGGAACTTGTCACGCCTCAAATTGAGATAAGGAGGGCAAATCCCTTAGGACTGCACACCATAACAACGGAGTCCATGAGCATCCTTGGTTTTAAACTTGACAGGAAACAGCAGATAGAAGCTCACCGTCGCCAGCATCGCGGACCATATCAGCAGGGCGTTTGCTACCAATGCCCATCTCGTAGTCGGGGTGGGAAAAGAACATCCATGAAATGCTCAACGTGCCGCAATTTTGTTTGCAAGGAGCATTCCGTTGAACATAAGATGATATCTTGCAACTCCTGCGGTGACGGGTAATGAATTGGCCGAACTGTTTGGTTTTGGTCGGTTATTTTCCCAGCAATATATTTTTGACCGATTTGTTATTGATTGAATATTACTTTATTATTTTTATTCTGCTTCTTATTATTTTTATATTTTGTAGGCAGTTTTTGAACTGTTTAGTATTATTTCATACTTCAACCCATACTTTTGGATTATTTTCCCTTTTTTTAGGGGGGATCTCGTTACTATAAGCAACATTTTGTTTTTCAACTCCCCCACGATATTTTTAGAGCCAGTCATTTTACTCGCTTTTGTTTTATAAATTCATTTTTGGACCACTACCTACTCTTGAACCATTTCCCCAACGTTTTCCATATTTTTCCACATAGTTCACAATAAGTTTTCGGTTGGCTGTTGTGTTTGTGTTTTCATTTGTAAATTTATTTTCACCTTTTTTCTATTTACACTTTTTGTTACAAGGTATTTGTTCATTTGTTATTATTATTTTTTATTTTTATATTATTTTTTTCATTTATTTGCTATATGTTCATTTGTTATTATCATTTCTTTTGTTCATGTACTCGTTTTCTTTTTGATTTATTATTCTTGGTAGTGACCAAAAGCGTTTGTAGATTTCACTTGTTGGGCTTGAGTTTTTATCGTTTGGTTACACTGTATTTCGTGGATGGCGTAATTACTGATAAAACACTTTTTCCCAAATTTGTTGTAACAAACTTTGCTTTATATATTTCTATTGATACTCGTTATTGTTATTTCGAGAAAAAAAACATTAAAAGTGAGAAGAATATAACACAAACATGAAACTTGAAACTCTTTGTTTATTATTTTTCTTTGTTCAACCCCAAATTCTTTGTTATTTGCCTCTAATTAAAACCAAATTAATTAAACATTAATTAAACAAAACAAATTACGGCTTAAGTATTCCCAAACAACAACTGGGCACGTAAAAAAGGCACTAATATGTCAAAAAAATCTTTGGGATATGAAAATATGGCATTGTTCTAACTACATAGGGGGCGTTACACAACACAGGCAATATCCAACTGAAGGAAGTCTTTGGGGACCTCCATAATATTAGGGAATTTAGAATGTACAAAATGCCTGGATTGTGTGTATTGACCACTTGACGAATTCATGTCAGTATTTCTTTTAATGCCATGCCCACCCGTTGTTTTATTTTTCATAACTTTTTGGAGCTTCTTGAGTAATCGTTTACCTTTAAATATTATCGTTGTCACGATGAAACACTGACTTTTGACAAGTTGTTTTGGGCGTTAAAAAATGTCAACGGCAAACCTGTCCACAAAATTGCAGTTAAAGAATTCGTCCAATGTGAATTTTTTGGTTAATTTGATAAGCCTTTCAAAGTGAGTTCAATAAAAACCACTTGCTGTGTGAATTTTTGCGTACTACTGGTACAATTGAGCACGATTCCAACTCGTGCCACTCATGCTAACAGCCAGGATGCCTTATAATATGACCTCTTAAACCCCTTTGTCGAGGTACAGTGCCAGCGTGGCGTGACAAATTCTAAGTATTTCTCGTTTGTATTCACTGGCAAAGCCCTGAGGGACTTGATCATCTAGGGTATCCCAGACAAGACTATTCCACATTATCTATAAGAGGGGTGGGGTGGGGTCAGTTCACAGAGTTGTGTTTTTTATGGACTGTGAAATTTGTTCCTGGTACAACGTACATGTACATGTATACAATTGTACACAAAATCTGCTAAACCATTGCACATCAACACAGAGCTACCCTGACCCCTCTGATAAGTGGAACAATCTGTCCAGCTGTCTGTTCTCTCATGGAGCAATCCATGGTTCTCTGTAGTAACCAGCTTGGCGGACTGGTTGCGCAAGGCCACCCCCCCCCCCCCCCCCCGCCAGACAAACTGTCTCCACTTTGTGGGGGCGAGAAACACTCCTGTCACTCACCGCTGGCAGAGTTGGACAGTTAAATAATTGCTCAAACAAATGTTTTAAAGAACATTCAAAACATGGTTTATAAACCATGAAAATTGAAGCACCCTAAACTATAAAGTAGTGAAGCGTCTTAAAACATGGCTTATAAACCATACAAATTAAAACATCTTGAAACATGCCGGTTTTTAAACCATGAAAATCGTGTGTTCACAAATCATCGTTCATGGTCAGTCCAACGCTTTCACGGCACATTCTAACGAATTCAAACGATAAACCAAGCAGGACAGTGTCAGATTTCCGAAAGGTAAACAAACCTCGCTTTAAAAATGTTTGAGAATTGTTTAAAAAATCTACCATGCCGGCATGGTCAAAATTTCAAGATTGGGGTCGAATTTTTGTTGGCAATTTCATGGTTTCAAATGATACAGAACGGACTCCCAAAGACAGTTTACTGGTGGGCACTGACGGTTCACCTCATTAGTAATAGTAGCATGATAACGAGTCCCTGGTCCGTAGGAATCGTCCCATCTACAATGATAAAGCACTGACGGTTCACTTCAATAGTACTAGTAACACTAGCCTTAATACAAACCATCCCACTAAAAGGATTCTCGAAACATCAGCACAGCAGAGCTCAGGAAGAGTCCCGTATACTACTAGTCTTGATTGGCGACGTTCATTTTGGTAACACGAATTACTCTCCGCAACACACTGGAGAAGAGATATCTTGCCCAGTCCCTCCGAGTCAGCCCCACTGATCTCTATAGAGATCAGTGGATCTCTAATAATAGAGATCAGTGGTCAGCCCCTCAAAAAGTCGACATCGCGCCCTCTACCGGTGACTAGTACAAAACAGCGTCGTCAATCAAGACCAGTCCCATGGTAGCGTTGATGCTTTTCTTAAAATACTTTAGATAAAATATTTAGGCCTATGGCTGTAAAGAAAATAATCAAATTGCTGGGAATGTAAAAATTAGCCATGAAATATATTAGAGTAAAACAATTTAACAAATCAACAAAGAAATACCTAAGTCTTTACCCCCCATTTCCTGTTACTTTACCAATGCATGGAGGAAGGAAATCCTCCATGACCAATATAAACAATTACGAATTATGCCCAACTTAATTTTGTTTCAATGTTAATGTTAACAAATTATTTGAATTATATAAAAATTGAGATTGTATTTTAAAATCGAAGAGTCGAAAAATCATATAGTGTATGTATGTAGTCTTCGAGTTTCTAGTTTCCAATATGCTCTAGACTTGCACAGCCGTGTCTCAGTGGCCCACACTCATGGAATGACCTTGTGTGTAGTATTCATTCGTTGACGGCAATAAAACCGACACAAGTGAAGGGAGGACTGGAAGAAATTCCAAGCGATTATTACTTCGGATATTCCTGGGATATTTATTCGTGTGCGCGTGTGTGTGCATGGAGGTTTCTACCATGTACTGTATATGTATGTAGTACAAACTTGTAAAAAACCAGGTGGTTATTTTATCCTCGCACAATTTTTATTTTATTTTGACAAACAAATATTGGTTATTTGTAATTTATTTATCAAATCCTTAGTACGAAAAAAGTAAATGTAACAAAAATTATATTTATATAGGTTATAAGATTACAAATTATTGGAAATGTTGATTAACGATAACAATTATTTTTAAATGTTATTTTAAATATCAGTAGTCTGGGGAGTATTCTTTCAAGATGGCAGCCCACATGGTGCGTCAAGTTTGTGGGCTCTGCAGAGTTGTTAACGTTTTAAAAGCAAACTGTGATGTTCCATTGCAAAGGACTCGCCACCAGCGTTTTGTATCTAATATTTCGAGTAAGCCAACATTTAAAGTTGAGACATTTTCATTTGAAAGACAAATTAATCCTTGTAGAAGAGGGGAGCAACGCTGTCTTGCGCTTGAATGACAGATTGTTGTTTTAAACTACTAAAGCAACTGCTAGACGATGCTAGACAGCTAGAGGGCGCTTTTTAGGGTCAAACTAGGCGGGCGCAGTAAATAAGAACCTAATATTTTAATAAATTAACTTTAAAGAATATCATGATATTTATATTTTCTGGGTCTCGTCAATCAAAAACAACGTGGTGCTCGTCTGCTTGCATGTTTCATTTCTATTTCTTTCTTTGAATTGAAACAAATCCTGGATCTGCAGGATCTGTCGAGCACGTTGCATTGATTGGTTGATTCTGTTGTGTTGGAAATCTCGAACATGTCAGACTTTACTTACCTTTCTTAAAAAAAAACTCCTCCAGAGTTGTGAATGATACTATAACTAAAGGTGATCGACTGGTGTCTTAGGTTAGTGGCTGGCACAAACCTAAACAGCATGCACAACTTGATCGACTGCAAATCAATCGAACGTGCCCAATATTTTTATTATTATGTATGAAGGGTGTTTTTTTTTTTTCTTTTTTTACAAACAGCTTAGTGCTTGTATCCACTTCTATCAGCTACTACTTACTTTTTACTAACTAGGCCCAATTTCATGTTGTTGCAATTATTTTATATTCCCCGAAAATCCCCATCGCCGCAAATAAATTTCATAGAATTCTTAGTGCTTTTTACCACAGAGTTCTGCATTGACTAATTCTAAAGCATGTAATTCCATGCACTGTATGTGAAGAATTGTACTTCTAATTTCTTTTTCTACTTCGTACCTAGCAGAGCCAATAAATTAGGGTATAAACGCCAAAGGAACACTTAGAAGTGTCTTGTTCAAGGACAAATGTGCTGGGACCGAGCGAGATTCATTTGAACTACCCATATTGTTATAATTCAGCCATTAGAATTTTAATTCGGTGCACTAGGCCGCTCAGGTCACGACAAGCCACCACAGCAAGATTATAAAGCTCCATGAAAACGGACTTTGATCAAACCACAATTTCTTGTCTTGTTTTAAGGGTCAGCTGTTTCAGTTGAGTCCAGAAGTGGAATCCCATCTCTTACCTGTTTATCATCACGAGGTTTGCATACGGATCCAGCCAAACGAGAAAAAGACCCAGACCAAGTGCAAAGTTCCGATCATGTAAGTTAAGCTGTATCTGAATTGGCAGCTTTGGCTACGGCTGTGACTGTTGTTAAGGGTGTTGCTAAGGACATTTTACATGTATGCTTCAATGCATGATGATGCCACAATCCAGCCGTAGTTGTAGCCACAGTCGCAAATTCAGACACAGCCAATCGTGATGTACTCTTACTGCATTTCAGGCCAAGTACAAATTAATGGCTTCGGCTGTGGCTCTGAAATGCCCAAAAGTCCTTTTCTTCAATGCTGTCGTTCCTGGACACACCTATTTCTGACTCCCCTATGTTCCAATACCCCTGATGTATTTTCCTAATCCTAATCCTAATCCTAATCCTAACCCTAACCCTCTTGACCCTAGCCCTGGCATGTAGATCATGACGGTTTATCAGACATTAGAGCGGTCAGAACATAGGGGTGTCAGAACATAGAGAGCAGTCACCGTCATTGCAGCCAATCAACATAGCTGAAGTCGCTTGATTCAGACATGGCCTTACTACCAAAGTTCCTGTATATCAATGAGAAGGGACTATCCAATCAAAAGACCTCTATCACGGTGCTGCCATCTTGGTTTTTCCCCATTCAAATCAATGCATCTAAAGTGAGGCTGGATGGGAAAACAGTCTGCCCCCTCTTT
The DNA here is from genome assembly GCA_023634235.1 of Pisaster brevispinus. NCBI lineage: Eukaryota > Metazoa > Echinodermata > Asteroidea > Forcipulatida > Asteriidae > Pisaster > Pisaster brevispinus. The sequence continues at coordinate 508,018 of JAMKCF010000048.1, read as the reverse complement.
ATAAACTGAGAGTGAAACTATCGGTTTCATTGTGTACACAGGTGTACTGCAGTGTGTGGAGGTCTTTACTCTGGCTTACATTTACTCATAATTCATTTAAAAAATGACCAATTCAGGAAATAAATGTCTGTGTTTTTAGTTATTTATGTCTTGAAAAGGACCTGATTTGTTTCCTGACCTTATTTATTACCTCGATTAGTAATTGAGTTTCACTTTCTCTCCCTAAACAGCCTCTGCCCGATTTAGATGATCCGTTCAAGGAGCCAGTTGAACCGTGCATCCTCTGTAAGGATCAAGTTCCTCTTTCATACAAGGTAACGTCAACACAGTCAGGCCGTAAATTCTGTTCTTGGAGATGCAAGAACTGCTTCACTGGTACCACTGCAGGGAAATTTGATTTCTACTGTGAAGCATCGGAGTAAAAACAACGAGCAAAGAAAGAACTAAACAAAATTATGTTACCAGAATAAGGTTACCAGCCAAAATACAATCTCACATGCTCTGGCATACTATTTATTTCTTGCTTAATGGCAGAAATTTGTTAAGCAATATTTTCTGTTTCAAAAAGCAGCTCTATGAAATTGGGCCGTGGAGCTCTGTGAAGTTGAAGACATAGTGAGTGATTGCATTGAGTTTTGCTTTTGATGTTGTAATATTGTCACCTCAGTGCAAAAACATTGTATTGCATAAGAGATACTGTGCAAAGACATTTTTTCTTTGTGACTGTAGGATTCTTGTGTGTAAAACAGTTAGGCAAATGCTATTTTAGGAAATGCATCATTTTTGCACAACAGTTTAAGTCTTGACCATCATGTGAAAATTAAACTATTAACACTTTTTCAGTTTAAAAACAAAATTAAAGAAATCACGGTTTTAAAAATGAATTGAAATTCAAATCTGCACAGTTTGCAAAGCTTAGAAATCACTCCTTTTATTTGTTTCTCAGAATGTGCAGCTACTTTCACAGTTTGTGTCTCCCAACACTGGTAAGATTTATGGTCGACATATCACTAAACTGTGCTCCTATCAGCAGAAGCAGGTGTCAAAGGCCATCAAGAGAGCCAAACAGATGGGTAAGTACCAAATTAACATTTTAATAGAATATTATTATTAATGTTAATAAAACCAAGGTTGCCCATAAGTGAATTTAATCACTGTAGCTCACAAGCCTGAGGAAAACCATAAACAAGGGTACTTGCTCTGGGAACCAGATTATAGAGACAGTTGCTTTGTCACATGATTGGGGGCAAGTTTTTACGTACTTACGTAAGAACACCGACACACCCACACAGAATTTTGAATGAATGTGTATGGCACAAGGGTACCAGGGTACCAGGGAATTTTCCATCCGAGTAGTATCTTTTCCATGCAGGACTTGGGGAAAGCACCGAGTATACAGCACTTATCACACATTTGTGCAGGGTTAAAGAAAAACAACAATAATATGGCATTTGAATAGTTGGTGAAATGTTGCATTAACTTGTTTCCTGGGGCTGTGAGATGTACTGTTGAGATGTTTCAGATGTGACAAACTGTGAAAATTTAAGCTCAATGGGTCATTACTCATTTCTCAAAAATATTTCAAAGTTTTTTTTTCCACCATAACCATCTTTATACCATATAAGCTATGTGCAAATCTGCAAAAAATTTTTTTTTTATGTATTACAAATATGTAGTCTTGGTGCAAGACGTTCATTATTACTCAACTATCGCGATTCTATTAGATAACTCTATGCATGCACCATCGGATGATAGCGGGTGCTGTTACGAAAACCTGACTCATTCCATCACCCAAGGCCCACCACGCTTACTGACAGGTTCGTGGCTTCCGGAGAACGCCCTCTATTGGTGGAATAGTCATGATGTGTATGTAGTGTTCAGTGTGCATGGTTAACGTAAGAACGTCTTGCACCAAGACTAACCAATATGTTGTGCATGAGCTTGAACCGTCTGATTTCTTTCTCTCCAGGTTTTATGCCATACATGTACAGAGAGACGGTTTTTCTGAAAGACCCCAACCTGTTTGATATCAGATACACCGGGAATGTAGATATTGCAATGCAAGAACCCTCAGATCTCATCCAGCCCGGGATGCAAGATGCAGATGAAGAAAGTGATGACAAGAAGTGATGGCTTCTGATGACCCAATCCATTGAAAAACATTCGCCATGAATCGTGGTTTTACAGAGAATTATGATATAATGTGTGCCTTCTGGAGAGTTGGAATTATAGCACCTAAATTGTTCATGTGACAATACTTTTTAGCAAGAATGATAAAGAAGGGTTTTAAACTTCAATCAAGGAGTACAAAAGATATCGTAGGGAATGTCTCCAAAGTCGGAATGGTAGGAACGTTCTCATTGGATCTGACAAATATTCCAGCGAGTGCGTAAGGACGGTCCCGTTGGACCAGGGGAACGTTTCATTAGATCGTTCAAAAATACTAATGCACGTATTCACTAGATCTCCGATTCTTTTCTTTTTTTTGGGGGGGGGATGCTAAAATTGTTTTTAAAGTGTGTGCATGATTACAATGTACGCCCAATAAACAGGTACACTTCAACAATGAGCAATTTGCGAGTAAGACCGTATCCCCAATGGCGGCTACTGTTATGGCTACGACTGTTGCTAAGGGCATTGCTAAGGACGTCTTATATACTTCAAGGCATGATGACGCAGAAATCTAGCCGAAGTCGTAGCCGCCAATTCGGACACGGCCTTAGATTTGAATTATGTCTGGTACAATGCCTCATTTGGTCACAAGTGGATGGTCAATTTAAATTCCTGGGACTAAACGGGGTGTTGCTATGTCACATGATTCGGGACAAGCTTTTGCATTGCAACCTCCAGATCGGCAAAGACTGATATCCCCGTGTTGGTCGTGTCTTAACTAAGCAATGAGCTTTCCTCAAACCAGGTGACTTGTCAGCGCTGGATGTAGTCTGAGGAATTGAAACTCTGAATTTACTTATGGCCAAGCAAGACATTGTACCAGCCATCATTCAAATCTAACTTGCACATTGCCAATAAGGGGAGAAGGATGCAACAACACAAGGTAGCTCACAGCAGAATACTATGTAGATTACTCAAAGGTACTTTTATTGACGAAAGGGATAAACGTGACTACAGGAAAAGGGCGACATAAACAAAAGGTAAAGGCAACACAAGAGGGCGCTATAACAACTACTGGCACATGGCATATTAAGAGTGGGTACCTATGTTGTGCTCTACTTGGCTCAGGGTTTGGGTGTGGGTAAACACAAATAAAGACCAGTTGTATTCAGGTTGTACCCTGGAAGTATCATACATTTTATATGCAAACATTTTCCATACCATTACTGATATATGTGACCTGATAGGTCGAAATGAGGAATGTGTCAGACAGGACGTATTACGTGTAATTCGCCATACCAAAGTTGGTCACATTCGAAAATCATAAAAAAACACTACAAAACACGATTCTGCGATTTCGGTGGATTGAGGTTAAATAAAATTTGATCTTTCTTGTCGTGGTCTTACCTTTAATTGAAAAGATGAATAAATCCACAAAAAGTACGTTTTCTTGAGCATGTTTGTATGCAATTAATTCTCTTCAAAGTCGGTCTCATTTACCTTCAAAAACATGAAAGTTTGCTTAATTCCACTGGCAGCGTACGAGCAGTTCCGTTCACGTTGAACGACTGTGTTTGGTACCATTAGAAAGGTCATGACCTGAACTGTTCTTTTTTATCTATGATAACATAGTCCGGAGGCCGAAAAACTGTTCAATTATCGGCTGAAAACTTGATATTTAAATTAGCCGGGCTTTCCAACTATCAACAATAGAGATCATTGATTGGATGAGAGGCGGCAACCATTGTGACGAGTCTGCGCAGTTTCAATGTTTACCCGATTCTCTGAAGGATTCTAGCCGGTTTTACGGCCGCGCGATGTGTACCATGCGATCGCGCGAGTCTACACACGTCGCCGTCCACACAACGTAGTTGAACGACGACCAACCTCGTGTGAATTAACTGAGTGATTTCGTGAATTTGCAATGCTTGTCAGTCGATACTTAGTGAACCAAAGATAAGATTTTCACATTTGCATTCTTAAATTGCTGTTACCTTTCTTACCTGTTGTGAACTTGTATTTTATTGAGAGTTTTACTGTTCAAATTTTGCGTTCAAAGTTTTACTAAACTAAGCATGGCTGATAGGCGAAGTAAAGACATCATGCTATTGCATTGCATTGCGTGTGTCGATACTTCCATGTACATTGTACGGTGTATGTATACACGCATTCACCGCGTGACTGTGCGCTTTCACGTTGCGCCGTTGTTCGGTCCACTGGGGCTGGGGTTGGTGCTGTCGGCTGTTTATTCCAAAATGAATTATTCATTAGCTACATCGAGAATCGTCTCTGCGTGTGTGGTCGTTCACGCCACGCGCGTATAGCTAGCTAAGTTAAAAACGAGTTTCTAAACAAACACGTCGTAAAAAAATGGAAGTGGCTTTGTCTTGTAGACTTTCTTCATTTCCCGATAACTTCGGACTGGAATAAGCTACGGAAATAATAATGGCATTGCTGGAAAGCCAGTGAGTTACTTGTTAACACGGTATGCATAACTCAATTTCATTAAGGGGTCGATATATACCTCAATTCGATAGAGCAGGTCACATATGTGGCAGAGGGTGTCCCCCCGCCCCCCAAATGTGCCCATATTTTAACGCACTCTTTTCCTCTTGTACAGAAGTACTTCCGAAAAATCCTCTCTATAATTTCTGAGATTCTCAAAACACAGTGAAGACACAATAGGAGGTTGGTACATCGTAATTTACAGGACAATAAAACTGGGTTGATAGCTGGTACATACACCTCATCCACCGTCTTACACACAGTCCACCTATCAACCACCAAAAGAAACTTTCTGGTGATAATTTAAAACAATGTGCTCTAGACTAGGCAGAAATACCACATTCTTATGTACAAAGTTGTAAAGCAGGATTAAATATTACCCATGTAAGACATTACTGTGTACTCTTGGAGTTTGTTTTGATAACCCCTGTGTCGATACTGACTAGGCAAAATCAGTTTGTATGAATATGACCAATAGGCTGGGCTGGGGGAGCTACTCCCAGATTAGAAACGGAATTAAGGGGAGGAACTACAAGAAAAATAACACAAAGGAAAATTAGTTTTCACACCAAAAAATACCCTGATTGTGGTTTAAAGGCAAGGTATACTTTGGTAATTGTCAAAGAGCAGTATCCTCAATTGGTGTATCCCAACAAGGTGCTTCAACATTAATTTCCTGCAAGGTATGTGGGGCTTCGTTTGAAGTATGAGACCTACTCCTTTACATAGCACCATGTAATGGTTTACAAGGTGCTGTGGCGCAACATGCAGCCAATCAAACCAGGAACACCGGGGCAAACCCCTTCTCTTTTCGATAAGTGTACTGGGTTCTTTTACGTGCATTACACAACACACGGGGCCAACGGCTTTACGTCCCATCCGAAGGACGAAGCAATAATGGTTAAGTGTCTTGCTTAAGGACACAAGTGTCACGACCGGGACTCGAACCCACACTCTGCTGAGTCGGAAACACCAGAGCTTGAGTCCGGTGCTCTTATCCGCTCGGCCACGACACGCCAATGTGATGCGATCAAGCAAAATGAGTCGTTTGTCGACCCAGGTAATTTTTGTTGTTGATACATTTGAAAAGAGCATAATCTATGCTTAAATACTGTTAAAACCCCCATGTTGATGCCACCTTTGGTTCAAAAGTTGTGAAAGTAGAAACACCAAGAGATGCAAGAAAATGAGACTGCGAAAAAGGGGTATAAAGTCGAGTTGTTTTTTGAAAATACATCGACACATCTTCTTTCAATGCTAATTTTAACCCTTTTCTCATGTTATTTATCAGGAAGGAAGTTGACAATATAAAATAAGATATATTTTGGCATTAAAATTTAACAAACAAATATTTTTGAAAATTTCACCCCTGTTGGCCCGTTTTTGCTTGTTTCTCCATAATGATTTTTCCGACAAATGACTCATTTAGCTTGATCGCATCACGTATGTGGTGAAAGTTTACCTCCTCTAAAACTACATTACTTCAAAGGGGGTACTTTCTACCCTACCCAGTGCCTTTACCAAGTTAGTTTTTATGATCATTACACCCTGCCATTCAAATTGCACATGTTGGAAATTAATGTATATTTTATGATACCTAGTATCAGCCCCACTAACTTTTTCCTAAAACAAAATTGGACTGCCCGAAAAATTATACATATATACCAATTGACAAGGAATTTTCAAAACCACGGCTTACGAACAAGTGGCACAGGAAATTTTGCCCCCCCCCCCAGTAACATGCTGAAGGAAGTTAATTCAAAAGAGTCGTTCTGTGCACGCCATATTAGACGAAATTTCTAGTTTCAACACAAATCGCCATATGGGAGGGACAGAATCTCCTGCCATTCTGGCTTAAGTACTGTGCGCCTGTTGAAGTTCCGCACCTAAAATGTAAACTTAAATTCAATGGGGAGCCCAAGATGAAGCCGTAGTTTTGAAAAGGGGCTCGAACATTTTTAAATAAAGAATGCACACCACTTCAAAAATAACACTTTGTATAAAAAGAAAATAGTTTTTAACTCAAACAAATTCTAATAGAGATTTTCTAAGAATAATTCGAAAAAGATAACATTTACATCTGATGTAGTGTCGCGTTGTTTATATAAAAGGTTAAATAAGTACAGAACTAATCAGTCAAGGTTTTCCAGGAACTTTCTCATTTGACTTTTTGTAACTTTAAGACCCACGCCCACTGGCACGGCATCTGAACTGGATTCAGCACAGGAAACGTTATGTTCATTCCAACCCCCTTGGGCCCCACCCTCCACTGAAGTTGGGTCTTCACTCCAAGCATGGACACTGTGCTCAGTTGATTAGAGACTGGTGCTCCGAGAAAGAGCTGGTTGTCCACTGGCCAATCAAGAACTATGGCATACACCGCCTCTACAAGGGCACCATTCAGTTGTGAGGTGTACCATATGTCGGTGGTGTTGGTGTCGTTCTGTGTACGCCATGGTTTTGACTTGTAGATGGCCTCCCCGTTGACTTTCAACCAAGAGCCGACCTGTCGCAGTCGTTCCTCAAAGATTGGGATGATGCGCCCATCATGAGTTGGTCCGACATTTAAGAGCATGTTTCCTCCACAGCTTATTGTCTTGGCCATGGATCTAATCAGTTGGTATGTGTCCAAGAAGTCGGAGAGATGGACGTTTCGTCGGTAGCCCCAAGATCCCTTATCCACCGTCATCGCATTCTCCCACTTGTGTTTCTGCAAGGTGCCAGGGTTGAAGCGATCGTGGCAAGTGAAGAACCCACCATGTTGGCAGACGGTTCCGTTTCCCCAACGATCGTTAACAATCACATTGTCTTTAACAGGACTGCTGTTATACAGCCATGCCAGGAACCCTGTGCTGTTCCAGTACTCCCACCCCGTGATCACCTGAAATCCATCTGACCATATAATATCAGGCTCGTAGTTGTTCACCAGCTCGTGTAACATCGGTGTGGAGATCTGCTCGGGGTACAATCGTGTCGTGAATTTATTTGCCACGTCTTGTAGATACAGAGGATGATACCAGGCGAAGAGGGAGTGATACAGCCCAAAGTGAATTTTAGTCGCGCGTTTACGGATCGCAGTCGCCATCTCCCCAACCAGATCTCTCTTTGGACCCACATCCATCGAGTTCCAGTTCCACGAGTACTTAGAGGGCCACATCGCATACCCCTCATGATGTTTACTGGTGAGCACAAAGTAATGCGCCCCTGAAGCTTCAACTATCTCTGCAAACTTGTCCGCATCAAAGAGTTCCGCTCGGAACGTCTTGGCGAAATCGGCATACGTGAAGTCCGGAGGATAATTCTGCTTCATGAAATTTACGTAAGCACCCGCGCCGTTTGTCCAGTAACGCCAGAACCACTCCGAGCCAAAACTTGGTACGGAGTAGAGGCCCCAATGCATGAAGATGCCGAACTTGGATTCATCATACCAGGCAGGAAGGGGTCTGGCATCTAAGGATTCCCAGTTGGGCTGATACTGCTGCTGGTCGGACGAACAGACAAGCAAAACTTGGGAGAGTAAACTGCACAAAAACAGTGCCAGGAATAGCCCTCTGGATTCCATTGCGGGAGACTGAGTCGGCATTGTGGACATTCAGCAAACACTAAGCAAATAAAGTTAAGAAGACTGTCTTGATGAAGCTGTCTACAAATTGTTGTCAAATAGTTCAGCTCCCACGGCTGGGTGTAAAGACAACGCACAAAAGTGGAATATATCCGAAAACTGTGCATGTACACCACCATACATGCACGTTAACATTGTTGTCCATTCATCCTATGCACGACAGGAATCCTGGGACTCGCCTGATACCCATTGTTTACCTGTCAACGCTTCAGTGAATAAAGGGCTCACATTCACATGCCATCAACGAACGCACGACGACTGCCGTCTCAGCTGTAGCCCGCCTCCAACGTCAAGACTTCGAGGCTCGTGAATAACGCCAGATACCTGCCAGACCGGATGTTGGCAGACCTTTGACCTAGCATCCAAGGCGGAGATTCGTAGTCCACACACGTACGTGTACATAAATTGTGAATAAAACAACATTACATGCAATATGTACACGTGCGCAGCAGCAGACGATAGAAAAGTTCCTGCTGAAGGTGTAGCTGACAAACACGTCACTTCGGAGAAGACAAATCATAACACACGGATCTGGAAAGCCTACGTCACTGCACGTTTATCCAATGAAATCAGTGTAGCCAATGAAATCATTGGGTCTGTAACACCAGTGCCTGTCTTTATCCTTGCGGATAAAAACAGGGGACCAGTCTAGCCAACAGGTTCCCTTTTGCGCCCTATCAATCATCTTATTCGTGAGTCCTTAGCGAAAGCGAAGCTAAAACAGTTGAAGAAAGGGACTGATCCCAACTAGAGTTGGACTGTCCCCAACTAGATTTGGACTGATCCCAACTAGAGTTGGACTGATCCCAACTAGACTTGGACTGATCCCAACTAGAGTTGGACTGATCCCAACTAGACTTGGACTGATCCCAACTTAATATTGGTTCTTGCCGAACTATAGTTTGCGGCCGATTCTATAGTTTGGGCAGAATATAACACACTAAAAAATCCAGGGCCTGCTGTACGTACAAGTTAATCCATTCCGACTAGTCTACCACGTTGAATATCATTTGCATCAACCTCATAAAAATTAATCGAAGTTATGTCTTTCTCCTGCAGCTAAGACAACCGAGAAAGCAAAAAATGACAGAACATCTCGAGGCATCCACGATGTCGGGCCACTAATTGTAATGTCAACGAGGGATCATGGGTTTGCCCAAATTTCCCGCAGAAACAAAAAGTAAAAAACATCATCGACGGCGAGTTTGCGTTAAGTGCCGATAGTCAAATATTATGGAATCGTGACAAACACGACGAAAGAATTGAATTGTTGAATGTCTTATTAGCCCGGGCCCAAACGGTAATTTCCGCTGTCGTTTTGGACGTCGTCAAATTTGTTTGCATTCAACAGCCAGATTGTCAGTTCAATGTATTTGTACTTGTGGTTTTACTGTACGAAGGTTGCGTAGCACCCCCCCCCCCCCTGCTTGCTGAGATCTTGGGTCGCTTTAATTAACACATCATCTCGGAACTGTTTGTTTTGTTTTATTGTTGCGAGTGGGAGGTGATTATTCTGAAAACAACAATAAGGCAACGTGAGTCGTGGATGTAACGGGCCATAATGTTGGGCCATAAAAGGCTGGGGAAGGCATGGGTGGCAAGCAAAGAACGCATAGGCCTCTATCCATAATCATGATGGTTGTTGAGAGTTACTTTTGCATTTCTAAGGAACGGGAAGGGTCAGCCCCAATCGCCTGCCAATCGGGTTTATTTCTACATGTTTACTGACCAGCTGAAACACTATGGGGCTGTGGGGCCGTTGTCCACTTTTTTTTTAAAGGACAATCAAAACTCAACTGACAAGTATTCCTCGATAATCCACCCAATTCGTTGCAGTCGCATGAAAATTGAATTAGCTGTTGCAAACTGCAAAAGTTGTCTACAGCCTCACATTCTTTGACCCTGGCAGAGTCTTTCTCAAAGGATAATGCCGTACCCGAATTAACGGCTACATCGACGGCTACGACACTGTTGCTAAGGGTGTTGCTAATGACGTCATACACTTCAACGCATGGTGACGCCGTGGTCCAGCCGTAGCCGTAGCCGCCAATTCGGACGCGGCCTCAATTGGCGAACACAAATATTAAATGTATCCTTAATTAATCATAGGTGAAAACTAGAAACCCGTTTTGCAGAAATCCAATATCACTGTCAATCAGTAGGCCCATAGTCACGTGTCAAGTACCGGCCCCCTGGTGACTGGTCCGGGATATATTATTTATCTGTTCCCCCTGTGAGTGGCGCAATGTGCGGTTTCAAATTTCGAACTTTTGAAACGGCCCTTCAAAACACGTGCGACTTACCTTCCATCAGCAAGCAATATTTTTCTTCCATAACCAACAGTTTTGTATCGTTTAGGAAAAGAACATTAATCACATCTGCCTGCAATATTCGACCACTCTCCCAAGTCCAATATTACAGTCGCAGACATTAGCAACTCATATTTATCACGTTCGGAAATGACAAAATTAACTACGTTTTACCTCCCAGGATGGTGGCAGGGGGGGGGGGGGGGCTCTCAATCTTACAGATCGCAGTGCAGTGACTATACAGCGTGACAACTCTATCATCCGAGATGGACTGCGGCGATGCAGAAGCTGTATAGCCGTGTCCCGTCGCTAGGAAGTGGGGGTAGCGTGTGGACGGTATTAACGATGAGGAAACGTACGGTTCAGGTATAACCCGCGCTGGTCTTGCTGTATGTTTTGTTTTAGCTGTGTGACATGGGGAAAGCTTTTTTTGTGATTTGATACGGTCAACTGTGGTACAAGCGATTTCTTAAGTTTGTAGAGCCTTAAAAAAAAACCTTTTAAAACAACAACCTTTGAATAATTCTCAAGTAAATTAAATCATGAATTGGTTGAAATCAACACTCGGTATCTGTTCTTACTGACGGTTAACAACCAGCATTAAACACACAAAGATGAGGTTTAATATCAACCATCAAACCGTTGTGACTTACGAGCAAATACACATTGTAAAATATCCCCTCGCAATCAGGAGATCCGTGTTGTTATCTGTGATGATAACAAGATTTTATGATAAGAAAAGGGGTTGGATTACGTTCTCTTTCGTCTGACCTGTGACTGTACATTTTTGAGCAACATGAGCGCAGACGGTTGATTGATATACTGGGATGCCTTTTCGAGTAACAGAAATGTCTCCACAAGATTTCCCGCCATAACATGCTAACAAGGAAAAGAGAAGTGAACCTCCTGCCTGTTGTAGTCATTTCACACTGGTGCCTGACAAGATGAAAGCAGTTCATGTGATGGGATCATGGCGTTATTACCTAATGCTGTCCGTCATTTTGCTGTGGATCACCAGAGCCGATTCAGGTGATTTCAGAATTGGACTTTTAGGCCCGTGGGATGATACGGGGTCGCACATTTACCCTCTCCTTGGATCAAGAACAGCCGGAGCCGTCCCCTTGGCCTTGGAACAAATCAAAGATGACGAGATTTTGGGTAACCACAACGTCAGTTACACATACCGCGATACCAAGTGCGAGACACGACGGGCCAGCGGTTCGGCCGTGGACTTGCACCTGATCAACGACGTGGATGCCTTCGTAGGACTGCCTTGCTCAGAGCCGTGTCGCAGCGTCCGAGACCTTACAGCGTACTGGAATAAACCGTTCGTCTCCTGGTTCTGTCCGAACACAAATGTCAATCCGCCCGACGACCAGTATCAGTCCTTCGGAAGAACCTATGTGCCATTTTCGCGTATCTCGGTGTTACCTCTAAGTTTGATGGATTATTACGAATGGGATTCAATATCGCTGGTGTTTGCAAAAAGCAACACTTGGGAGGTGCTAAAAGAAAAGATCGTTTACAGCATGATCAACTCTGGGATTGAGATTGCTCAAATACAAGGATATGATAGACCTCTGAACATTGAAACTGCAGTGTCAATTTTACAGAGATTGAAGCTTGTTTCTCACGGTAAGCAAGATTAGTAGGAGTGTCATCTTTATCGTATCTCATTACCTTTATACATGTATAGATAAACACTCAGTGTAGCTTATTTCCAAGATATGACTCTTCAGTGTAGAATGAGATTTTGCAGTTTTCCCAAAGCCAACCCGGCATCCCACTAGGGGAAAATGTGCCTCCACGCGCAGTGGCTATTTTCAGAGGGGGTTCTGCGTGTACTTCAATCTGAAGAAACTGTTGAAATCCGAGTGCAATATCTAAAGACCAACCTTTAGTAAATTTTGACAAAATAATTTTATAGCACTCACATGGCATACATTTGTTTTCATTTCATTTCATTTATTTCATTTCATTTATTGATTCTGGTTGTGAAGCCAAGGACTCTCAGAAAAGCGAACTAAATCACTGTACTAGCCAAGAACCCAATGGAGAGAAGAAAAGAAGTTTCCGTTTTAGACGTGGGAGGAAAAACTCCAGAGAATTTTTCCAGGGAAAACCCACGCAATCAGGCAGGGACTGAAAACCCAATCCACGTAGTGCGTCCGGTGGGATTTGAACCGGGGTCCCAGAGGTGAAAGGCAAGGCAAGATACCACTACACCAACCTGACCGCCCAAGAAAAACAAAGGGGCTCATTTATCTGTGGCCCCCACAGTATGCTAGACTTTGTTTTAACGCTAAACGAAGTGTGGACCTGAGAACAAAAGAGGTCCACATTGTAGGAACTTGAGTACTATATGTGGACTATTACACATACAGGTTTTTGTTTTGTTTTTACAGTAATGAGGAATAGGATTTTCCTTCAGTGTACAGAACAAAGGTGCTCATTTTCGGTACTTTTTGGAGACCAAGGACAAAACAAAAAAGGGAAAACACAAGGTCTCCACGTGGAAATTCTAAAGACCGGGTGCTCCACAAGGAAATTTGTGTACAAAGTTTATTGGAGACTATTAAGTCCGGGGATAAAGGAAAGAACAAAAATGCTCCACAAGGATGCATTTTTGAGAATGTGAATGTCCACAGAGTGTCTGCAACACCGATGGGCTCATATTCGGTACCTTATGGAGACCAAGGACAAAACAAAAAAGGGAAAACAAAAGGTCTCCACGTGGAAATTCTAAAGACCGGGGTGCTCCACAAGGAAATTTGTGTACAAAGTCTATGGGAAACTGTTAAGTGCAGAGACAAAGGAAAGAACGCATTCAAACCGAGGACTTTAACAATAGGGATCCGGGAAAATTACATATCGAGGACAGTCCTCGGTTTGTTTCGTGTACAAAACCAATGGGAACGTCGCTAAAACAAATGTCTAAACCATGTGTGTGTATGTCATCACACACACAACTTTACAGGGTACTTCAACGTTACCCCACAATGTTTTCTTTGTTCTACAGTGGTACCCCATTGATGATTTTTTTTCAAAAAAAGGAATAATAAAACTCCTATGGAAGTACCCCGTAATTGTCGTGTAAGAGTGTCTGTGTTAGTGGGGTGGGGGTGGGTAGGAACCCACCCACTGTGTGTACTGATAACACTCTTTGAAAATGAAAATACATAAAAAATAAAGGCTTCACATATAGTGCAAGGATAAAGCCCATCGGCATAGTCACGCGGCATTTACACGTGCTGATGATAACAGGAAACTATACCTGTATCAGACGGACAACTTTTTTTTCTCGTTTGTTTGCTTGTTTGTTTTTTCTTTCTCCTTTTTTGTTTGTGTTTTTGGTCGTCTTTTTTCCCCGGTGGTATTCAAATCAAAAGTGAGGCTGGGGGTAAACCGCCCATTCCAGCGTCCTGTTTTAATTAATTAAATGTATTAAAAAAATGACAAGGAGCAAGTTTCAAGCTCAGAAATGTGAAGTGTTTGCTGGTGTGTTTGATTGATTGTTTGTTTGTTTGTTTGAAGAAACTGTTAAAATCCGAGTGCAGTATCTAAAGTCCAACCTTTGGTTAATTGAAATATATATATATATATATATATAATTAGTAGGGGAGCTGGCCTTAGCTTTCGATCCAAACCGGACCTTCGTCAGAGGCATAAACAAGAACGAACACAAACATATCCATTTATAGCAAAAAGAAGAGCAAAGGATTAAGGGAGAGTATCCAGAAAAAAGCTGGAAAATATAGCCAATCAGAGTTATAAATTTACAAACAATGGGGTGGCTAAGAGTATATATAAATATATTTAAACAAAGGCTTCACAATGGCAAGGATGAAGCCCACCTGCATGGTCACGCGGCATTTTATACACGTGTTGATGATAAAAGGAAGAAACTGTCTAGGACGGTTTTGTACCATAGTTTTATAAGTATCAGACGGACAACTATTGTGTTTGTTCGTTTGTTTGCTTGGTGTGTTTTTTCTTTCTCCCTTTTTTGTTGTCTTCTTTTTTGTGTCTTCTTTTTTTCCCTGTGGTATTCAAATCAAAAGTGAGGCTGGGGGTAAACCGCCCATTCCAGCGTCCTGCTTTAATTAATTAAATGTATAATAAAAATGACAAGGAGCAAGTTTCAATTTCAGAAATGTGAAGTGTTTGCTGGTGTGTTTGATTGTTTGTTTGAATAAACTGTTGAAATCCGAGTGCAATAAAGGCCAACTGTTGGTTAATTGAAAAAAATATATATGTATTTAAATAAAGGCTTCACATCTAGGGTAAGGATAAAGCCCACCTGCATGGTCACGCGGCATTTACACGTGCTGATGATAACAGGAAGATACTGTCTGGGATGGTTTTGTATCAGAATTTTATAAGTATCAGACGGACAACTTTTGTGTTTGTGTTTATTCGTTTGTTTGCTTGTTCGTTTTTTTCTTTCTCCTTTTTTTTGTGGGTCTTCTTTTTGTTTTGTTTTCTTTTTTTTCTGTGGTATTCAAATCAAAAGTGAGGCTGGGGGTAAACCTCCCATTCCAGCGTCCTGCTTTAATTAGTTAATGTTGGCCTTTAATGGAAATGACAAGGAGCAAGTTTCGAGCTAAAAAATGTGAAGTGTTTGCTGGTGTGTTTTACTGCATGTTTATTTGTTTGTTTGTTTGTTTGTTTGTTTTTGTTGGGGTGTGTGTTTGTGTGTTTTGTGTGTGTGTAAGATCTGTTGTAAGGGTGCGGGAGAACAATTATGTCTTAAATTTAGTGATTTAAAGGTATTATACAGTATTGGTACAGCTGACGATGGCAGTGTTCATATTTTGCGTGATCAACCACGAGATTCAACAAACCTATGAAAATGTGGGCTTAATCCGTTGTGTGAGTCAGTCAGAAAAAAAATAGTGAAAAACCATGCACAATTTTCAGCATGAAACACATTATCCAATTGGTTTTGGTTGTAAAAACCGAAGTCGGCTGTTTCGTTTATTTATAGGTTTTCAGATACAGTTTTCTTGAACAATAGGCCTATAGCCGAACTTCACTTCAGAGGGATATATTTCACAGAAACAATGTTTTAGCGTGACTTTCATAACCAGCAAGCTTTAAGACGAAAATTGAGCAATAATGTTTGTTAACCTTTTATACAGATCCTGTTATACCTTTATATGCAAGAAAATGACAGTACAGAGCAAAATGCTGGGCGCTTTTGAGGATTTTGGTTCATTGAGCTTGTCAAGCCAATTAGATTTCAGTCGAAGCACAATGTCTGACGTCAGAGTGGGTATTCCCCACGGCCACCAATTGGCAAGGATTCAAACCAAGATGTTTGAAATGTTTCAAAATGTTTCAATTTATAAGTTTGTTCTCTATATCAAAATTGGAACCCAATTCTTGTTACAAATTGTACTTACAATGACTAAGAAATTGTTCCCGGTCGATTTCAACAAAAACTCGTTCAATTTAACACCAGGCTCATTCAATTTCTTTAGAAAAATGAATGCTCCATTGTATCCGCGTTCAACAGCCAAAATAAGTGATTCAGTTTCAATAGTTTAGCGTTCACTGGTCAAATAAGATCAAATTTACAAGGTGGTCGCAATGACCATTTATTTTTGCGAAAGCCAACAGCAAGAGGCATCTGAAGAACGGTTTACATGAAGTCTCGAAGGCCTGTTAATGAAATCGTGTGTGCACGAAAACAAAATGTAATGCAGTAGATAGCTACAAAAATAATGCCTTAGTTCGAATGAATTACGGAAAAGTGCATCATTTTGAATTTTAGTGAAACTGAAATTTTGTAAAAACTAATATTGGCCGGGAAGCCGGAAAAACCTACGCTAAACATGTTTTTTAACCTTCATCTCATTGTCCATTTTTTTTTTAATAAATCATCTCATTGTCAATTTTTATATATATTTTTTAAATATCTCCTTCAGTGATATGGCTCGTTATCGGGGGAATAACAACCTTGGAAAGTGACGAGCAGATTTTCATGCTAGCAGCAGACTACCTAGGAATGGTGGACGGTGACCAAGTCTTCTTACGTCTGGAGCTCTACCCAGACCCCGGGTACGACACGCCCTGGTCGCCCGTAATTGTTCCCAAGAATTTCACCACTTCCGATCTGGTGGAGCCCGGGGAAGACGCGATGCGAAGGGCTTACGAATCCATGCTCATTGTTACTTACAGGTATAAAACCATCCCCTGCATTATATTTACACTCTACTAAATACTCCCGGTCAGAATTGACATGAATTTAACGTCCAATTCCAGGCTAAGAAACTGTATTTTTCCCCTTTTTAAAATTGGATTTTGACTCAGCTTCTGCGTCAGTTTGGGAGTCCGGGTCACTGACCCAGAAATAAGTCCGATTCCCTGCGATCCGGAATTCGGGTAAATTCTGACCGGGAGCTTTTAGAATGATATCTTTTCGACTTTAAGACTGGAAACTTCGAGAGGCTAAAACAACCTGAGGAGGTTTAACAGTCATCTTGTTTGTATTCAGTGAAACATGGGAAATGTGGAATATTTACCTGAAAGACAGCTTTATAGGAAGATTCCAAAAGTACCACAAGTCGTCTGTCATAAAAGAGAAAAAGAAAATAATGGTAAATTTTCAACAGATTTTAAAAAGTTTTCATTGTAAACATCTTGCAACCGAACTGAGTAGAGACCCCTTGCATATGACGTCACAAGTCCCCAAAAACAGTCCCCTCACTGAGATTAATGAAGAGCTATCATTAGCTGAGAGTCGAATGCGCAGTGCGTACACGCGTGCGCATTTCCAAAGAAAGACCCCTTGCATAACGCGAAACGCTGCAGGGACGCTGAGGTCACGCGCACATTTTTACGCTCAAAGAACAGCTATCGTCCTTTTGGCCTCAGTGAGGGCGCTTTTTAAGAGTGTGACGTCATTTGCAAGGGGTCTTTTGTTTGCCGCATATAATTTTTATTTCTGGAGCATTTCATTTATTTTATGGAACGATGTAACTACCCGAGGAGTCTGTTTTTAAAAAAGACATTTCTTTTGTGTTGATTGAATTTTAGACTACCTAATGATGGAAGAATCGAGAAACTTTTTGAACGTATCCCAGATGCTCTAGCCGAACCGCCTTTTGATTATAAGATGCCGAACTACACTAAGGTACAGTCTTAAATTTAAGGGTCAGAATCTTATAGCACGCAGCCAACATTGGTTTTGTCAAAGACCAGTATCGGCACGTAATGTTACCCATTTTATGAAATTACAACGATCAAACTCCCAAAACTGGGGTGTTGTAACATATAGACCGAAAGGAGAATCAACATTTACATCTTGTTAAGATAACACCAATGTAACTGTTTTTGCAGAAATTAGTGTTATTTTAACACCCAATTGTGTGAATTTCTATACTCTTTTCGGCATCTATGTGACAACGCCCATGGTGTCAATTGTAACACCCCAGTTTTGGCAGTTTAGGGGTCAAGAGAAAAAAGTGAAATAATGTAAATAAATGCGTCTTATAACTCGAACATAAAATAGTTCCGAACAGGAAAAATGATAGAGCGCCCCTGAGGCCGCCGTTGTGATAAGCGCTATAACAAGAACAAGATTTATCCCTCAAAATGGCTTCCATTTTTAACTCTAGAAGTAAAATGTTAATCTGATGTAGCTCAAACACTCTTTGGATAGAATCAATTGTAATCATTTTCCAGTCGGAACATCAAAAATGTCTGTCGTAACCCCTCAACCTCCGTTATCAGTTTGTCAACGTAGCACAATGTACTTTTCATACCCTACAATGTTTTCATGCGAAGACATCTCTTTAGCCAAGATTGCGAAGTGAAGCCGTATACCAACACATTGAAAACTCCCGGGTCAGAATTGACCGGTCCGGGTTCCATTGTATGGGCCTGATCCATTTATTGGTCAGTTTGACCCGGTGTCCTTGTCAGAGTGACCCGGAGTCCGAATCAGATGTCCAGATATCAACCAAATTAACACACATTCCGGGTCAGACTGACCCAGAAAGGGATCGGGCCACCTGGTACCCGGAATAATCCAGATCAATTCTGTCCCTAGAGTTTTTAGAGTGAGCAACCGGGCGACCAGTCGCAATCATTTCACAAAACATAAAATCTTGGCTGATCGCTGCCATTGAACATCTCCCCACTTTAAGCAATGCTTTGTGGCTTTTTTGGGATTCTGTGAAGCCCTAGTTGTCCCGACCAGGAGGTCGTTGAATAATTTATTGTGAAGCAGAGAGTCCTTGACGTTTTTGCGCCAAATTTAGATGTCAGAAGCCTGTTACGTTTGGCTTCACCCAATGTGCTCGCTTGACGACTCTTTTTGACATCAAAGGCTAAATTAAATCAAGTCGGGTAAAATAGACACGAGAGCTTCCGAGTAAGGGGGGGGGGGGCTCTGTCTTCAAGCTCGTTAAGATGTCGAATAAGAAACTTGGAATGTAAATGTATTTATACAGGACAGGTAGAGCTGACAAAATAGTCGCAGACAACGTTCTTGTTTTGTGTGACTAACCAATACTATGAAATAATAAACCTGTGAAAGATATCCGTTGTGTGCGTCAGCAGAAAGTAGCGAAAAACCACACACAATTTAAACAGCATGTAAACACATTGTTCTTAATTTTGGTTGTAACGACCAAAATCTGCTGTTGCGGTTTTTCTTCCAGTTTTCAGATACAGATTTCCTCAAATATGACTTCATTTCTCAAGGAAATAGTTCACAGAAAAAATGGTTCTAGTATAAACTTCATATAGTCAGTAAAATTTCAGACTGAAATTAAACAATGATGTTTTTTTATCCTATGTAAAACACTTTTAACCGTATGCGTGACAGGATTAGGGATTTTAAAAGTGTGTTAAAACAGTTGTCACGGCACTTCTCTATTAGATAGCGAAAACAATGTTACAAATGTTCATTCATCAGGTCTCTGTCGAACACAAGACAATTTAGAGGCATCCAGTTTTGGGCCAAGAAAAAAAAAATCATCAGACAATGAAACTGTTCATTTTTGGATAGTCTTGGGAAACTTCGATTTTCAAAAAGTCCACACATTCTAAAAAATGCATCCTTTTGGAGCATTCTTTTGTTCTTTCCTTTGTCTCTGCACTTAACAGTTTCCCATAGACTTTGTACACACATTTCCATGTGGAGACCTTTTGTTTTCCCTTTTTTGTTTTGTCCTTGGTCTCCATACCGAAAATTAGCACTTGTGTGACAAGACCTTTAAGTGAAAAGGGTAAGGGAGTTATCTACCGAGAACACAATGGCGTACAATAAAACATATGTTTTGAAAATGACCGTGTCCGAATTAGCGGCTACTGCTAGGGCTACGCCTGGAGCACCACCTCAACATTTAAGTTGAGGCTTCCCTCAGTAACACCCTTTGCAGGTATAGACCCTTTTCGAACCACGGCTATAGGGCTTACAGACTCTGGTTTGAGCCCTGTCAGTTAGTGAAAACGTGTGCTTTACGGAACGGGGCTTCAAACATGCGGATTGATTCTAAGCCGGAGCCAAAACGTAAAGTTGTGATTTCGAAGACGCGCCTTAAATGGAACGACAAAAAATAAGATGTCGCCAAGAAATTCTACAAATTAAAGGTCAAAACAATCCATCGATGAACTTTTGACATCCAGAAAGAAGGGCAGGATATATAAATGTCACGACTTCATATTTCTTATGCATTAAAATAGCCGATAAATTTCTTTCATGGTTTGGAATTTCTCTCGGTAATTTTAAAACTTGTTTCCCTGCTTACGCCTACATAGGTCAGCATCATGTCGGCATTTCTTTACGACGCAGTCCTACTCTGCGCCCATGCCGCAAGATATCAGCTGGATATGTACGGGAAGATAGCACCAAACTACACAAGAGCAAATGTAACATTCGAAGGTAGGCGAAACATCCCAATATATATAAATGTATTATAAGCGTTATCTATCATCGTGAAATTGTTTAATGATCGATGCTAAATTTTCTTCTGATGAGTTATGCAGGGGGGAGAAAACCAAATTCATTGTAAAACAAAGTCTACGAAAAATAGTCTATGACGATGAAGTCTATTTCAATCGTTGGTAATTGCTTCGTATCCATCCAAAAAGGGTTACACGAATGGAAGTCTTCTGACATCACTAGTTCTTCAAGAGGCTAAGTGATAACCTTTACTCGGACCGTAGTTCGAAATCCACCCCCTCCGTCGCTTTCGTATCTCATTTCCCGTCTCGTCCTGACCAATCTAAGTCCTCGACCCATTTTTAATTTCTCGCATCCTGCCAAGTCTGTTTGCCCAACTGTCTTTATTCACCAAGGCACTATAATATTCATGTCTTCTGTATGTCTTGAGTCCGTCTAACGCACACACTGCTAGCGGTTGACTCTACGCGGGAGATCATAATTTACCAGATGTTTTCTCAAGTACAGCTTAAAACAGTTACATATAACTACAGTTGATCGAGTAACGGTTGTTCCACCCGGGTCAATATCATAAAAACTGCGAGGGATATTTGCCATGAAGATAGTCTCAATGGTGAATGTATTGAATGATAATACATGTACAACTGAACTATTTACGATGTTTTTATTACAAACAAAGCCCATGGGCAGAGATGTCGAAGCAACTTTTTCGTAATTACGAGAATTCCCAGGGACTTGAAATGATGGATTTTCAAGAATTGAAAGGAGTGGAAAAACAAATACCTCTTATACTGAATACACTGCATAACCCTGGGCGTTAAAAATTGACACCATGGGTGTTGTCACATAGACACTGAAAAGAGAATCACAATTAGCATCATAGGGTGTTAAAATAACACAAATGTAATTGTTTGGTAGAATCGGTGTTATTTTAACACCTATATATGGTGTAGATTTTGATTCTCTTTTGGTATATATTTATATATGGCAACACCCATGGTGTCAATTTTAACACCCCAGTTTTTGCAGTGTAAATTATCGCAATGTGTTTTTATAATAGGAAAGGAAAACCAATAAGTGAATCACATCTTGCCCTTTTAGTGGAAATTTATTTTAGGTCTATAGACACCGAAACAAAGTGAACAAAATGCAGAAAGTTAGCAAATCTTTAATATAGGTTTTCCTGGACCCCGTGTCATGAAGCTGTAAGCAGACAATGGTGTTGGAAATTGTTCTCACCTGCAAAGCAAATAATAGTAGGGAACCAGTTGCAAACACTGAACCTGACATTTATTTTGACTGGAAAAACCTGTTTCTAGTAAGCAAGATTTTGTAACGGGGTCCATACACCACAGGCGAAGAGATATCCATACTGCCCATGGTGCCCCCCCCCCCACGAAGAAGAAGAAACAAAATCGAGATTTGTGCCCCCATGGGCACCGCTCCCATGCTCCCATGACCCCCGCTGGGGGAGGCTGATGGAGGGGGAAAAATATAATAGGGAAAGCTACAAATATAAGAATTGACTAAAAAAAAGGGGGGGAAACGTAGATTTTGGTATGCAGGAATCACTAAAGATTGTTTTCAGTTCTCATCAAACAAAGTTTGGCAACTTAATACGATCGAAGTTTGTAATAATCAAAGATCAATTTTTCCATATCTTTCTCTGTCCTGTAATAACCATCTCCAGCCATTTGTAAGTGCGTGGTTGATCCAAGTTCAAGTCCGTCAAATGAATAGGATTCCAGGTCAAGACACCGAGTGGTATTTCTAATCAGAGATGATTGATGCAGGGGGAGAATGTGATTTTAATGCATGGCATAATGTTATTTCCCACGGAACGGTATGTGATAAATCACAAGCAATTGGATTAAAATACTTCTGCGAATGTCAGGACTTTTTACAAATTTTTTCTTCAGTTTTTGATATTTGTTTTACGTATCGATGCAATGCACTGGCCGTTGTGTGTGTATTTTGCAAAATGCTTATGAACGGGCAGTTATTATTTGAATTTAAAATTAGAATAAGGTCTGCAATAAAAACATTAGAACAAATTATACATTTAACAAAATTACACAAACAAATAAATGCGAATGACATGATTTTACAAAAAAACCATTGAAACATGTTTTTCTTGTTTCTTTTTGGGGGGTTTACATATCAATGCAATGCAGTGGCTGTTACATGTGCATTAATTTGTGTGTTAAGTTTCAGTGAACGCGCATCTATATGGCATTTATTATTGAATTTAAAAAATAGAATGAGGTCTAAAAACACTGGCATAATTTTTACAATGTGGTTTTACAAAAAAGTATATACAAGATAGATTGTTTCGAAATAATGAAAAATACCTAAATGAAAAAAACATACGAGACAAATCAGCCTCGTTTTAGCTGCAGGCTGCGTGGACCAGAATCACTCCATGCATAACGATCCCGTTACACTTGCATAAAATTGAAATACATGTTATCACTGTTTTTTATTGTATTTATTTATATTTATTTTTTTTAATATTGTTTTTTAGCATAACCACACTTTAGTCAGTGAAGTGGAAATGGCGAGACGATCGAACCCTAGCTTGCATCAGATTACCCTCGCGTTCTATTGAATGCATTTTAATTCAGTTTCTCTGACAAACGCTTTTCATCTGAGATGCAAATTCCGAATTGTTCAATTAAGACTTTTGAGAAAAAAAGAACATAGACACTGATGCGAGCTTTGATGTATTCGTGCGTGAGTGTAAATAAAATACAGTAATTAAACTGCTGTTTCGATAACCTTGAAATGTAAACTGAAGACACGTGCGCATTACTCATTTAAATTCCCCGGCATCTTCAAGTTAGGAGGCAAATAAATGTTGCTTATTTTGGTAGGATAAATTACTTCCCATCCTCTATAACGATTAATTTAATCAGATCCAGTGGTCACGTTTAAGTGACAACGACAACTGTAAAACAGTAAATTGTTTTGTATATATATATTTGTTTGTGTTCACATCTTGCTTATTTTAATTCTATTGCGGCAAGAAACACAACTTCGGGAGGTCCTCTAACCCTAACCCTAACCCTAACCTTTAGTCTAACACTAACCCTAACCATACTCCAACCCTAACCCTAACTCCAACCCTAATCCTAACTCCAACCCTTACTCCAGCCCTAACCCTAACCTTAGATAATTTGTCTCTCCTCCAGGTATGACTGGCCACGTCATGCTTGACAGTGCCGGTGATAGAATTGCCAACTTCTCACTTCTTGATTTGAAAGTAAGTTTGAGCATAGAGCTTTAAGGTTTCAGTTTGTAGCCTTTCCCATGAAATTTGCTAATTACATTCACCCATGCGTACAGACACTATTGGCAGGCAAACGCCATCAGCCATTTGGAGATTTTTCACGGTGGACACAATACTATGGCACTATTAGGTTTGGGTAAATCTGTCAGGGCATCTGTCCATTATAACTCAAAAAGGCTAATAGAGTTGTGCATTATACCATGCAGACTCAGAAACGCATAAACGTTACGCCACCGTCAGCTCCATACAAAAAATGCGCGATGTGTCTTTCATTTTGCCCACAAGTAGTGTTAGTGCGCACGCGTGATGTGCAATTTACATAATTTGTGGGAAAGGTCTATCACTGACTAGTAAAAAAAAGGGAAACTTTTGAACGCAAAGTCTGGCCCCCCTGTATTCGCCCATGCGGTTTTTTTTTTACCCAAAACGGATTCTATAGGAAGTTGCCGCAACTCTCCCGATGTACGGTTCTGGCAAATACTACTTTAGCGCAGATTTTGAATGTCAGCGTGTCGGCGTGTCTTGGTAATTGGCACTACACGTCGAGTCATAGTTGTGTTTAGGAACTAATGCAGTCTCACTGCTGCATTTAGTGTTGAGCTGTGTTCTTGTTTGCCAAAAGCAATCACATGACCGTGACACTCACATCTCGTTGAGCATGGCTGACCAGTCACTTACAAGTAGGATTTGAAACTTTGCACGGTGGGAGTACGGTCAGGTGAGGTTTGCAGTATAGTAGCCCCAAGTGTACAATAAATCCTCTCTGGTGAGTAGTAGTGGTTCTTCTCACTACTCAAAAGAGATTTAGACATGGTCGTATGGTACTACCGCAAACCTTCCATTTACAAAAAAACCCAGTCCAGTTCTTGTACAAAATTGTCCAGTTCTAGTTTTGACTAATTGGAAAATGTTCTCACTTGAAACTAGGGTGGGAATAACTTTGAAGCCGTTGGTTACATCAGTGGACTACAGTTGGAATATGAGCCGATAGCTGGAGAGGAGATATCGTGGCCTGGTGCATTGATACCCAGGGAACCCAAGTGCGGCTACCAGGGAGAAAAATGCCTTGGTATGAAAAAAATTATATATTTGAACTCAATAATATACGTATTTCTTTGTTGGGTGAATGTACACAGCAAAATGTATGACACACGTACTCAAACAATACAAATAACAAACAAAAACAACAAAGGCAACAACATAAACAAAGTTAACAAAGACAACAAAGACAACAACGACATAAACAATGACAAAAACAACAGCAATGACAGCAATAAGAGCAACAAGAATGACCAGGACAACAACGACAACAATGACAACAACGACAACCACAAAAACAGCAACAATGACAACAGTGTCATTTATGACAACAGCAGCAGCAGCAGCAACAACAACAGCAACAGCAACAACACTAAGGAACGCTAAGGAAAGAGCTTCATACATGATTTTTTCACACTTGCTATTTAATTTGTCAATGTAGAGTCGGATCATGCTATTATCATTACTAAGCAACAAGGTTATTCAGATAAGAGCATGAGCCGAGTTCTCCCTAATCTAGCTAACAAGTTTATTGACCTTTGGTTAAATGATTTGTGCCAGTAAATTATTCTATAGTAATATATGTCGTAAGTAATCGTCGGTTTGATTCAGTGTGAGAAGATGTCTCATATAATAACCATTTCCTTACAAATAAATCACCGTCTAATCACGTTTAACTGGTTTCTCAATACAAAATAGAAAAAACATGTACAGTGTACTAAACATAATGGTAAATAGTGCAATATTCTGTTTTTAAAAATCATGCAATTTCTCTAAAGCTCTTCAGAAACATGACCAACAAATGAATGCAGATGAGACAAACAAAGCCGTAGTTTTACTGCCTCTTCAAACCCACCATATCATGAGCCGATGAAGATGTCCATTTAACTGTTTCATGTTGACTTTGCAGAGAGCAGTATCATTACAGCAATAGTCGTCGGGGCGGTCTTAACGTTAGTGGTGTTGATCATGATTCCTTACATAAGGTAAGTTGTTCGAAGATAAATACCCCCCCCCCCGCTCAGAACCCCTACCCCTTGCCCCCTTGCCCCAAGATTCACTAATGAATGGTTCGATACATTAAATAGCCCCTTAATTATTCAGAACCCTTACCCCCTCCCCCCCCCCCCGACCAATGAGAGAGGGAACATGTAAAAGTTAATGGCTCAATATATTAAATGTCCCCAAAATTTATGTCTTGCCACATCCCAAAGGAAAATGTCTGGCCATGTCATTGATTAAAAGCAACTTCAGTGAAGATGAAAACTTAAAACGAGCTCTAACAGTTTCAAACTGCTTACCAACGAAAAGCATGTGTGGTAACAATTAAAATTGTACATGTACGTTTTGCGTCATTTTGCGCATGTAAACGTTTAACAACTATACAGCGTGTGCACGGGGTGTTTTGGGGTGTTTTTGTTTTGGAAGTTCTCAGTGGTGATACTACACTTATTCTTGTGCCAATCATTATTAAGACCGGTAAAAAGTGAAAACTGTGTCACAAATAGTTACTTTGACATGGTGGGAATTGTTTCAAGTTTGTCTCCCCTTTTTAAGACCACGACATCGGTTCCAGTTTCGGATCCGGATTAAGTTACCTGAGTTATTTTACAAACGAGCACTTTCCATAAGGAACTTCATACAGGCAAACGCAGAGCCTAAGCCGGACCCGAGACAAAGGAACCGAAGCATTGGTTTTGAAAACATTTTACAACGCTCCCATGCGTATTGTTTGGGGGATGGGGCAGCCTGGCTACCATGGGCAGCGCGCCGTACCGATACCTCTCGAGTATTAAGGCATGTTGGGGGAAAATGGCGCAGCGAGATCGACCACCCCTGGGATTGAGGCTGGTTTTAGGGGGTATTATACTTTTCAACTCCATTGATCCCATAGACTGTACAAATCTTGCGCGATAGAACATTTGGGACACGTTAAAGCAGGTGCTTTCCTAAAGCAAGGTAGCCTGCGTGGCACCATCGTGGTCCCCAAAAGGTTCGAATACGCCCGAGACTTGCACGGTCTATTGGAATCACGCCTCGGATTGGAACCTGACGTACAGACTTGGTTCAGATACAATGATTCCTTTTTTTTCACTCAGGGTTCCCCATTTGTTTAGTTTTTGGACAATAGTTCTGATTTCGTAGAAAATATTATCCTACTATTATGTTTTCTTTGACCCGACGAGCTAAAGTTCCAGCCACATGACGGACAACCCGTCATGCTCCGATCATGTGATTATCACTACTATTTTATGTTTCCCCAAAAGTGATCGGACCATCGGTCTATTTGCATTATTGGCTTACGTAGTCTTGACAGTTATAAATCTAACTCTTTGACAAATTGCCGCTTTACGTTTGCCGAGAGACTCGGAACAAACACGACATCGATCAGTAGAGTAAGGGGGCTGTTGTAGTTACATGGGATTCCTTCCTCCATGGTTAGACACAATTTGTATTTCAACATACTTCAATGACTGTCGAGACTTATGCTAAACCCGTTTGCGTGGGTTTAATTGAATGTTATACAAAACCTTGGTTATAACATGGATGGTGACACTCATTTCAACTTTATGAAAATGTTATTAGCATGTCGTGATCATGTTTAAGGGAAACCAGAATCAACATTTGCTTGGTTTTTGAGTTTAAGGATGTGCTGATATTGTTGTTCTAAGACAATTTGAATGTAATCTATCGTATCGTAGCTGAGAGGTCTATTAAGCCTAGCGCACAGAACTCAAGTTCTGGTCGCAGCGTCATCAGAGTATGGGTTCGAGTCCCAGTCGTGACACTTGTGCTTCTGAGCAAGACACTCAAAATAACTGCTTCTCATCACCCAGGAGTATTAAAATGGGTAAACCAGCGAGGGTAGATATTGTTGGCGAGAAGGATTAGCAACATGTGCACCCATTTTGGCTACCGGTGCTGCATACTCATAAGGAGTTGGGATTAATATGGGTTATAACGTATGGTGGTTTGAGGGGGCCTTCACTTGGCTTAAAAGGGCACATAATAAATACACATTATTATTACTGCTTTTATATTATTCGTATTATAGCGTATCATCCCACGGAACTTTGTAAATTTTGTGTTAACTTGAAAGGTTACGAGAATCCGTGTCACGTTTTGGTATCTCTATCATCTCCTCATGGTCTGAAAAAAACCACGGTTCCCCCCCCCCCGTGCCTTGTTTTTAATACCATAAGGAATGTTCGTCCCCGTACCCCAAAACCAACATTGCAATACAAAATAAGGCGGTAAATTATCCTGATAACACGTAAGGTTGTTTGCCAAACTTTTTCGGATAGAGGTGTGTTTGTACATTTTGGCCAAGATGGAATGACGTCAATGCATTGTGTTATGACAACAAGGTAACAGATACAGTTTCAATCGAGGACTAATAAATCTTATAACATCCGTATCTAATAGTGGCACTAGAACTCCATTCAATGAACATGTATGTCGGCTACATAACTAAATACGCAGGGTCGTCAGAACTTGATGCAAATAACTTGATTACTGAAGACGAGCAGAGTATACTGTTCGAAACGTCAAGACCATAACAACGGGTCGGAGCCAACACTCATCCAATAAAGATTTCGGTTGTACCCTCTAGTAACGAGTGTAAAAGTAACTTGATATTATCCGCACGCATGCAAAGCTCCAAACATCACTTGTTAACTATTGATTTCAATCTTAAAATCATTATTTTGAATCAATACACTCAATCATTTGACCATTCTCGGTCCCTCTTGGTCGCACATGGGTCGATATGCAATTTGAATCTCACGCGTTCAACCGCCATTGTATAGAGAAGGTCTCTAAGGTCAATTGATTTTAATGATGTACTCATTTTCCAATAGAGTTATCATGGAAGAGGGGGAAAGTTAGTTTCTAACCTCGCATTAAAATGGTGTAAAATATATATAATTATACTCTTTTAGAGCGAAATTTGACACGTGACGTCATCAGACATCAATAACAAATGGGTCTGTACTTTCCCAAGAGGAGATTTTTTGCGCCAGTCAAAAGGTGACATTAATTTCCGTTTTGATTGAATGTCATAAGAAATCCAGGAATTAAATTTTCTCTACAAAAATGTACAGACCAAATAGGCCTATATTTGAAATTTGACGTCACTAGACCAGCAGTCCCCCCCTTTTTTTAATCAGATGAATCCTGGATCTACTTATGGGAGATATTGAGACCATTTCACTTGCCTAATGTTGATTGTTTCTTTTATTTTCAGTTTTAAGTACAGAAAGTATATTTATCGGAAAGACTGGCAGATTGAAATAGACGAGCTAACATTCCTATCGATGCAACAAAGCACACTAGGGGTAAGGAAAACACTTTTTTAATTTTTTTATTTGACACAATCTTTTTATAAGGGGGAATGGCTGTAAAAACAAACTGACGGTTTTAAAGTATGGGAGACTCTGGTATAAAGTACGTATGTGCATGAATCGTCGTGTGAGAACAACTATGGTTCGAACTTGGTTCGAATCCAGTCGTGCCTGCAGAGAAATAGTACGGCAGGTAGGCCTAGGTAATGGGACTGTGCCTTTTGATGATACAAGCATGGCATTTGACACAAAGTCAGAGTTTTGATGAGAAAGATATTTAGCTACGCCCCATCGCAGTTTTGTTCTTTAAAACAAATATAGGTAGAATAACAAGCAATGGCAGCCATTATGAAGAAAACAAAATTGCTTGTTGTTCTACCCATATGTTTAGTTCAAATCTGCGATGGCCCTATAGCCAAATATCTTTCTCGTTACATACTCTGACCGTATCCAAATTCCATGTTGGTATCATCAAAGACACACTTCCCCCGGAATATTTCCCAGTCTTCCCCACCGAACTGCATACAGATAAATGTAGGTTACAGACCTTTGTACCTATACGTTTTAGTTATAATGCTTCTGTTTCTGTTTTGAAATGTGTAGAACGGATTCCACTTGAGGATACCGTTATTTTAACACAGTCTGGTACCTGTACATAAACAAGGCTTGAAATACCTACTGGACCGGTGGTCAGAGTCTAGTAATTAACCCTACAACCAAACAAGTCATGCACTCTAAAGTGTTTTTCCAATCACATAAGGCAAACTTTAAAAAAAAAAGTACTAATGCATACTTCAGCTTGCACAAGGTCAACAAATTGTTGAAAAAGAAAGAAAATGTTAAGTTTAATATAATGTTTATGGTCTGAGCAAAAAAAAAAAACAAAAAAAACAAAACCAAAAACACCGTGTAGTCTGTAGTAGGATTTTCTTGAAATTCAAGCTATTAGTTCACGCTGAATAGCTTTCGTCTAATATTAGTTCCCCCTTTCTTTTGAACATTATTATAAACAGACCATAGTACATTAACACTCACCAACACAACCTTAGGGCAAAAGACTGATATAGAGATAACTAGACCGTGGCGAGCATCCATTTTATGTTCTCGAAAATGGTAAGACGCCAAGACAGCACTGTCTTCACTACAATCCTGTGTGACATCCATATACGTATCTATAGATAATCTCCAAGAATCTACTGCATGTCCTGCTTGTTAATTTGTAAAATGATCTCCTTTGTTTATATTAGTACAGTGCGGCCGAAAGGCTACCCTTACAGTCACTCATAATGACAGTCGCATTTTCTCAATTACACTCAGACCCTACAAGATCACCCTGTCCCATTTCCATCATTATATTCCGATTTTCTCAATGACAGGTCCAAGGGTACCCTTCCATGTGCCGCCTGACTAACGTCTCAGGGCGACTCCTTAGCCAACAGTCATTAACGGGCAGATCGTTCCATCAGGACAACGCGGGAAAGACAGGTGAAATCAAAGCACCCGACTATCTGTTGGCCAAGTACAAATCGGAGACTGTTCTTTTGAGGAAAGCAGTTCTGGCTAACAATTTGAGCTTGAACAAGGCTACGAAGAAAGAACTTAAAGAGGTAACAGTTTTGTCGAGAAAATCTATTCATTAAATAAAACCCTTAAGTGATCGTAAGCGATGCTAACACCTAGTCATGGCACATGTTATTTATTTCACTGTTGTCACCAAAATGCAATGCCCTATAAGGGGGGGGGGGTCAAAATCCTTGATGTTCTTTACTGGACCATTCCATTATCTGAAATGGGGATCAGGTCCCAGAGTTGTGTAGATTTGTGTGTGTGTGTGGTTTTTTTTCCTTCTTTTTTTGAGGGGCTGAAAATTATGTTCACCCTTAGACTTTGTGCACAAAACTGTAATAGACATACAGACCTACCCAGATCTTTAACCCCGAAGTGGAGCCATCTGTTCTTTGCAGCAGGCTTACAGATGTCTTGCTGACAGCCTGTGCTAGGTTATGAGATTTCCAACAACCTTCCCCGTGCCAATCAAACTTTTTGGCTTACTGGGAGGCCAGAAACTAGTGGAACCATTCTGATTTTGTGTAATTCCTGGGGTTACTCCCACACTCATGTGTTTGGACAATGACGTTATTCATTTGAAGTTGTTCAAAGTACTAAGGGGGACAAAATAAGCAGTTACGAATGTGCTAGATCTTTATATCGTTTCGTTTATTCACGGAAGTGAAAGCATCCAGAATAGCATTCTGTGTTGAATTCTTACTTTCCTTCAGTTCAAGTAAAAGCAAAATGTTCAAAATACGTTGAAGGAAAGAGCCCCAGCACACAACACGTAGCCTGCGACGTTTTCATTGGAAAATTGATATAACCTTGGTTGTCATCAGTAATTCAACACGACGAATTTATGGCCTTCTTTAAAGCAAAGCAAAAAAAAAAAAATATTATTAATGTATATCACCTTCCATCACGAGGTGTTGTGTAAAACTTGTAAATAATTAATAACGTAGCGTTTACTTTGTAGTCAATTTTTTTTTTTAATTGAAGTAGGTATTACAGTTTTTTTTACTTCTTTGATTCATTGTGTTGTAAAATGGTATTCAACGCTTCACATAAAAAAAGCAGAAGCAAACCTGAGTGTCTTAGATCATTTAAATGTTGACTTCGGAGTGCAATATTATTTGCTTTCTAAGAAATACCTGCGACCTTATTGCTATGTCCCTTTTACTACTTACAATCTTCCGTCTCGAGACACATGCATGCTCGGGGATACGGGCCCCACTACTGTACCAACCGTTCCCCATTGGTTCTTTGCTTTAGTTTCATTACAAATTCTCTCACTCTGTTATTCTTCCATTAAATTGTGATTGATACTTGATACTGTGGGGGATGAATTAAAGTTAAAGTTGAAGCTGGGTTTTGCTTCTCTCTATGCAGATGAGATGGTTGGTTAATGAGAATCTGACTCGATTTGTTGGAGTGTGTTTTCCCACACGAGGTGGCAACGATTTCTACTACATTTCCGAGTACTGCGCAAAGGGAAATCTTAAGAATATATTGGCCAACGATGACATCAAACTCGACCTTAGCTTCAAAGTGTCCTTCATCAAAGATCTAGCGAGGGTAAATTTATTCAGTGTCAGTGTCACTATTAGAGCTATAGAGTGTGCATAATATTGAGATTAAAAATAATGTTCACAGATTTACACATAATTTACATACTATTAAGACAGTCATGATGGAAAACTTGCCTTGAGATATTTTTGCCTAAACCGCTTTAGTTGTTGAGAAATGACTAAAACAATTAAGTTTAATCTCGCGAAAAAGTGAAAACAGTAAACACAGTGCTTTGAGGGTTTCCACTATTTTCGTGTGACTTCGATGATTGATTGAGGTTAACATTTCACAGTTATGTTAATTCATGTATGAGCTAGGTCTTCCAAAGTGATGTGACTGTCTTTGATGATACAAATGTTTACCACGTGAATTCACTCCAGCAGTGAGATACGTAAAGTGCAGAACCGTACCATCCTGTCGTTATAGTTGCCATGTTCCCTGTGTGCTAAAGCAATTATTTGCATTACACCGAAAAGGGTTCTGACTATTTTACCCGTCCAGCCTTGGCTTTGGTTTCATTGATTTAAATGTGAAAAATGGGGAAAAACACAAATTATCCACCCTTCAGCAAAATAGTTATAATGGTATCTTTTAAAAAAGCCGAATTTAGTTAGTATTTTCTTTTCAGTCAATTTCTTTCTGTGGTTTTGTGCGCATTATAGTTAATTTAAAAATTAATCAATCTTTGCAGCCAAGTCCAATCAAACAGTTTAGTTTTCAACAGTGCAAAATGAAAAGAACGAACAAATAAAGCCTAATCTTCCACCGGGCCGTTTTCTTAAAAACAGCACGAAGAAAATAAACAGGTCCAGTTTCGCGCCTTTTAGCATTATTGCAAAATTTCTGTGGCAAATTTTTAGCCTCATTTTAAAGACTAAAACTCCTATCTATGTATGTTTACAACACAGGGAATGCAGTTTCTTCACAACACCGTGATCAAGTCACATGGTCTACTGTGTTCAAACCTTTGCTACTTAGACAGCCGGTGGGTCCTCAAGATTGCCGGTTTTGGGGTCGTCTCCTTCCACATGTCTAAAGGGACGGGGGAGAAGATCGTTGATCCAGAAGCTCGATTCGCAAGTGAGTTATCGTACTTTCCATTTCTTATAATAATAACGTGTATCCAATAGGAGACTTTGGAACGCTAGGTTGCAACAAATTTACCAGGAAAATTTCCGTAGTTCTGAGCATGCACACATTACCGAAAACAATCGATTTTACCTGGTAAGTCTGCTGCCACCTAGCGTCCCAAAATCTTATATAAACAGGAAAAAATCTGATGAACTGATGGAAGCCACAGTTATAAAAAATCTACAAAGAATACAAAAGTAAGCGATTTCGGAATTAGAAAAAGTTCGTCTCAGTTTTATATAGTTAAAACTTTCTCCACGAACTTACTTTATAAGATTACCTCACGAACATTAGTAGCTTTATGGATTCGGAACCAATATTTAAAACATTTACCCCAAATGTCCATGATGCTATGTAGGTGAAATAATTATCTTTCATCCCATACACAATTAAATATTCAACACTACTGTTTTTGATGGAAGCGTGTGTACACGCATCGTCCGTATACAGTAATAGTATTCAAATAAACTGATAGCCAATTTGCAGTGACCTTTTAATTCCATCCTGTATAACCAAAGATGTCCTTAGCACAATCTCCACAGATAGACAAAGCTCCAGGCTTTGAAACCAATCCACAAACAGCATTATCAGGCCGTGAAAGCTACACTTTTGTAACTACAGAAATCTCACATAAAGACAAACCAATTTACAACAAAACATTGAAGTTCAATTATGGTCAAGTACCTATTAGTCGAGTATCAAGTACTGCCGAGTAGGAGGGCCTATATGGTGACTGAGTAACACTCCTCTCCCATACTCTTTCTTAACAAAGACTATACAATTGTGAGACATTCACATTCATCAGTGAAATGTTTTTGAGAAATAGTGTACAGCATGCTCTGATGTCAACTTTATTTCCGATCAATGTGATTCTTAGCAGTGAGTGTAGGCCTATTTGGCGTTAGAAAATGTCTCGCCACTCTTGTTTAATATGTATAACTGCATGATATTCGTAATGAGCATACTAGGTTTTGTTAGGATTTAATTCATTGTTCAATTTTTTTTTTAAATTGACCTTGCAAACACATGTTAGCCCTGGGTAGCAACTTTATCTCCAGAAAGATGTAAATTAATGATAATTGCCTGTTGATCTAAATCCTGTTGATATTTTACCAATGACGCCATTATACCCTGCAACAATCATTTTTACACGCAAGTCCCCTTGGACCAGAGTTCGTGTATAAATAGCCATTGGAAGGAGGCTTGGGTGAACATTAATCACACAGATTACTGATATTTTTTCAGCTTGTTTATTTTGTGGTGGAGATTCCTCAGCCAGATAAATTCCAACAAGACCAGTTGGCTGAGTGTCGAAAGACTCTGTCACACCTCAGTGCTGATTGGAATCGCGGAAAAATGACATTTGAATTATTTTACCTGAAGTAATTTCTTTATCTCATTTATATGATTTATTATTTATTTGTAATGTATCACAATCGTAAACATGAGTTGTTATGAGACCAAGAGGGACACGAAGAAAAAAATGTTTTAACTCCGACCACTCCAAAGCAAAACCAATCGGCCAAGCTGAGTATTATATTACATGGGGTGCAAGATACCACCGGACAGCATGCACCGCCATTATCAGAGTCGAACATTTTGGGTTATTTGAGTTAACAAAATAGTTCCATATTTCAGGTAAAATTGGCCAAAAAAAATGGACGTTATGGTATCACGTCCAGTTTTTTGCCAATTTGACCTGAAATTTAGATTAAAATTTTAAATAGCTCGCATATTTTGTGCAATATCTGTGACATACATGCGAAAGTTATTGTATGTTTTTCGTTTGGAAAAAACCCTTATCTGTCAAAAATCGTTCAGAGTAGACATTCTATGAAAGATATATATACATACGAAGGTCCGGTTCGGATCGAAAGCTAAGGCCATCTTCCCTACTAGTTTTATATATAGGCCTATAGACATATACATGTATATTATAAATAAATAAAATCCGGGGGACAAAATCAAGCCTGCAACTTTAAAATAATGTGCGAGAAATATTTTTCCCAATACAGGGTTCTGATAAATTTGCCAAATCTTAATGAACATCATAATAAGATGCAATTAAAAACATTTTTGCCGAAGTTTTTATCGATGAAATTTCCACCGAGAACTGTATCTCGAGTTTGTTAGAAACTGGATATTGAGAATGTTAACTTTTGCTCTCTTCCAAAAACCAATGATGTTATCTCACCTTTATAACCAATATTGATAAAAATCATCAGTAAATTAACGTTTCTTCTATTTTAAAATGGTTTTAGAATTGTACTGTGAGTTTTTTTTATGGGAATGCGTTTTCTGTTCAGTAAAACAAGGCTGTGTCTCACCAAGTTTGATAAAACCATCAGTAAAACATGCTGCTATTTAAACATTATTTCAGAACTCCTCTGGACATCTCCGGAGCTGCTTCGTCATGAACTTCCACCCAAGGGGTCTCAAAAGGGGGATGTGTATTCTTTTGGGATCTTGGTCGAGGAGATTTTAAGCCGATCGGTTCCATATCAGGAAGCTGGCTTGTCCTCTAAAGGTGGGTACGATTCAAGATATTGGTGTTTCAAATCAATTTAAAATCATCTGTGTTTGCCACCAGTGAATGGAAACACTCTACACGACTTATTTGAACGTGACGTAAAATATTTAATTGTCAAAATGATGTTGCAGAACTTTTGCTAGTTTTTGAATGATTTTTCGAGTTATCTAAAATTATAATTCAATTATCAAAAGGAGCATGTTATTTTCCCGTTTCCTCTTTTGGATGTTTCTTTTTTCGGTGTTTCTTTTGGTGACATTGTAACTGTTATGGTTAAAGTTTTGTGTTGTGTGTGTCGGGGGGGGGGACACCGTGCGCCGCCCCTTCCCCAAGCTACGCCAATGGCAACTAAGTAGATTGTTGTTTCTAGTTTTCCCTACCTAAAAAGTTGACAGGTTTGAATAAATATTTGAACAAATAGTTCAATGCATTTACATGCAATTTAATGTAAATACAATTGGCAAGCAACAATTAAAAGTAAGTATTGATTATCTTGAAAGTTGTAATAAAATTGTCCCTCAAATTTAAAGCTGAATGTTGTCATGATTTCGGTCATATTTTGATATCCGACAGTTATAATTCGCCGCGTCATGAAGCGCGAAGAGCCACCGTTCCGGCCCCAGATGACGGCAAGCACAGACGATTGGTTATCGGCCCAACTGTCCCAGTCAGACGGCACGGTGGCCCGTCTCACTGAGCTCAGGACACAGTGCTGGGAGGAACATCCCGAAGATCGACCAGACTTCAATGTCGTCAGACACCGTCTCAGGTCCATGGAGAGAAAGGGGTAGGTTTGAGTGAGCGAGGAGGTAACCAATGGTTAGAGAGTATGTCATTGGTCAACGTCTCCAAGATGAGAAGGGACAAATTATGTGATTTGCGTGTTCCTTGATTAAGGCCGTCTGCGAATGTATATCATCTGCGGTTGCAGATGCGGCTGCCGCTAGATACCCATTTTAACATGCGTTGGAGAATGGGCAATAGCCCTAGCCAAAGCCCCCAATTCTGACATGGCCTTATACTGCTTCTCAAAGCATCAATGCTCAAGGTGTTGCATTTCCAATGAAACAATCTTCACATTGTTAACAAAAAAAACCCCAGGCAAACCTCGTTATTTCTAAATAAAACAGATTGCGATTTCTCACCTTATCACGTGATAAAATATTGTTCACTGGTCTCAGTATGAACAATACGTGTAATTACTTTCATGAGATGCAATTACTACATGCATGTGATTCCCATCATATATTGGAAATTGTCAATAATTCGTACAATCGATCGATCATTACTGAGTCACCCAATTTGTTGCTCACAATGCAGAGACAATGTGGCACTTTTGGAACGCTAGGTGGCAGCAGACTTACCGGGTAAATAAATTGTTCTCGGTAATGTGCGCATGCTCAGAACTACGTAAACAATGGAAATTTACCTGGTCAGCCTGCTTCCACCTAACGTTCCAAAGTCTCCCATTGTCGGGAAGTATTTCTTAGAAATAACAACAGCTGGCAGCATTTAAAACGTATTCATTATTAGCATTATATCACATGTATTATTCTTCTGATTAATTTATTAGAAAAGAATTAAATCTCATGGACAGCATGGTTGAAAAAATGGAGAAATACACTGAGAACTTGGAGCACGTGGTTGCCAACAGGACAGCTCAACTACTCGAGGAGAAAAAGAAAACCGATGCTTTACTGTACCGGATGTTACCACAGTAAGTTTTGACAATACACCATCCATGATAGGTCATAGGTCAAAGCCCCAAAACCAGTAGAAATGGGAGAGTGCTGCAGCCAAAGGGGTGAAGGGGAGATCTATCCATGCAAAAACAGGGACCAACGCCCTCTTTCAGAAGAAAGCAATGTTCTATATTTAAAATCTCACTGGTGAGAAATCCAAGATGTCGCCAAAAGCCAAGATGGCGGATACAATGCAATTAGGCGGTGGCCGTTTAATCATTACAGCATTTCAAATCTACTGAAATATGCAGAATCAGCAGACCTTGCATACAAATGAACTAATCTGTGGTCTTGTGCATTGACGACATCCCACCAAGAAGTAAAGAAGTAAAAAACAATGGAAACGCACAGCTGTACGTGCGCGACACAATGAATGGTTTATGATTAAATAAAAAGAGAAAGTTTACAGTCGACCCCCCCCCAAAAAAAAAAAACACCAGGCAAAGTGTGAAAGCAAGATGCTGTTTTCTGGAAAATGAGATCACCTATTACATGATATTATGTCAGTTACAATTTCAGCTGTTATAGTTTTTGTTGTTGTTGCTGTTTTGTTGTTGTTGGTTTTTTTAAAAGTTTGTTCCAAGCTCTACTTTACATGAGTTTCCTCTTCCAAACCCACAGCTGAACCGTTCCTGTAATAATTAATAATCTCTTCTTGTTGTTTTCATTATTATATTGTTAATGTTTAATTTATTATCTGTGGTTTCCTTTATAGCTATACCATTTCTAAATTACAAAATAAAATATTAGGAAAAGTTGCTGCAATTTGCTTCACTACATATTTAGCATTAACAAAACATCAATAGCTCATTATGCAGTTCTCACAGGCCTTGCAACAAATCAACAAACAATTGACTCTAGAATAACATTTGAGCAACTCCATCGGGCCCTTAAAAAATTGCATTCATCCTGTAATGAAACACCTCTGAAAAGCTAGAGCAATTCTCATTCCTTTCATAGTCTCCCTTCATTTATTATTCTTTTCTTGCCATTTCCTCTCCAGAGCCGTAGCAGATGAGCTTAAGAAAGGGCAGTTATTTCCTGGGGAATTTTACGACCAAGTGACGCTGTACTTCAGCGATATCGTTGGATTTACAGAACTATCGGCCATGAGCACCCCCATGGAGGTAGTGGATTTCCTCAATGATCTTTACACTTGCTTTGATGCCATCTTGGAAACATTTGACGTCTACAAGGTGAATCATCTTTTATTTTGGTTCTTCCTTCACGCCGTAGTGTGATAAGCACTTTTATACTCTGTTATTACACATCAGTGGAAAGGTGAACATCAAAACAATATTTTTCACCCCTGAAGCAATTATAACATCTTTTACAAAGTCCGCAAAGTGCAACTCTGTGTGATGTTGACACTAAAAAAGCGGGCACAAAAGTTAAAGTGAGAAATTTTACTGTTTTAAAAATGCTGGTAAAATGTGTATTTTTGAGAGTTTTTGAGGGTATGATTTTGCCTGACCTAGTATAACTATTACAATAATGTACAACTTCAATACCATCTCACTTGTATCCTCTGTGACTGGTATCCTGCTTGTTTTTGCTTAGCAGAAATCTGTCAAGCACCGTTTTCTGCATAAGTACCCCTGTGAAATTGGGGCTAGATATGAACCGGAATTTAAACCCACACTCCGATGACTGTAGGCATTCAGATCGTAAGTCTGATGCACGACACTGCTCAGACTGCTTAAAAGTTACTTTTGTGATATTTTCCTTTAAAATGAAGCATTTGGAATGCCTCTTTTTAAAAAAATGAAGCCTTTACTTTAAAGAGATCAATACCCCATAAATTGCTGCATTTATTTGTTAGTATGAGTACATTTATTTGACATCTGAACTACTATGACACTAAACACATAGTATTTTTATACGCAGGTGGAGACCATAGGCGATGCGTATATGGTCGCCAGTGGTTTACCCCATCGCAATGGTTCCAGGCATGCCTCGGAGATTGCCAGCATGGCTCTTGCTGTCAGAGAAGGAGTAAAGAATTTCAAAGTTCGTCATCTACCAGAACGAAAAGTGCAGATCAGAATTGGAATCAACTCAGGTAATGGCAGGGCACTTCTCTTTGCCCCATATCATACAACTTCATTTCAACATATTATTAAAGGGTACACAATGTTTTCGGGGGGAAATAATTAATCTGCAACCTCAATAAGAAAACTTTACAACTAACATGAGTAACTTTCATCAAATCTGCACTCTGTGGTCAAGTTTTGGGTGGTAACATAATTGATAAATAGATGATTTCAACAGCGATGTTATGCACAATGGTGATTTTCAAGGTTTTCAAATTCTACTTCCTGTACTTTGATGGTATTTCAGAAAGGAACATTTATCGGAAGGATTGGTGCTGGTGTATTTTTAAAAATCGGCTTTCATGTTAAGAGAATTGTTTGTTTAATTAATTACAAATCATGTAATGTGCTCTTAATCAGTTTGAAAATAATTAATAAAAGAAGATTCTTGAGGGTCGAATGTTTTCTTATTTAATGCACTAAACAACTATGGTGGGGGGAGGCCTTGGACCTCCCCCACCCCCTGTCACTGCATCCAGTGACTTGGTTACTTCTCATAATTGTATTCCAGTTTATGAAGTGAAGTACTCACACTGTTATCAATGTTTACATCTTTATAATTTAAACTGAAGTTTCATTTCATCTCGGGTTTATATTGTCAGCAGACAGAGTAATTAATCAATCAGCATCCATAAAAACTTCTGTATAAAGATCCAGATCAAGATAAAAAGAAGTAAATATAGAAAAAGAGCACACATCTAATTTCGACTATGCCCATTAATCATTTTCATGTTGCCAGGCTCAGTGGCTGCTGGCGTTGTCGGACTCATGATGCCGAGGTTCTGTCTGTTTGGTGACACGGTTAACACGGCATCGCGTATGGAATCGCATGGGATGCCACAACGCATTCATGTAAGCTGGAGCACAGCGACACTGCTCACCAACATCGGTGGGTACCGGCTGGAGGTTAGAGGGCAGATGAAGATCAAGGTAGGGTGGTGATAAAATACCATGCTTGATATGGGGGCAGAGGGTCCCCCCTCCCCCAGTGTTCCCAGGCTTGAATCACACTATTTTCCTCTTGTACAGAAGTACCCCCACCCCTAAATTCCTGAGATTCCAAGCACACAATGAAGACACAATAGAGGGGAGGGGTACCACCAAGCCCCATAGGGGGGAGGGGTACCACCAAGTCGCATATTGAGCACCAATAGTGCGAGTATTTTAAGGTCTTGCTAAGCACAGTTTGTCATCTCTATGTTTCATTTGAAGTGCATCTTTTGAAGACATAAAATGAGTGTACCATGAAAAATGTATTTCTGGCAAATGAAATAATGAAAACATATATGTAAGCGGTTTTAATTTGTCTTTCCACCGATATGTGTTTAAAACAATATTTTGGGTGTTATTTTTGTTTTCTGCATAAAAACGAATCCATTTGATTCTCATAGCCAAAGGTGCATGGGCGGCCAGTGGGGCAAAAAAGACAACTACACAAAAATTATAACAAACAAATAATGAGTGCGTATATGGGCGCACAACAAGTGCAATTTGTTGCTACTCATTTATTACTTGCAAAACTTCATTAATAAAACTTTTGCACTTATTATATATATTTTTACTTGTTTAAACTGTTTTATTATATTATTGTCAGTATTATGTATTTGTTTTACAGTTTAACTTAGATTGTTGTTGTCTTTTTGCCACAATGACTGCCCATAAAGGTGCCAGTGAGTTTGTTTTCCTCCACAAACCCTGGCGTATACTGTGCTTTGTATTGCATATCAAAATAGAGCAAAATTTTACTGTTTTTCTGTGCATCTATTCTTAGGGCAAGGGGATGATGACTACTTTCTGGTTGCTAGGGAAGGATGAACAATTTAGTGCAACGACACTTCAAGACGGCATTCTGTCCAACTCAGTCAAGAAAATGTAAGTTTGGCAACCTGTAGATATCAGTTAAACATTTTCCTTAGAGTGAACTTTTTGTGAGAGAGGTTTTAAAACGGAAATAACCCATTGCTATCACATTTCTACAGATCAACAGATACCGTCATAAGTGAAGACAGTCTGCTATCACCATCCAACAATGACGTACAAGACGCCATTCAAGATTCTCTCATCGTATCCCGAGTCCCTGAAGAAGAGCTCCCTTCTGATTTAGGCTCTGAGCTCTCATCACCAGCTTCATCTCCACGGAAACGCCGGATGGGAAACGGAAATGCGAACCATGACTTTTCACAACAAGATAGCACTGATATTCTTAAGAAGTCAGGCACCAGCAGCCGAAGAAATTCCAAAGACGTTAAAGATGCTAGAACATCTCAGCAGTGTAGTGACATCACAACAATTGGTGTCACACCAGACAATGACATGAACACAAAAACCAATGGTGTCACAACAGAAAACTGTCACATCACATCAACAAGTGCCGACATCACCTTGAGAGATGGCGAGTATGTAAGAACACAAAAATGTGTTGTTGTTCGGACACAAAGTGGTGAAATTATCCCGTCGCCTATCAAGAGGCCCTCATCTCGCCAAGACGCAGAATCAACAAACTTGCCAAATGTCCCAAGTTTACCTGACATCGTGATTAACAACGACTTGTTGAGCGAGAAGCAGCCAAAGACGGTCTTCAAATACACAGTCCCTCTTCCACAGTTAATGAGTGAGATTTCATCTACGACACAAGATTCACAGCCTGTCAATTCAACTGAGTTCAACCCTAACACAGACTTGAAATGAAGGGCAGATAAACAATCACCTCAAGATCCACTGCTTAATTTGATTAAAATCAAAGAGAGAGTATAGCATGAGCAAAAACTCCAAACTTCTCAGTAAATGGTCAAAGCTTGCTTACAACCCTCCTACAAACAGGGACCACAGACTTCCAAAAAGTATTGTAGGCTAGCATTGGGTACATGGGTTCCTTCTGTAAGTATGTGGAAATGCAAGTTCCAGACAATATTTCAGGATTGGTACTACTGCTAGCATGAGCTTTGTAATCTTTCAGCTCAATGAGCTTCTTAAATTGTTTTCTACAAGCACGAATGTTGAAACCCTCTTTTAAAGTCCTGGGCCCATTTTCACGGAGCTTCTTAAGTAGAGAACGTATCGTTGAAAATTATCAACTAAGCAAAAATTAGCAGAACACCAGTCACACTAGTATATGACATTGTATTTTGGCTGGTAACCTTCAAGTGATAAGCAAAAAAAAATAAAATGCTTAGCTTATTTTGTGCTTAAACAGCTCAATAAAATTGGGCATTGGACCTACATTGTATCGACTGCTGGTATACATGGTATACGCAAACCTTCCTGCTAAAAAAAAAAATTGCGAGCGGAAATTAGTTGACCAACTTAAATGTATGTTTCACTGTATAGAAAGGATTTTTTATTTAAAAAAAGAACAGTATTATTCAAATTAAATTTAAATTATGTACTGTATATTTTTTATCATAACAATATATTAAAACTATAAAGTGAACTATTTTTGAGAGATATTAAGCCTAAAAGGTAAATTGTTATTAATTTCAAAATCAAGTGATATAAAAATAATAAGAAACCAACAAGTACATGCAGGACTGCAATAAAGACCCTAAGGCTGTCCCACATGGTGTACAAAGAATAACAAACTGATAAAAATCCTCTATTTGTTCAAGGTATAACTTTCTTTAAAAATATCAACCTTTGTGTAGGCTTACTACATGCTGGATAAACCATTTCAGCAGGTTTCAAACTGTCTTCATTGGTAAACAACAGATGGTGTTATCTTGTTTTTTTTTCTTCTGAAAAACAAGGTGCCCAAAAGGCTTCTTCAAACGCGATATCAACCTCTATTGTCCCAGGTACCCATTTATACTCCTAGGTGAAGAGAAGCAATAAAAGCAAAGCATCATGATCAAGGACACAAGTGTTATGACCAGACGAACCAACACCCAGATGACTTAACCACCAGAACTTGAGTCCAGTGCGCTAGACCGCTAGGCCATGACACGCTACAATGCTATCACCATCATTTTGCTTACATGAGTGATATTGGCAGAGCTCATTATTTATACGCAGCTACGTACGAGGGTGTAAAGTTAGAGGTCTACGCACAGACTTTGAGAAAGCGCCTTTCTTATTGTTTCCACAGATAAAGGAGACAATCCAGAGAACAGAAACGTGTTAACAATTTCGCAAATTTTTAATATCCATATTTATACAATGCATCTTTAATTAGCATTCAGACTTTAGGCATGATATTTGACCCTTGAAAACAACCCAGAAAATGTTGTTGAGAACAAGGGCTGGTCTACATTGTTATAGTAAAGGCTTTACATACTTTTTAAGAATATTTATTTACAAATCTACTCACTTTGTTGTGAAAGCCCCCCCAAAAACCACACCTAGAAATCAGACCAAAATAGGATTATCATGCCTGACCCTTGAACTTAGACAGCCCTTTTTACTGGCATGTGACAATGGTTATCATTTAAAGGAGTGTAGAACTTTTGCGAGTTTTCCCCCAAGTGTACTACAGCGAGAAAAAAATCGGTAGTTGATGAGCAAAAAATATGCAGAGTATGACAAGTATGTTCATTGTCACTAAACAAATGTCAACAATTTCATTGACGAAGTGCCCAGGGAGCGTTTTCCCGTTTGTAGCATTTGAAATTTGTGGAGTTTGTAAAATTGTATGACTAAAATCTAAAAAAAAACACACGCAAAAAAACCTAAAAAGATACTTGTGTTTACCCTCTCAGACTAAAACAACAGACCTTGCCAGTCTCACTCATCGTTGGCTACCTTGGTTCCCACGTACATTGCCTTTAACATGATTCACATGTGCAGAGACAGAGAACGAAACCA
This sequence comes from Pisaster brevispinus, assembly GCA_023634235.1. NCBI lineage: Eukaryota > Metazoa > Echinodermata > Asteroidea > Forcipulatida > Asteriidae > Pisaster > Pisaster brevispinus. The sequence continues at coordinate 463,471 of JAMKCF010000048.1, read as the reverse complement.
TCCACTTTAATAACGGACCCCAGTATTCAAATACGTTCAGGACTTCCACTGTCCATTCCACGTGGTGTGTTCTCAGTAAAACCTAAACTCCGGGTGCCCCTAGTTTATTTGAAGATCTAACAACCTCATCACCAAAAGGGAAATTGTTATTGACATTCTTAATGAGTAAACACGGTATTGATGTCACAGCGTTGAACAATCTGCTCGCTCAACTACATTTTTGGTCTGAGAGTTGATTAAACCCAATATTTGAAGGAGTCAGACTTAATGCAATAAAATAAATTTAAAAAAGCTTTTCTTGTGAAGACTCGGTCAATGCAAATAAATTTTAAAATGACCAACTACAGTTTAAATAAATTATTTTGTTAGAGTCCCCCTCCCCCCGAAATAAAAGCACAGAATACCACTATTACCATTATCACCAATACTGAACCCAGTAGTAAAGTTAACAGTTTTTCAATTATTTTATTTGGAAACCTCTTTTTTTTTAAGGGGCTCTAAGGTCAAATTAATCTCTGTGATGCACCCATTTCCCCAATAGATTGAGTCCTTATGAAAATGGAGGAAGAGTTACAAGTCTCTAACCTCATGTTTAAATGGTGTAGAATTTAAAAAGGTTATTTGAAAATATGTGTACTCTTTCAGAGAGAAATTTGAATGAAACATGGGAGTCATTGGATATCAACATCAAATGGGTCTGTACATTCTAAGGAGAAATTTCTACATCAGACAAAGCACCAAATGTAATACCTTTTGCTAGAATATCATCAAAATTCAGGAATGAACTAAGATTTCGTGCACAAAAAAGACAGACCAATATAATAGCAATGTGATGTCATTAGAAGTTTTTGGATGTTGACAAAATTCACACTAGAAGGATATAAAATATAATACAATTTTACACCATTTTAACGTGAGGTTAGAGACTTGTAATTTGTTATTTTTTAAAATGTTATTTCTTTCAAAAAGACTATCTGTTGAAAAATTGAAAGAAGTGCATTACAAAACTGAATTTTACTTTGGAGCCTCTCTCTTTAAATAGAAATTTGGAAATGGTTTTATGTAAAAAAACAACAACAATGAAATGATGCCAACTAGTTGATCAAAACCACAAATTTGGCAGTTCAATTTGGGCCTTCAAGGTAGTGGTGTCACTTTGCACAAAGCATATCAATCATACATAATGTGTACATTCATCAGTCAGACTGTCTGTATTCTGTCTGAGTACAGCTTAGATACAGTCACCACAAGATATCAAAATATCATGTAGCAGTCTGACACAGTGTATTTATAATGCAGTTTACCTTAGTGAATGATCACTCAATTGGGGGGGGGGGTGGTGACTGTAGGGAGTGCGCGCCATTTAGATGCATTCACATGATATCATATTGTTGGCTGGCACGTCTTTGTTGCAAAAATCCCCCAAAGCGAAAAGCAGGCAAAATGGAATTGAAAGATCAGTGGATAGGAGGGTTGACTGTGTACAGTTTAGATGCATTTAACCACATGATATCACATTGCAGGTTGACAGTGTATTTTCCACACGTAAAACCACGACTTGTTTGCCTTAAGTCTCGGGGGGGGGGGGGGGGGGGGGCAACCCTTTCACACTTGGATCGCTTTATCCCAATCTACCCCGGCGAATGGGCATATCCGGGAATAGCCACCCCTGCTATTCTTGAAACGTACAACCGGAACCCCGTGGAATAGGGACCTAGGCAGGGACAGTGTGAAAGTGTGCCGGGGTAACCGTGGGTTGAAAAACTCCTGGGGCCTCCCCAGAGCTGTATTCCATGGGGATAAGAGATACAGTGTGAAAAGGTCTTTCATAAAGACCCCAAACTCCAAAATATAACTCAGTTCATGGCATGCCTGATCTTAAACATGCTAAACTCATCATGCTTTCTCTTGATAATTAGTCTAAGGCATCCATCCTTTGCCCCACCCACCTATTGCACAAATAGATTGTATAAAGCGAGCACTTTTGTTACCTTCACATGTTAAAGCAATGTAGGTGGGAACCAAACCAACTTGCACGACAACCTTTTATTTAAATAATGCCAAAGATTTCAAGAGCTCCTTATTTACATATAATAATAATAATAGTGGTTTCTTATATCCATCACTCAGTGACGCTCAAGGCGCTCGAACAGTATTATAGTTTATCCTGCAAGGTATGTGGAGCTATGTTTTGAAGTATGAGACCTTTTTCCTTTACATAGCACCATGTAAGGGTTTACAAGGTGCTGTGGCGCATTATGCAGCCAATTACATGTATTGTTTTTGTTCTTTGTGAAATGGCCGAATAAATAATAATAATAATAAAACCAGGAACACCTGGATTAGGTGCACTGGTTTCTTTTATGTGCACTACACAACACACAGAACCTACGGCTTTACGTCCCATCTGAAGGATGCAGCAATAATGGTCAAGTGTCTTACTGAAGGACACAAGAGTGTCACGACTGGGACTCAAACCCACACTCTGCTGATCAGAATCACCAGAGCTTGATTCCAGTGTTCTTCTCCACTCGGCCATGACACAACATGTATGCAATACAAGAGGTGACTGTTAAGAACCTAATGCACCTAGTGTTAACCCCTGAGCCCAATTTTATAAAGCCTGCAAGCACACAAACTTGCTTTAAAGCACGTAAAAATCTTGCTTCGCAGAAACAGGTTACCAGCCAAAATTCTATAAAGTTTGCATTGTTGCAACTGGTGCCCCACTGTTTTTTGGCTAAGCAAAGAAATTTGCAGTATTTTCTGCTTAACAGCTTCCTGTAAATTCACCAGGGCTGTGTTTCATTAGGCCAACTCTGATTAAATGTTCCATATCTTGGAAACAGACCTTTAGCATGGGACATCCATCTTGTTTTCCCCCCATTAAAAATAGTGTGACCAAAGTGAAACTGAAAAGCAATTGTGGGGTGTCGTGGCCGAGCGTATAAGAGCATCAGACTCAAGTTCTGGTGGTTAAGTCATCGGGATGTGGGTTCGAATCCCGGTCGTGACACTTGTGTCCTTGAGCAAGACACTTAACCATAGTTGCTTCTCTCCACCCAGGGGTAAAATGGGTACCTGTGAGGGCAGAGATGGTTTATGTGAATGATTAGCTTGGAGCGCGGTAAACTCGCAGCACCGGCTGTATACTCCCCAGGGAGCTGAGATGGTTTAAGGAATGAAATATAAGGCCCAGTGACCGGGGGTAATAATGTCAGAAGCTTGATACGGCATTCGGGCTGTGATAAAGCGCTATATAAGAATCGATTATTATTATTATTATAAATAGTCTGGTGCATTTTTGGTAGATTTCAATCAGTACGCATTACTGATATTGCAAACAGGGGACTCAACAAAGATGGTGTCAGCTTGATGAAGATAGGTGTGAGAATGAAATCATCCCATACTTTTAAACCAGTGAAGATTTTGCTAATGCTTCCAAAATAAACATGTTTTCAAGCTTGGGATAAAATTCTTGAGGTAAGCAAATGTATCCATTGTTTTCAGAAATAAGCACATGCTCAGAGCTACGCAAACAATGGAAATTTACCTGGTATGTCTGCTGCCACCTACTGTTCTTAAGTCTCTTATTGAATGATTGAATGAAGTATGTCAGTGCTAGTTACATGGTTAATTTAGTAATGATATATACAAATTTTCTAATAATTCATTGATGAATTCTGTTTACTACATGCAATAAAATATTTCAACCGTGCTATAGACCTTTTTAAAGTTAGAAATCTATAAGTTAATTTTTAATTTTACAGTTGGAAAAGTGTAAAGGAAAACAACAATTTCAAAATAAGCACAAGTTCCTTTAATTTCCCCATAAGTAGTGACTTGGTAAACAAAAAGTTAGGACAAAAAGTAATGCCATCAAATTTCTGATTTCGGTATTCATCTCTTTTTCTCATAAATATTAAAATCATTAGAAATCCAACTCAGGTTCCAAATAGCCAGGCTCCTCTTCAAAAAACAATGCTCAACACACCATCGAGGACAGGGAATCTGATAGAGATTGCCATGTTGTGCTTACTGTCTGTAAACGGCAAGACTGCCCTTCAATGGAGACTACAAAACTCCCTTCTGAAAAAAGACTAGCATTGATAATACCAACACAAGAGGGCGCTGTCATGAGATTGCTGGACCAGTTTTCATACAACTGGTTTAGCAGATTATACTGCTTTACAAATTCAAGGGTAAATTAGAAAAGATCCAGTCACAGACACCATACACCACATGGTATCCACTGGTAACCTGTTTCTGTGAACCATAGTATTTCACTGCTTAGCATAATATTTGGAGCTTCGAAGCTACAGTAAATTCATCCTGGTTAGTACAGGGTCTGTTCTTTGCGGGGACCTGGGGGGTCCTTGCCCATACTTAAAACAATTCTCTAGGTTTTACCCCTGCCCCCTTTTGGCTCAGTTATGCCACTCCGATTATCTGCCGATGTGCATGTAGAACTTGGAAAGGTTGAAATGCACAAAGATTTAGTCACTTGACTCTCATAATGATGTACATCTATGAACAGGGCTCATCCACTGGACTGCAGGAGTAGATCCAGTTATTTGAGCATTGGCCCAGCAAACTCAAAACCAAACCCAGCGGTTCAAAGTTTTTCCAAAAACATTTTTTTCAGATTGACTTTTTAGCTACTTAAGCTCCAAAGCTACAACGACAAATAAATACATTTATGGTCCAGTGACAATTCCTCGTGGAGATTTTCTTGTAATTTGACCCTTGCTTTAGGTGATGACATTAGAGGCAGAACAATCTTTTGGCATGTTTTGGGGGGTTGAGAAATCTGGGTCGGTTTACCGTCTTAACTGCGGAGTGCTTCAAGTCTGGCCTGCATCTCTGAGATGTCTTCAGCTGCCTCTTCCTCCTCATCAGAGACAACAGCTGTTGCTCCCGCCGGAAGGTCATCTTTGACTGCTTTGGGTGCGTCGCTGAGATGATCTGACATGAAAAGACAAGGGGTGATATGTATTAAACATGGTGGATTTATTGAAGAGTGATCAAACAGAGATGGAAAGGTAAACAGTCTGGTCCCTCTTATGATGAGAACCGGTATTCATTGTTGATGTTACATAAAGGGAACATGACCGAGGCGAAAGCAGCTATCTTACCCAGTGTACTGGATTAGGTAGTGCACATAATATAATACAGAACAGTGAGGATTTACCCCAGCCTTTCTGGTTCCAAAGGCAAGCATCCAATGAGAGGCTTTTGGAGACTCTTGGTGGCAGCAGACTTACCAGGTACATGTACATTTGCATTGTTTAAGTAGTTCTGAGCATGCACACATTACCCAAGACAATGCATTTACCTGGTAAGTCTGCCGCCACCTAGCATCCCAAAAGTCCCCTATTGGTCACATGTGAGTTACATTTATGTCTGGTACAATGACTTGATTGGTCAGAATGAACACTCACATTGGAGTCACCAGACTAAAGAAAGAAATGCACATGATTAGGGTAACCTTCTGTATGGCAAACTTCATTTTCATAGAGCTGCTTAGGCAGAAAAAATAGTGCAACAAAATTATTCTTACCAGAAAAAGGTAAAAATTTCACAAGTAGCATCTGTGACTGGTATCCTGCTTTATGTTGCTAAGCAGAACTTGTGTACACAATATTTTCTACTTTATGAAATTTGGTCCAGATGGGCAAAGCCTAGTACCATTGTGCCATACACATTCATTCAAAATTGTGTAGTATTACTATTCACCATCTCTTATGAAACTACGCGAGAGCTTGCCTAAAACCTTGTGAAATAACAACTGTCTCTCGTCCCGCCGTCCGAGGAATTCAAATCTAAGCAGTCACTTATGACTACTACCGGCATCATACAGCTGTTTAAGCACAAAAAGCAGCTAAGCAGTAATCACAACAAAATTATGCCTAAAAATATTTAGGTTACCAGCAAAAAAACTATGTCTAAGTACCATGTGTGGCTGGTATCCTGCTCATTTCTGCTGAGCAGAAAATTGTTAAGCACCACTTTCTGCTATTAAAGCAGCTGCATGAAATTGGGGCAAGTAGATTAAAATTCAACTCACAAATGGCATAATCTTGCCTTATTTGAAAAACAGAGTGCCAATGAAGAGCCTCCTTTAAATTTTAAACAATTACATTCAAATGTCAAGTAAAAAAACACAAGGGGAAACTGCTGACTTGGTAAAATTTCAAACAATTTTGAGTTGAACAAATAAAAATTGGCTAGAGCAGGACTTGAACCTGGGACCTCCAGATTAACATGCCGGCACTCTACAACTGAGCTGATTTTAGCGGTCTCCTTATTTTGTCAATACCTGTTTGGGGTGCCTGTCAGCCTGACTGGCTCTTTAATCTGGAGGTCACAGGTTCGATTCCCGCTTTAGTCAATTTGTCTTTGTTCAACCCCCCCCCCCCAAAAAAAAATGTTTTACAAACTCACTTGCTGTGATCTCAAAGAGAATTTTCTCAACCTCCTCAGAGGATGCTTCTTCCAGGTCATCGTCCTCCATGGACTCAAAGGTGTCCTCCAACATCTCCTCGATGATGCCTGCTTTCATCATTTCCTTAGACATTTCCATCATTGTTGCCTGTACCTCGCCAATTTTACACAGCTGCTGCATGGACTTCATAACCTCTGCACTCTTCTCTAGAGCACCGGACATCCGGATAACAGCTAAAAGCAAACAAGAAAATAACTTTTATCACAACAACTTCCAGGCAACTTAATACAAAACTTTATTTTGTTTTAAACTCAGTTCAGTTTAAATCTGAATTTATTAAATCTAATCGTGCGAAAGTCAGTTCAAATCATAGGCCCTATCAACCCTTCATATACTTGTAAATTGTAACAGACATACAGACCTACACAGATCTAACCCTCCGATAAAGTGGAGCCATCTGTTTTTTGTAGCAGGCTTCCAGATGTCTCGCTGACAGCCTGTGCTAGGTTCTGAGGTTTTCAACACCCCTCCCCTGCCAATCAAATTGTTTGGCTTACTGGGGTGGGGTGCCAGCAACTAGTGGTGCCATCCCCCATTGTTTTAGTTCCTGGGGTACATCCTCACCTCAGACCAGGCAGGGTCTTGGCCATGGGATAATAATGAACCTCGCCTTCAGCTGTGTCCATTATCCAACGGCCCTTTCAGATCTGCATGTAAACGGCTATTTAAGCCCTCGTCATCACCCTTCTATTCCCTTATTAATAGTTTGGATTTTTCTTTACCTAATTGGTTCTTCATCTGCATACTGACGGAGTTGAGCTGTGCCTTGGAGGTGTAAATCCTCGTCTTAGCTTTCCTAGAGTTGACAATCTCCTTAGCCAGGATTTTACAGACATCCTTTTGTCCTTTTTTGGCTGCATCTTTGATGGATCTCTTCACTTTGAGCTCTTCTCTTTCAATCGCTATAATCCCAGATTGAAACAAGGAAATTCATTACTTTCCTTAGCAAAAGAAATGTGCTTAGCCTTATTTTCTGCTTAAAAGCTGTATGAAATTGGGCCCTAAGTAGGATTTCAAACTTTGCATGGTGGAAATACAATCTAGTAAGGTTTGCGATAACACCATTTGTCTTCAAGCAAACTTGAATGCTCGATTCTGACTGGCTGATCCATGGCAACAATAGCAAGATATTAAACCATATTGCACACTCCATATCACATCCTGTGTATTGGGCTGTTCTAACTCCACATATTGCACTATTTTAAGCAGCAAGTCAAGTTTGCTTGAAGATAAATTTGTTATCACATGCACACTAGTGGTGGAATATGGAAAAATATAGCACGTCTTTCTTAAATTAAGAGAGTTTCATGTACATGGTATTACCGCACTCCTTACTAGATGAAACTGGGCCCTGAACAACTTTGGCTTACTGGCGTAGTTATGGGGTTTATTTGCTTTAATCATGTTACCAAATGATTCAATCTTGTATGTGCATAAGAATCAATACTTCTGGCTTAAATTAAACATAAAGAACTGTCAGAATTTCTAAAATCATGTTTTAATTTCACTTTTTAGACTAACGAAGTAAGTTTGGTACAACGACATAGCAAAACGGGCTCGCCTCAATAATTTAAGGAGAGCAGCTTATAGCTCTCCTCATCAAAGCTCAAAATTTACACTGGACCGCAGGCCAGAGGCCAGTGTTTTTAGCGTTGGGTCAGTAAACTTACGACCTGACAAGCCTGACAGTCTTGCGTTTATGAAAAACTAATTCCTGTCATCATATTCTTTGATTATAAATGTGTTCAAATGTTAACTTTGAGTCCAATAATTATATTATAATGCAATTCTGTTGAGTGAGATGAATCTTATCTTAGTCTTAACTCTTAGTGCATTGTGAGTTGTGACACTATATAGTGTATGTGGATATATTTTTATTTTCTTTCTAGCTCATTTTGATTCTGGTCTTGTAACAAATGTGCCGGTCCAATTAAAAGTTGTGAACAACAAGCCCCGCGGTCTTGTGTTTTTTTGCCCCAAATTCGAGCCCTGCTCATATTTCTTAAAATGAAGGACTGACAATGACATCAATAAACTCACATCTAATCTGTCTATCAAGCTTTCGACCTTCTCTTGTCAAATTTCGTGTCCACTCTTGCACCTGGTAACATTTGAAGAAAACAATATATCATTACCATTATCAAACTTATTTTAGTCAGAGATGATCAATAGAATGCCTCTGCTCTGGTCCCTGACAAGGAGGCAGTGGGGTTTCTATCAATCATTGGAACATTACTTATTTCATAATAAAGTCAAGCATGTGAACATGGTGAAGGGTAGCCCAGGTTGGACTCCTCCGTTGCATACACAAGTGCAGTGGCACTGACGTCCTACCACCAGGGCTAGGTGAAGGGCAAATTTTGTTAATTTATAACCGAGCCAAGTTTAATATGTTCGAAGATGATAGCGGAACGAACTTCATATCATAGTTCTAGGCCTAGTTGTCTGGTTGTAGTAGTCGGGCCTTTACTGTGTAAGTGTACATTATTAATAATATATTGCATTAAAAAAAAGTATTAATATTAATAATTAACCAACTCATGAACTCAAATTGTTATGGGTTGTATTTATATTTAATTTCGGCGCAGTTTTAATGGTTTTACGTTATTATTTAGTTATAAACTCTAACATTACTTACCTGTTCCTTTGGATCTTTCTGTGGTGTTTTACCGAATAGCCCCATGGTTAGTGGATGAATGTGTGAAACAATTCTCTAAAAAATGTTCAGGGTGAAGTAGGGATCTTTATTGAGACTGATGACTAATTTGCTTGTGTTGTTGTGTATTCTGTTTTCAATCAAAAATCAAGTGATTCACTAATTTAATCCAACAATCAGTCATTTTGTAATTGACAGATTTCGATGAAACAATGTGTTCCTGGTGGCTTCACATAATCAGTGTTTCGTCCATGTCGAGTGAACGATCACCAAGAAGAAGGTAAAAAACCAGGAATGTTGTCAGAAATTTTTCTACAATCGAAACTTGTGCAAAATAGTCTGAAACCCGATTTCCAAACAAGTTACGCCATGATTTAACTACATGTTAACAATAGAGACTAGACTTATTGCAACAATATAACGAACGGCTGTTTGACGAACTGACACATTTAAATGGAAGCAGCCATCCATTGAAACCTTTACAAGCAAACGCTTTACTACTAATACTCGAACAGCCGTAGTAAAGACATTTTGCGTTGCATCTACTTTTGTTTGGTGTGAACATTGTATGTTCGTCAACGAACGTCAAAGACCATTTCATTGCATTTTAGTTGGCGTATTCTAAAAAAAATTTTTAAAAACGAGTGTCTGAAACAGCCATAGTCGGGCTCCGGTGTGCCGACAAAAATGCACAAGGAAGAACAAAAAACACACTAATCACATTGGTAGGCCTTAGAACAGACAGGACCACCGTTGCAAAATGAGTTGCAAAATGCGTTGGTGAAGAGATCATGTCCCCCATACGGCGAAGTGACTAACTTCTTCTAATAGCGCCCTCTTTTGAATCAACCTCCTATGTTAATTTCAGATTTCCCTAGGACACAGGCACCGTTACTTCAGTAGGCCTATACCCATTATATTGATGTCAGCTGTGCTGGATGGGTCACCCTCGTTAAATAATAAATAAAATAAAAGTACAAAATAATAGGCTTAGTAGGCCTAATGTGGGCTTTAGCTATAGGGCATAAGACAAATTGGATGGACGTGTATACTATTATTCTAAACGAACACTAACACCCCAACACCCAAACAAACACTATACTTACACGTACATATTATAGGCCTACCGCATGCTAAGCCTGTAAGATGCACACACCTAAATCTCCTAAGACCTCACAGAAAAAAAGTATCTTACGTCGTTATAACGCTGGTATTGTTTCTTACATGATTGGCAGGCAACACTTCTTTTTCTCGTCAGCTTTCATGCAGACATAGCAGTGCGCACAAGAGAAACGGGCGTCGAGTTTCATGAGCAAAACTTTAATAGTAATAAAATCAAACCCATCCCTCTCAGAGCAGCTAACAAGTGGACTGAACAAATTGGAGGACCGTCAAATGTCTGCTGCTCAAAATTGTGTGGAACTTTGCCCACGTTTTACCTCTCTGCAAGGGCGTCGGTGGGTGGGGGACGGGGGGGACATGTCCCCCTCACTTTTAAGACTGGAGGGGACAGCATATCAGATCCCCCCCACACACACACACACACACACGTCCACGCACACACTTTTTGAATGACTGTTCATTAGAAATATGCAACAAAATATAAAAAATATACACCATTTTCTTGATTTAATATTTCATTACAATGTTTGTTAAAATAAAAGAATAGCGAACAAACGGTGAAATGTTTTTTAAATTTTCATCTTTTTTCTGATGATGGACCACGCGCAGAATGGTATTTTGGGCCTATAATGTAAGAGGTATTTTTCAAGAATTGCTCGCCCGTCCCCCCTACTTTTCAGTAGCAATCGACGCCCTTGCCTCTCTGACCAGAGTGGGATTACGAAAAACAACCCCGCATTCATAGTCTAGTAAGATGATTATCAGTTATCTTATACCCCATGTCTTACTATTGCGACTACTTTGTATGAAGGATAAATTTTACCTCCAGACATGACATGAGGGGCCGATTTCACAAAGAGCTATAAGCTTGATCTTAACTACGTATCAATCTTAGTTGCTAAGCAAGATGTCACGATACAAATCACAATAGCAATGATTGACAACTCATCTTATATGGTGAATCTTAGTGCTTTGTGAAACCAGACACTTTACACAGTACGGTATACTTGAACATGTTTATTAGACAAATGGTTTACAAAAATCAGAAACGGTTGAAGTCTGTCGAAATTTTAGATGGCACACAAGACGATGATCTATACCATTAGGGTGCACTTCTGGCAAGTTTCCGTTTGCCTTTTTCTCTTAGACAAAAAACCCTTTTCAGCGCCTTATGTAATTTACTTGTTTTATAAGATATCTCAGTGGCGTAAGAAAAAACAAATATACATTGTCTCTGCGTGTAGGCCATCGAAATTATCACTGTACCGGAGTAATATATAAAATGTAACATTTTACTCTGGAAATTTCCAATCCCCAAAGTTCAGATTTTAAAAAGAGGCATGGCACCGAGGGCACGGATATGAAGAGGAGGGGCACGTGCCCCCCCCCCCCCCCATAGTTACGCCACTGGAGAGATAAGAGCCATTTGCCCCATTTCCACCCGACGAAACGTACAAGTGATCAAGTTCAACTTCAAGTACGGAACTTAATTCCATTCGAACACTTACGTCATGTACGAGAGCATTAGCATGCAAATTGGATCAGACGATGGCACTTGACCACCTGTATCAATTGACAGCGCAATTATTTTTGAGTATTTTATTATGCCAATAAAGAAGTGACACACGTATTTCTTAGTTCTAATTAATTTTCTCAACAACTCACACGTACCTCGAAGAGGTCAAAGGTTTGACCTCAGCCTTGCTTGTCTTGATAAATCCTTCAGAATTCGATCATTTATAGATAACAACCAGCACAAATATAATCCAAGAATAGACGTATTCTGTTGTTGTTACTCCGTGATCCTCCTCCTCCAGTCTAATGACATGACCGTATAGTTTTGAAGTTGTAAAGTTCCAGTAGTGTTTTGGTGATCATTTCATCAGTGAAAAATGTCTTTTCCCTCTTGAGCTCATCCGGGCTTTAATACTTATGCCTCCATTGCAGTCATTATTATGGTCCCATGTTTCTTTCCTGGCGGCGAAATTAACTCGAGAGAGCCAATAGTCCCCTGCTTCTTTTGAACTCCAAAAATGGGTTTCTTGATCTTTCGGTGTCAATGCAAAGAAACAATGTCATTCCAAACTGCAATGAGTTGTGAGTGGGTGGACCATTGAGAGTGACAAGAATGACCACTGGCTCCAAGCATTACATTCCTAAGTGTGCACAGTGTGCATTGTACGATCTTATGGTATACGTAAGTCCAGGTGCAACACAACGTACCTTATTTTTTGGGTTGAATTCCGGCGCGGGCCGGTTAACTCTCGATGTATTTATACGCGACACCGTTTAGACAAAACTGTCGTGAAAATGCTACCTTTTAGAGCAGAAGTAAAACAGTTTTCTTCAAAAGAAACGCATACAAAAAAAGATTTTGGATCATAAATGAGTTAAATTTTAAAAATAACCTCTTGTGTTTCTCTTTAAACACAGCGAATGTCGAACTATTTTATGCAATGAGCCGGATCTCAGCGCTCTACGGTCGTGTCAATGTTGTCCGTGAAACTCAGAAAATGGCTTTGGTCGGGATTTTTGAAGAATGTTTTGTGTTGACATAAAAACGAAATCCCCAACTTACTCAAATGGCAATCTACTTAGACTACAGTTAAGTTTAAAAAATTGTTTGAAATTACGGGACAACAACATAGCTTATTTATTACCAAAACTACAGGTGTGTAGGTATGGAATGAATCGACAAATTCCAAGGCGTGAGAATACAATTTTCGGTCAGCTCAAGTGGGATCGTCAAACTGTTTCGGTTGGTAATTTTGTAATTTTCTGTGACCGGGGACACACACCGTACACACTAAAACTGGAAGATGTAAACCCGTGGTCATTATTCACAGGGAGTGTGTCCTTACAAATGACGTGTATCATCTACATAATGATGTTATACAAATGAAATACAATCACTGATGACAAAATGGCGTTGGGGTCATTTTAGTGTCTCAAAATGAGTGATGAAAGAAAATTTAGAAAAAAACTCTAAAAGAAGACAAAACATCTAAGGGTTATCTCTTCAATTGGGTAACGTTATTGAAACTTAATATTTTCAACTTATTGTTTTTATCCATAATAAGTTTAATAGACGGCTTAAAGATCCCGTACAACCGAAGAATTTGTATTTTTGTAAGCCCACGCGTAATTTTTGCCAACCAACTTGCAGCTAGCTTATAGGTAAATGACGGTCGTGTACGGTAATTGACTGAAAGTCCATGGGTCCATTCTTAGCTCTCCGGCGCGGTGTGTACGTTCTACGTTTGTGATCCACTCACACACTGTTTCTGTAGCTGTGTTTTGGTAGAAACTTGCTTGATTCAATATCCCCACTACAGTACGGAGATCGAAAATCTGTACATATCAAGACTTCGTTATTTATTAACATGTCACAGGTAACGTGAACATTTATGTTTTACTCTGTAACTTTGATATGGAAGGTCATTATCATGTTATTGCCATTATTGACCGTGTCGTGACTTGTTACTGACACTGGTGTTACTGTATACATACTAGGGGTCCACTGTATACAGGTATAGTGTAGTCAGGTAGTGTTAAATACGTAGTGTTCTGTAGCATGTGTAGTCTCAATCGAACCTAGTAAAATAATATTTTTTTATAAAAAAATCCTAACTCTTTACGCTTAAAGGGGCTGTGTCATCGTGATCATGTCGCACATGGAATTATGACACCTCACCCATATACAGCACACACACGTGCTCTTTCCAATGATATGGAAGGAGGACGCAAGCGTGCAATAACTAGGTGAAAGTTCATAATTCCATGTACAGCCACAGGCCTGCTTTGATCGTGACGACACAACCTCTGTAAAGTTACTCTGACAAATTTGTCATGGAATAATCATGGTCTGAATAATCTAAAATAGTTACCCTGTTGAAATGATCAGGGATGATGTTAGATAGAGTCAAGACTGGAGAAGAAGTAGATTTGTGTTGAGCTAATTGTAATTTATAAAACTAGGCCTACACACTAGCCCAGATTGAACTAGACGGAAAATGGCAATCTATCACTACCACTAGGTAGTACCAAGGCTAGACCTACGTATACAGCTTAAGGCAACCATGTCAGTTGTTAGACTTTGCAATGATCGTTCGAGGAGCCAAGGACCATCAGGGCAGAAGGGTTATGATCATCTCAATTAGTCAGTTGATCAGTGCTCTCCCATAACAGTGGTCCGCTGGCCAAATGCCAGACTTCTGAGGACCAGTCAAAAATATGTCCAAGTGGTCCGGCTGCCTAGGTCATTGATTCCAAAAGCTATATGTAAAGCGCTGACTGCGTTGGTTTCAAACTGAGGTGATACAAAATGACAGTGAAATTGAAAGAAAACCGTAAAAGATGTGGACCAGTGAAAAGGCTGGCGGACAATTGAAGTGACAAACTAACTGGTCCCGCCAATTCATGTTGAATCGTCTGTAGGATGCTCCATCTTGCATCTAGGGGAATACATTTTAAAAAGTGTTTAAATCTGAGTATGCCAAATGAACTGCAGAACACAAACTTAACTTTATTCAGTTATATCATGTGTTTTGTGAAATCATCAGTGTTTCTAGTGTAAAATAAAAATAACTTTTATTTTCCAAAGTGACCCGATGGTTGCCATCAGAAAGACATAACAACAGTAAGCTGAACGAGGCGAGTGTAGCCGACTGCCAACAAAATGTCAATGCAAGGGTCAAGTGTGCTGCCGTCGGCAGCGGCGACCACCATGGGTACGTCAGAGCCCTCCCAGCAGTCCAAGCGAGAAGACTGGAGGAAAGCTAAAGAACTAGAAGAAGCCAGGAAAGCTGGTACGGCCCCTGCACTCACTGATGAAGAGGGAAGGTTGGTATTAGACAGGCTGACAACATTTGAGCTCCTTGCAAATGGACTTTATTTAGAATTTTTTTTTATTATGAGATATCGCCCAACTCACAAGGCCGGATGGCAACTTCAAGGTGAGGGCTAAACTTAACTGATTTAGGCTGTCAACCCAAATCAGTTGTCACCAGGGGCACGATGCCATCTACTCCTGGGGCTGAAACAGGGTTACTCCCCTTCACAGTCCGTAAGGATGTAGGCAAGGGTATCACCCACTTGGAGCCTGGTTGGCAGAGTAGAGTGCACTACCTTCCTAACTTTTTACTATGCAATTATGGTTAAGTGCCTTGCTCAAGGACACAAGTGTCATTATACCAGGATTCGAACCCACACTCTGCTGCTGACAACACCAGAGCTTGGGTCCGATGAACTAAACCGCTCAGCCACGACGCGCCATCAAAAGTGGTCTTCAAAGAACTTGTTCAGCAAAAAGTAACCTTCAGTTTAATAATATTAATAACAGTGCGAGACATCTGTATAGCGCATAATGCAGTGAGCCTCATGCGCAACACAAAACATAAAACAATAAAATATATGAAGCAATTTGTTGCAAAAACGTAGACTCAAACAAGTGAATCTTTAAAAGTCCCATGAACATCAGAACAGAGTCAGCTTTGTGAATATGAACTAGTAAGTCATTCCATAATGAAGGTGCAATGAAGTTGAAGGCTCTTTGACTATAGAATTTTATGGAAACATTAATTTGCGTACTCAGAAAACATTTATTGGTTGATTTAGATTTGTTTTCTTTTACAGATTTGTATGTATTTTACATTTAACGCCCTTTTGATTATATGAAATTGCAGTTAAAGACCCTTCAGCACGGAGCCAACGAAATCTAGCGCAATCCACTGCATAAATTAGTAACAAATGTAACAAATTTGTCACCAACGCATTATGTTTCCCCTTGCCAACAGAGACATTAACCCGCACATTCCGCAGTACATATCGACTGTTCCGTGGTACGTAGGGTACGGTCAGCCAACTCTGAAGCATCAGAGACCCCAAGCTGAGAAGGAAAAGGAGTTCTCCAACATCACTTCATGGTACAGGAAGGGAGTAAAGCAGGTTTGTACATAAGCCGTTATCGCATTGGATTCAAAATTTTTCCAAGACTTAAAAAAAAAAAAAAATCTTTTATGAGATATCGCCCAACTCACAAGGCCGGACGGCGACTTCAAGGTGAGGGCTACACTTAACTGATTTGGGCTGTCGACCCAGATCAACTGTCACCAGGGGCACGTTGCCACCTACTCCTGGGGCTAAAACAAGGTTACCCCTTTCACAGTTCGTAAGGACTACCGGTAACATTCCAATGGTTAAACCTTACCGGTGTTCGCACTTGGATTATTTTGACGTACATGAAGGTAAACTAACTGAGACGCCTGTTAGCGCCTTTGAAATTTAAGATTTTATTTTGGCACTATATAAATGTCTTCTGATTGATTGATTGATTGACAATTGTGAAACAAACTGATTCACTAAATACAAACACGTAAGGGCGCTTATGACCTTTGACCTTTAACCAGATGCCAGTGACCTTTAACCGGATGTGACAAAATACATGACCGAGCTTGTAAATGCACAGAAAACAAAAGTAAGAAAAACAATGTTCTGAGCTCTGTATACTGCCACAACAACAACATGAGTGTGCGCATCACCAAGTACATGCAAGTTCACTTCTGTGTGTCATGTGGTCATGGCTGTGCAGCGATTTTCATTTCAGTTCTAGATTCAATGCAGAAAGTTGCTAAGTAGATGATTGTTAAGCAGGCCTTAATTTTTTGAAATTTTAATCTGATGTTGAAAATGAGTTAGACTAGTTAAAAAGCCCAGTAAAGCCTGGACCATATATTGGGCAGCCCTTGATTTTCCTACCTTTTTTAAGGGTCACGTGTCATGCCTTTATATTAAACTGAAAACCCATTTAACTTAAACGATGATATGTAGGATTTGAAACTTTGCATGGTGGAAGTATAACTAAGTGAGGTTTGCGGTAACACCATGTGAAAATCTCTTTTGAGTAGTGTAGGTTCTGAGTCGTTAACCACCGGTTCTTTTCAGAACCTACACTACTCAAAAGAGATTTCCACATGGTGTTACTGCAAGCCTTGCTTAGTTAAACGATGATAAAATGTTTTTCTTTTGTTTTTCCATAGGGAACTCTAGCAACTAAATACAGAAAAGGTGCATGTGAAAACTGCGGAGCGTTAACGCATAAGAAGAAAGATTGTGTTGAGGTAATTACGGGTTTCTTCTTTAAAATATTTTTCGAACAGGCACCAAATTGCCTTTCCGCAAATCCATCAATGATCCTTGCAGGGGCCTAACAAAATATTTTTTTGTTTCCAGTAACATGCTGTTGAAGAAGAGGGAACAGAAATTTTTTTGAGGAGAATTTGTATGATGTGCACTCTGAGATGTAAATTGAAAAATAGGCGGGATGGGATATAAAGGGGGTTCTTACATTTTTATGCAATCAGATTTTGATCAACAATTTTAGTCAAGTCTTGAATTCTGGTGGTATAGTAGTGAGACATGTGATCGGTCAAGAAACTTGTCAAATTATTAATACAAATTTTAACAGTCGGCAGGTAATTGATCAGTTCATCAGGTTACAGTTAACAAACACATTTTTTTGTTGGGCCTTATTGCTTTTTTGCCCTTTAGAGTCACAGGTACTTTAACTTGTGGTCAGAAGTCTTCCAGTATCTCATTGTAAAGTCATTTGTTAAATGACTGTTGTGTTTATTTTGTATTCGGAGATCAAATCAGAACAAGGTAATTTTCACTGAGTAGTAGTATTTGTTATGTTATCGTCACTTTTGCAGAGACCTCGTAAAGTTGGGGCCAAGTTTACCGGTGACCAGATTGCTCCAGATGAACACTCCCAGCCAAACCTTGACTTTGATTACGACGGGAAACGAGACCGATGGAACGGATACAACCCAAAGGAATATGAAGCTGTGTGGGACGAGTTTGCCAAGATTGAAGAGGTAAATAGGTGGTCGGGTTGGCCTAGTGGTATCTTCCCTCGCCTTCCACCTCTAGGAGCCCAGTTCGAATCACACCGGGAGCATTACATGGATTGGGTTTTACAGTCCCTACCTGACTACGCAGGTTTTCACCTGGAATTAATTCTCTGGGGTTTTCCTCCCGCATCTAAAACTTAAACTAACTTCCGCTATTAGTATCTAACTTTGAAATTTTGCAGGGTGAACTATTATGACTCCTGTCTGGGTGAAATGTTTGATGTTTCTGTTTCCCATTTTTGTCAGGCCAAGAAACAGCTGAAGGCTCAGCAACTTCAGGAAATGGCATCTTGGGAGTTGAGTACAGAAAAATTAGTAAGTAAAAACTTCTTTTTATTTATTCTTTTCTTAAGTTAGCAAACTTTTTTTTGTGAAATACTTTTAAAATGCAATCATGTATTGTTAATTGCAAAAAAATTAATGCTGCGCCTTCTGTGATGAAATGAATTAGTTCTCATGAATATGCAAGCCTAAGTAATCAAATTACTGTCGAAACATTAAACACATGCAGCAAGCAAAAAAGCTGACTTATAGAGTGCGTGCCATATACCAAGTTAGAACATCTGCACTCTGCTAAAAATAGAAGCTCAGTACCCAGATCTCTGACAACATGTCAAATTTCAACAACCAATACGCACATGTACATCTCCAAGGTTTTATATGTAGGCGATTATCGAGTGAGTTCGAAGGAAAGTTTGTCCGATCCGGTATTTTCAAGCAAAAGTGATGTCACTAGTACTGAGTGCTATTGGCCCGCCTGTTTGTGCAGAGAGTAAACATGATAGAAGAGGTCTGAACAATGTAATTGTTTGTGGTTTGGTGATATTTCTGTATTTTTAGGAGAGAGACAGTGACAGTGATGCCGATGAGGATAAGTATGCTGATGACTTTGACATGCCCGGAACGAACTTTGACAGCAAGAGGTAAATACAGAGCTTAGAGATGTGTACTAAATTGTACTAAATGGGTAGGAAGTGGGAGAAACAAAAAGGGAAAAGTGGAGGGGGCCAGAGAAAAAAAGGACAAAGGAATCGGATGGAAAGTTGTAACTGCACATACATGTTGGCAATATCAAAAGCAGTAAATCAATATGTCCCTTAACCAATGGATTTATTGAACACTGTTTGTTATTCTTGCAGACGTATCACAGTCCGCAACTTAAGAATCAGAGAAGACACAGCAAAGGTAAGACATCAGCCCGTCAGTTTCATTTCTTAAAACTTACAAGTGTGACGCTCGTACTACCGGTGATGGCCCAAAGTAATGTATTTGATTGTTTTTCCAACTTGCAATGCCCAGAGCAAGTTGAACATCCTTGATATCCTAGACTTGACCATTCCACACATCAAAGAGGAGTGGGTGGCAGTCAGATTACAGAGATGTGTATTTTTTTAAATTAAAAGTCATCTTTTTAGTAAAGCATTTGCATAATTTCTGCTGCCTCTTTTTTGTTCATCTTATGTATCATCGCCGTGAAGACTTTTGTTGGATTTGCGCGCTGTAAAATTTACCATTATTTTTAGAATATTGGATAATTAATTAACCCATCTTTTAATTGTTGTACCTACTGTAATGACGGATGTGCATTTGTTCCCCCCGTGCAGTACTTGTATAACCTTGATCCAGACTCGGCCTACTACGATCCAAAGACTCGCTCCATGAGGGAAAATCCATTCAAGAACAAGACTGCAGAAGAGTAAGTAGTTGTGTGTAGAGGACGGGCAAGGGTGTAAGAGTATAGACCCCTCCCATTGGCCCCATTGATGAGGTCAAACAATGGAAGTGTGTGTGCGCCGCGCACAACTCTCAGCCATCAGCAGGTCTTCATGGCTCGCATGGCTTCATGGCTTCATGGTGCAGGTTCTGGCTCGCAAAATCTCCTGACTCCTTTTCCAGCCACCACCAAAGCATACGGGCAAAGGGCCTTTCAGGTTGCATCTCCTGAACTCTGGAACTCACTCCCCAATAATAGAAAAGAAAGCTCCTTTCTAAAACAGTTTAAGTCTTTTTTGAAGGCATATCTTTTTGTGAAACAACTTATATTTTTCATTGTATGCATTTTGTGGTTCTTTCTGTATTTTCTGTAATTTTTGTATCCAACAGTCCTGGTTTTTCTCTCTTGACTTTCCAAAAGCACTTTGAGACTTCACTGTAATTTTTGCGCTATATAAAAACTGTTTATTATTATTATTATTATTCATTGACCTCAGCGAGGGCGCTGTGTTGGGCTTGTGACGTCATGTGCTAGGGGTCTACTGGACACTAGCACCAAAAGGGAAATGAAAATATAACAATATTGAGCCTTCCCCTTCTTCAAGTGAACTGTGAGCGTATCAAGTGCCCTTTCTGTTTGCAATTACCTCTGAACCACCCACTACAGGGTTCTATTTTCAAATTGCATAACCTCACCAGTAAAGACTGCCTTTACATAACTGTATCTGAATTAAGTTTGTAGGCAGTTTTCCATGTTGTATAAGACCACTGTGTGGCTACTGGTCTTTAAGTTTGAAAGGTACACCAACATCTATTGTTTTCTTTCTTAGGTCAAAGTTTGCTGGTGATAATTTCGTCAGAGCCGTGGGCGATACAAAGAAAATGGCCACAGCGCAGTGTGAGTACAATCGAACTAGTCAAAGATTACTGATTTGAAGGAAATACTGGGTTGAATCTCAACCAAGAAATTAATGTAACCTTGTGACCACTGAACCGTAAACAGCCCAATACCAGCAACAGATTTAAAGGGGCTGTGTCGTCATGACCAAAGCAAGCCTGTGGCTGTACATGGAATTATGAACTCTTATCCGGTTACTACACTTGAGCTTGCGCCCTCCAAAGATATGTTACGGAAGGACAGCACGCGTGTCCAGTAACTGTATGAGAGTTCATAACCCCATGTACAGCCACAGGCCTGCCTTGATCATGACGACACAGCTCATTTAAAGGTCGTGCTGAAATTTTGCTCAATACTTCAGTGTAGCAGGCAGACTTATTAGTGCAGTTAGTGTCTAAATCGTTTGTTGAAGCCAAGTTATTGGGATTTTGGTTTCCGACAGAGTTACTGCTTCAAGCAAGGCGTACATTACTTTTGTTATAGTATGAGACCAAGGAGCCCTCAAAAGTGCCTTGCACTGTAACCTGTGTAATTCTGAAAATACCTGTGCTGAAAAAATGTTGAAATCTCAGTTTTAGAGGTGGGAGGAAAGCCACAACTTGGGGAAACCCATGAGGTTTGGACTGGAAACCCAATCCACATGCAAGGCTCCAGTCCGGGAGTCAAACCAGGATCCACAGACTGAGGTGAAGGGCAGGGGGGAAAAACCACTGAGCCACCTGAAAGCCCAAATGTCTAATATTTGAGGCACAGGGTTTGGTTTTGCTGTAAAACTGATGAGAATGACGTACACTGTTAATTTTGTTGGGAAGTCATTGCATCACTTGATAAGAAGTGATGCAGTCACCACAGGGAGAAAAAAACAGTCCACATTGTGTCCAAAATCTTTAGTTTTGTATTTCTGGTGACGCACAGAGTCTGTAAACCTCATGAATTATAACATCTGAGGAGGTTTTAGGTCTTAAAGGGGGAACCTAGGCGTACCGGCCATTTTTCAGGAATTTTAACGTTTTGTCAAATCTCACCCCTGTGCAGTGTTTGCATGGGATGCTTCTGAGAGGGGTACAGATGTTCACCTGCAGGCAGAACCTACCAAGCTGGAGTTACTACACCAGGAGTTTGCCGTCAAGAAAGACGATTTCAAAGCCAACCAGAAAGGGAGCGTCTTGGAACGGGTAAAAACCATAAACAAAATACGCTGTGCCCTTTAAAAAAAAAAAAATTTCATCCATATGTGGCATGGTGGCGTACCCAACCCCTATTGTGTCTTCAGTGTGTTCTGGGAATCTCAGGAATTCTTAAGAAGATTTTAGGGGGAGTACCTCTGTACAAGAGGAAAGGATTGGGAACATTTGGGGGGGACACACTCTCTGCCAAATATCGGGCATGGTATATTTTTGTTAGCTTAGGCCCTTTTTAAAACAACAGTTAGGGCTTGGGCTCCAGCTTAGGGTCCAACTTGGGTTCTGGCTTAGGCCGCGGCTAAGGCTCCATCAGTAATGTTTTTAAACGTACACTTTCTGTTTGGGGCTTCTAACAGGCAGTCTTAACAAAACTAGGAGCTGAAGCGGAAGGTTTCAAAAAGGGCCTTAGTGGCTGTTTACTTGATGACTTTGGATCGTTCCACAGTATGAACCGGGGTCCACAGAGGTGAAAGGCAGGGAAGTCACCACTACAGTTTGACTAAACCCAACCTGATTAATTTTCTTTATTTGTCTTTCAGTATGGTGGAGCTGAACATCTTGATGCCCCAGCCAGAGAGCTTCTACTTGCACAGACGGTAATATTGTCATCTCTTTTTCATACCAGTAATTCATTGTATGATTTTATAACAATAATACCATGCAGTTATTATACAGAGCTTTACCTCATCCAAGTCAAAGTACTCATCATCTATATGACATGTATAGATTGTACAAGTCCTGCGCGTATTCGAACATTGGTAACCGTTAAAGCGTGTGAGTTTGTTTCCTTCACGCGTTATAAATGCAATGTGCGTTGGCCCCAAAATGGTTAAATATATTTGAGACTTACACGGTCTATACAAAGCTACACTTTATTTGTGGGACCCATTTATATAGCACCCATTGTAAGGAGGTTACAAAGTGATGCGGCACAACCTGCAGCCAGGGTAAACCTTTTCGCTTAATGATAAGTGTACTGGGTCATTTTATATGCATCACACAGCACAAGGAACCTGAGGCTTTACATCCCATCCCAAGTGTGTTGCTCAAGAACACAAGTGACTGGGACCCGAAACCCACGCTCAGGCAAATGCAGGACTTGAGACCGGTGCACTAGACCATTCGGTTGGAGAGAGAGCTTACAAAACAGCGCTGTGAGCAATGACCGTTGGGTTGGCCCCTTATAAATTCAGGCACAATATTCTCCCTTAAATTGTGTTTGGTATTAAGTTTTCTTGCCCTTGCAGAAATCAGACAAATTCTGATTAAATAGCATGAAAAGTCTAAAGCTGACACCATGTTCCCTCCTTTATTCCAAGGACCAAATATTATGCCTGTTAATTTAACGATTGAGTGATTGAGTGATTGATTGATTGATTGATTGATTGATTGATTGATTGATTGATTGATTGATTGATTGATTGATTGATTGATTGATTGATTGATTGATTGATTGATTGATTGATTGATTGATTGATTGATTGATTGATTGATTGATTGATTGATTGATTGATTGATTGATTGATTGGCATTCAACTTTTCACCAGATTTGTGTCCAAAAAAAACACAGCTGGTAAATAGTAATTGAAGAATTTGCATTGATTGTTGACATTATTTTACGATCTTCAGGAGGACTATGTTGAATATTCAAGACACGGGAATGTCATCAAAGGTCAGGAGAGGGCAAAGGTCAAATCCAAGTACCAAGAAGACATTTATACTAACAATCATACGGTGAGTAACAGAAAAAAACCAAATATTGTTACAAGGGAAATCTGTCAAAGAGCCAGTGTGGCAGGAGATTCTGTCTCCCCGGAGATTCTGTTTCCCCATACAGCGAACTGTGTACAAACTTCTTTTGATAGCGCCCTCTTTTGAATCATCCTTCTCCAGCCCATGTTAATTTCCCATAATATGGGTGACAGAATCTCCGGCTGACAGATTTCCCTGTGACACCTGCACTGGCTAATAGTAGAACCAAAAATTCATTTAAAATTAACAACCTTGCTGCTTGTCTTTAGATGCCTTGGCTTCTACATCTCTCACAGACATATTGTCCATCAAAGAACCTGTCCGATCATGCCTTCTCTATCACTGCACCTAAAGGATGTGGACTTATCTTCCTGAAAATGTTCCTGAGACAATTTCCTTGAAATAGCCGCTCTCTAAACTTTCTTTCAAATCCTCTTTTTTTTCATGGAGAGAGAGCTTACTGGACAGCACTACCAATGTTTGAGCAATGACCGTTGGGTTTGGCTCTTTATAAATTTAACGATTGAATAACTAATCAATTGATTGGTTGATTAACCCTCCTACCATCTGGTAGATTGTGAAGCCAAGTATTTCACCATCCAGAACGATTTACACACTTCACTGATCATGCATGGTTGTGCACACCTTGGTCCAAAGGTAAAGCTGCAGAGTGTGTACAAGGCTTTGGGCAAGTGTGAGGAATGGATTTTTGAATGGATTCAAATTGTCAATTGGATTGATTGATTAATTGATTGGTTGATTGATTGATTGATTGATTGATTGATTTATTTATTTATTGCGTGAGTGAAAAATCTTGACTCTTGTTGTTCTCCCTCAATAGAGTGTGTGGGGGTCGTACTGGAAAGATTTCCGCTGGGGATACAGTTGCTGTCACTCAACAGTCAGGGGGTCCTACTGCACAGGGCAAGCGGGAAAAGACGCTGCTCGTGGAGAAGTGAATGTACCTGAAGATGGTGTAGAAGAAGAAGAAGAAGAAGCACCCAAGTCACTGGTCGAGGTAGGTTCCACCATTTACTATTTAAAGAAATAAACCGCAAGGGAAACTGACTGGGTAAGTTTTAAAATAGAAATTGACTAGAGCGGCACTTGAACCTGAGACCTCCGGATTAACGTGCCAGCGCTTTACAAACTGAGCTAGCTAGCCCTATGTTGGAGGTCTCCCTATTTTCTCAATATGTTTGTTCGGGGTTACAAGTCAGAAGCCATTCAACCTGTAACTGCTGTGTAGCCAGCCACCCAAGTTTTATGATACAATTTGGGAAGCTGCAGCATTAGGATCAGCTTAAGGTTTTTGTAAAAAGTCGCATCCCCCTTAAGGTGACCCCTCTGCTGAAAAAATAAAGGTAGTATAAACAAGCGATGGCAGCCATAATGTTTTCAAAATTCTAATCTGCAATGGCCCTGTAGCCAAATATCTTTCTCATGACATACTCAGACTGTGCCAAATTCCATGCTTGTGTTATCAAAGGCACAACTCCCCATAATACTTCCCTTATCTGCCCCACTACAATGTCACAACAATGGAAGAACAAAGAGAAGTCCCAAATTTACTGAGTCAAACAAATTGTAAAACTGTGTATGTGTACAAGGTTGTGCTACCATAAGCTTTGCAAAAAGAGCAACTTTTCTATCTTCGTTTATTAATCCAGCAACACCGAGAGAAACTTGAGAGAGAGCAACAGAAGAAAGACAAAAAGAAGAAAAAGAAGAAGAAGAAACGGCGACATCGCAGCAGCAGTGTGGAGAGTAACAGTGACAGCAACGAAGAGGATGAAGACGAAGTTAAGAAGAAGAAACTGCTGGAGGTAAAGTTTTAAAAGGGGGGATAACTCATTCACCAAAAGTCCTGCATCAGCGTTGGGTTGATCGAAACATTCCATGGTGGAAGTTGAGCATGAGTAGAAAGGGTCATACAAACATTGGTCAAATGTTATCACTTTTGGGTGTTTACATGAATGTCTCTTGATCAAGTCTCAAAATGGCCGCTTGACCACTGGCCAGAGTCCATTAACCACTTCGGGTTGGCATTCCAAAAATGTTGAATAACGAGCAACGGCAGCCATTTCGAAAATTTTGGAAAATTGCTTTTTAAGCTACCTATATTTTTTTCAGAGGACAAATCTGCGATGGCCCGAGAGCCAAGAATCTTTCTGACGACATACTCTGACTGTGTGCCAAATTTTATGTTTTTATTCATCAAAGGCACAATTCCATCCCCCTGCCATACTATTGTGATTTATTACTTGATGTTAGGTTTATTGTTGGTTTCGTTTGGGATTTAAACTCTTAATTGTGTGCATTTGCAATACTCAATATTTTTGTGTAAATTTATGTTTATTTGTATATTTTTTTATGGTGGCTGAACCATTTAAAAAAAAAAATGTTAAGCATTAATACTTTCTTTTTACAACTTGTTTGTGTCAATTTTTTTCCTATTTTAATTTATCTTAATGTGGTCATTTTTTATGGCTGTATTATAACTTTCTCACCGTCTCATTTTAAGGACTTTTTGCAGTGTTTTAGCATTTTGATATTTAAATGTACCATTTTGATGTTTTTGTATTGTAAAATTCAAGTAATTTGTTAATACCTTTTTACCGTTTGGGGAGTCCTGTTAGGGTCTTGTGTTATCATTTATATGGATTGTGGTATTTTCTAGCTTTTTGCCAATCTGTTTGTGCTTATTTTGTGTTTTTCCTGTTTGTAGCTTTTTAATCATTGTCTTTTTTGCTGTTGTTGCTTACTTAATTATTGTTGATTATTTTGTTATGCGTTTGTGTGCATTTTATGGAATGGGGCAATGTAAATCAATAAATCATTACTATTATTACGGCCTCAGGCCCTCAAGTGTAATGTGAACAAACCAATACCAACAGTTTTCATGTTTGTCTTTTCCCTTATCACACCCAGGCCCTGAAGAAAGAAGCAGCACATCAACGGGAGGCGGAGCGCATTCTGGCCATGGATGAACGGAAACGACCGTACAATAGTCTGAAAGGGATGGAGTCTCATGCAGAACCCACTGAGGAAGAGATGGAGGCATTCAGAATGAAGAGAAACAGATTCGAGGACCCGATGTCACATTTCTGATTATATCGAAGGGGGGGGGGGTAATCTGGAACTTCTTTGTTTCTTGATGGGGTAGAATAGAAAGAGGTCTCGCCTTACCCATTGACCCATTGACCTGGGCCCAATTGCATAGAGCTGCTTAATTGCTGATTTTGTGCTGACTGCGCAAGTTTCCATTTCATAGCGCTGCCACAAACCGTAAGCACATAAAAAGGCCAGCTAACCTTCTGGTGTTTACTGCATGAAAACGAATGACGTAGTAATGCAAATTCATGGTGAACGAGCAAGCTGGTCGCCTTTTTTTCTTGCTCATCTGTGAAATACGCTTACGCTTAAAAGCACATTTTTCTGCTATATTTAGCACGAAAATTTGCTTACCGTTTAGCAGCTCCATGAAATTTGCCCCAGGAATGATGTGTCATGTCGTGGTTTATCGCTCCACTGCATATTTAGACCGGACTCAAGTTCTGGTGGTTAAGTCATCGGGATGTGGGTTCGAATCCCGGTCATGACACTTGTGTCCTTGAGCGTGACACTCAACTGTAACTGCCAGGGGGTAAACGGGTACCTGTGAGGGCAGAGATGGTTCTTGTGATTGATTGAGCTTGATGCGGTACTTACTGGGCAGCTGAGGCTGTATGCTGCCAAAGGAATGAAATAAACAGCTTAGTGATTGGGGTTATAATGTTCATGTGCTATGAGGATCAAAATTTTCGAGAAACTGGCGCTCTATTAGTGTCCATTATTGTTATGACAAAATTAAGAAAAAGAAATCCCTCGCTGTGAAGGGAAAGATTAGGGATTAAGTCAGTAAAAAATTATTTCTTCATACAGATGTCAAACTGAGGGTCAGGTTTGGGCCGTTGGTGGTAAGGGACGGGAGATGATCAGAAACTTGTATTACAAAAGTCAGAAGTCATTTTTAGAAATTTTGCCATATGCCATCTACTAATGTATCATGCTTTTGTAAATATTTGTACATATTTTAAAGGATGTTTTGTCTATCTTAATGGGGTATTATGTTTGATAATGGGAGATACTTCGGTTGAGCTACCCTTCCCTCAATCAAAGCTCAAAGGCACATCGTTTATAGCGAGCACAATTAAGTGTGACGCCACACCCATATGTAGGTTGGTATATCTGATCTCTTTTACTGATCCCTAACGACCCAAGTATTAAAACCTGTAAACAAAATACAAAACTGTCAAACTTTTTCAGTGATAGAAAAAAAATCATTTTATTTGTCATCAAATGTACATCCATTTTAATTTCACAATATTTCCTCAAGTAAACAATAATAAAAACTTATACTGATTAAAAAAAAAAATCTAAACCATTGTGGCATTATATTTTATAATTAATGAAGTTACTGTGTATTAATGTGTATAACATAAAATTCAACTTAAAAAAAAACTAACTTTTAAACTTTACCGGCTTGACCAGTATTATATTATCAGTTCAGAGCCGTGAGTGATTATGACTCCCTTCTATACCTGACCACTGTAAGTATAGAAAATTGTATTTAAACCATTTCCCCTTTTTGAGTCGATTGTCACACACTAACACCGTCTAATGAGTTCAATACAACTGAACTGTTTGCTTCATGGAACGTACAATTTCACTAAAACGCCAAGACTGGTCCAAGAGCATGCCGCCAACATTGGCTGTCAAATACCAGTATCTGCACTTTACATGAACCAACATATGTGAAATAACAAACCAGTGAATGTTTAAGCCCTATAGTGAAAAAAACCTTCACACTGTTTTCATGAGTTTTGGACCCAGAGGATCAAAACTAATTATTTTACTCATTTCTCAAAAAGAAGAGCAAAAATACTGCAAGAAAAAGTTTTTTCACCATGAGCATCTCTATACCGTGTAAGTTATGAACTCTGTTGACATTTATACTTTCAATCTTGCCAGTGTTGTGCAAAAACCTCTAACAAAACATCCCCGAAGCATCCCTCTTAAAGAGCTGCTTGAACGAAAAATGTCAACAAGTGATCTTCATGTCTCTACAATGTGGCTACTGACCCCTTGCACAGACATCTGCACATTGTCTGCTTTTTTGGAGTCAAATTGCTCGTAAAGATTATGGTGCGAGTCTAACCGAATGCAAGTCACCCAGAATGCACCCTTCAACATGTTCAAAGTGAGACACAAAGAATCCGACACCCAAAATGGTGCAACAAAGATTTTGAATCAAAGAACATAGAGTCAATAGATCTTTCCCATGAAATATATTGCACATTGTGCTCTCTATAGCATTTGCCAAATGTGTCTGTACACACGCGTGAATGTAATTAGCATATTTCATGGGAAGGGCTAATTGCCTGGTCAAGTAAAACTATTTGACTGTACAATATTAATCTTATGTACATGCATATTTTTACAGAGTCCTGAATACATTTTTTGGCCAAATGACCTGCATTTATGATGGTTAATTATCTCTAGTGTGAATCACAAAGAGCCAATGACTTCAACAGATGGACTTTGAATAATGTCTGGTAAAGTTACACATGATTGGTTACAAGTGAACACTCCAATTGGATCCTTAAGACTAAAGAAAGTGTTTGGGGCACGCTTTTGTAGAGCAGCCTCCAGATGGGCAAACCCTGGTACAAATGTGCCATACACATTCATTCAAAATTGTGTTTGGGTGTCCATATCTCTTGCATAACTACGCAACAGCAGGCCCAGAACAATGTGGCATAGCAACACTTTCTCTGGTCTGGGGAAACCAATTTGGATGATCACTCGAGACAAATCAGGTGAGTGTGCCCGACATTATTCAAGTTTAATTCGCAATTGGCTTATTATACACCAGCAATTCTATACAACCGAATTTGCATTTCATATAAACTGCATTTGAAGTTGTCAACCATTGTTCATGCACAGAACTCCAGTTTTTTCAGCTTACAGTGTCAGTGATCACTGTCCACCAAATATTCTTACATGTATGATTAGGTTTTTCAAATTCTGCGTATGCATTTTATCATAGACAGCAGAACAAAATGTGTACAAAGTATGAATCCAAAGATGTTATTAATTTCAAATGTTACAAAGTTAAAAGAAGTTGTCAGTATATTTACCATAGAAATGGAACCCAGAGTACACCAGTATCAGAGCAAGTCCTCATTAAGGAAAGTTATATGCCTACGGCAGCCATTTTGCCTGTACTGCAAATTGCAGCTCTCCCATTGGTTGTTACTTGGTATTTGTTGTCCATTGCTATAACACAGATGGCATACACTGTAGACACAGACAAAGATCAAGCACGGCATTCTCCTGTGCCCAATTTTATAAAGCCTGTAAGCGTAAACAAATTGCTGAGCAGAGTAAAAAACCATGCTTAGCAGAAATAGGTTACCAGTCAAAATGCCATTAAGTTAAAATTGTTGGGGCTGGTGCCCCACTCATTTTTTGCTTAGTAAAGAAATTTACTAAGCAGTACTTTCTCCTTAACGGCTTTTTGAAATTTGTTTTTTCTATGGTAACAACAGCCAAAATTTCATGTGGCTCATTGGTCATTTAAGGTGAAAAATAAAATCCATCAACCCATCTACACTTTCTAAAGAAATTTAAAAAGTACTGATCCATTTTCGAAAGGAGATGTAATAAAAACTTAAACCGATAATTTACCAAAACAGATTCCACTTTGAGAAAAGAAATCTCCCATCCACAGGCTTGTCGATTGCCTTATTAGACAGAACTAAAACTTTCCCATTCTCTAGAGAATATTTTACTCACTTGACCAGTGCCACACTTTCTTAAAACAACCAACAAATTTGCTGAATAATTTTATTTTTGTGCAAAAAAAGTTGGAATCAAATTATTTTGTTAAAAAGTGTGCGCTTGTTTGTGATGCATAGAGGTACAACTTCTTTGTGTATGTCCTCATAATTTGTAAAGTGATCTCAATGATGAAGGTTTCTTTTCTTCAAAATACTCATAAATAGTTCAAGCAATTTTTTTTTTGCCAATGAAGCATAAATTTAGCTTAATTTTCTTGAATATAGGACCAGTCAAACAGATTGGTGAAGATTGGCCCAAGCTCATAAAATCCCCAACCAACGAGTACAATCCAAATAAAAAAGTACATTAACTTTATAATTGTCTCTCATATAGACCTTGCACATGACGTCATTTGAGTAGGGCGCCCTCAGCTGGAGGTCAAACGAGATTACTCATTGGCTCACTATGTATGCTGCACGTTGATAGCCGTGCATTTTTTCATTGTTTTATCATCATTTTACCTCCAAGATGGCGGCCTGATGACGTCAATGCACATGGTCCAAAATACACCTTGGTGTGTTAAAAAATAATGTATATAAATCTAATTAATTTTAAGGCAGAAGCAATTATTTGATAAGTTATAAAATTTGTTAACTATTGTGAACAAAAAACAAACAAACACCCCCAACAAACACAAACAAACAAACAAACACCCCAACACCCCAACAAACAAACAAACAAACAAACAAACAAACAGGAAATAAAGCCAGTATATATCATTTATAGAAATTTCCAATCAAATATATACATACATTCAGATACAAGGAGCCATATATAAGTCAGCATTAAACTAAGCCAAGAAATAGAGTAAATTAACGATGTAAGAAAGTGTCTAGGCCAGCCAGGAACAAGCGAATCAATGCTCAAAATAACCACTGGACCCCCGAGTCCAATAATTTTAGGAACTGAACGAGTCCTGTGTGGGTTTTTTTTCTAAACAAAACTTGATTAATTCGAAAAATCTCCTCCAAACATACAAAATTACAAACATATTCTAGGTCTAGTAAACTATATTCGGTTGTCCAGTGTTAGCTCTGAGCTGTAAGACCTGTGGTCAAGTTGCGATTTTTTGTTTAAATTTGAGCCCCGTGAGAGTGAGGGAGCCCCTTTCGACCCCATGCGAGGGAGCTCTGTGAGGGAACCCTTTTGAGCGCTGTGAGGGAGCCTTTTCAAGCCGTGCAAGAGAGCCCTAATGCCAGCGGTGGTTTCCACTAGAAAGGTTTCACCTCTCTGATGTAAGCATGAACTCAATTTGAAATTTTGAACAGTTCACCACTTACCAATTTCACCAAATTGTGACAGATGAGATCAATAGTTACATAGTGACTGGTTAACATGCATGCAATTGCACCTTAACCATTTCTTGGCATTATAGTGTCCCTTTGGGGATTAGCCTTTTAAAATCATATAACAAAGCAGATTCACAGGATGAATTCCTCCAAAGATTACTTCATTACCTACTGATATTTTGTTATAAATCCCTGAAAGCTCCCAAGCAAAAAGCTAGTAATATTGTCAGTCCTTAGATCAACTTAAAATGCTAAATTGGCTCGCACGGGGCCTTTGAAGTAGGCCCAATTTCATAAAGCATGTAAGCACAAAAAATTGCTAAGCACAGAAAAAATAATGCTTAGCAAAAACTGGTTACCAGCCAAAATTTATAAAAGTTTACATTGTTTTGACTGGCGCTCCACTCATTTTCTGCTTAGCGTAGAAAAATTTGCTAAGCAGTGTTTTCTGCTTAGCAGCTTTATGAAACTGGGCCCTGTTCACTATCGAAGTTATTCCTGCTGTTGTTTTGTGAAGAGTCCAACACCAACCTTCGGCTGGTGTCAGTGAAGCAGCCATGCCCTCAAGGCAGATTCCAGAAAATAACAAACAAAAGCTATCAAGCCAGTCAGTTGAAAAATGCAATGAAGGATGGAAGCTTCTGACAAAAAACCTGTCCAAATGTTACCTTAGCGCAAAGTGGCTTAGTTTTATGCTTATTTAGAGCAGCACCTCAAGTACTTTTTTCTTAAAAATACAAATATATATATATAGTACATGTACAAGTTCATTTCATTAACAAAGTCTTATCTACAATTTGCATCCAGGCTTTCAGCAACGAATCACACCTCTTCTTGTACTAAATTATCTTAAATCAATAATCTGGTACTTAAGGGGAATGTATGGACCATGCGACCTTTGTTTACAGAAAGAGTGACCGTGTACATTCCATGGCATTTGCTGGAAGGCAAGATACCCTTATCATTCTTTTTGGGAAATTTTACATTTTGTGTTGTAATTTCCACATAAATTCAAGTGTTATAAAAAAATAAAAGCTGAACAAGTTTTGAGATGTGCCCCGTTTCTTCATATCAAAAGTTGATAAAAATCAGATAGTGCCGTCTCCACGAAATGTAAAATTATATGTTTTTTTTGGCCCATTGAGCTGTTACAAATAATGCCTGCAGGAAGTCCAAGCTCTGTGGCTCGTTTGTAAACATGTGATGTCACAGGTCACATGGTCTATACAGGGCCCAAATTCATAAAGCTGTTTACCGGTACGCAAATTTGTGAGCTCACCATCAGCAGAAAAACATGCATTAAGCATCAAGTGTATTTCTATAATACGATCCAGAAGATTTGACAGCGTGTGTACGCGGTTGCATCGTTGCGTCGTTCATTTACTTATAAATGTCAAGCTAGAATGCCTTTTGCTTTAATCGTGGTTGGCAGTGTTTACCAAAAAGAAATTCTGCTAATGGCTGCTCAATAAGCAGGGGAAAAAAATCTGCTTGCAGGCTTTATGAAATTGGGCCCTGTTACCATATCATTGTGCCAGTGCCAGTTTTGTCAACAGAAACTGGTTCCAACAAAACCACAAAATATGACCCACACATATCCCAAGTCTAATCAGTCGCAATTCATTCACTCCTGGATTTGTTGAGCAGTTTTGCTCTTCCCATAATTTCAGGGATAAATGTTTATCAATGTGTCATTTAAAAAAAAAAACCTCCCTTAAAAACCTGTTGTAAAAAAATGAATTCACAGCTGTGATTTTGGTGGCATCCCTTCCACGTACAAAGATAATCGTTAAAGCTATGGTATTTACATGTACTAGGGGGTGTATGCTGGTGGTTCAGGTAGATTTGCAAAGGGTGGTCCAGCCGGCATACTCGCCAGTTCAGCCTCAAGAAGTTGATCCCAGTCGTCGATGAGCCTCTCTCGCGGAGGCTCTTCGTCGTAGGATGAGTAAGGACGCAGGAGATTGGTGGCCGATATGATGACGGAGAGCGCCCCAGAGGCCACGATGAGGTAGTACCCAACCTCAAAGGACACGATGACCTTGCTGCCTTCGGCTTTCTTGTAGAGGGTCAGGGTTTTCTCCATCTCGGATGCCGCCCAGTAACAGAATCCGCTCATTGTTAAGCACATGAGCACTATGCCAGGAGAAGAGGTGTATTTATTAGCATGACAGGATGGGCGTGATTTGACATAATGGTGAAAATGAAAAAAAAACAGACTACCAAAATGAAAACAACAGACAAACTGCATACACGAAGGCCGCCATCACCGGTCAAACAATGGAGTCCCACATTGTGTATTGGCAACGCACAAATTTCAGCCAATCATAGGTCTTCCTCTGACCTGATCGAGGGCGCCGTTTGTGTTTGTGACGCAATATGCAAGGGGTCTATGTGGGCAACTACTCCATTACCCTTGTATGCTACGCCACTTCATGGAGATAATTTTGTTCACAACAAAACTGAGTTTAGGGAAATGCCGTTGGAAATCACCCGCCTCAAAGAGGCTGTGTCGTCATGATCAAAGCAGGCCTGTACATGTACATGGAAACATGAACTCTCATCCAGTTACCTAAGGAGCATATCCTCCCTCCATATCATATCTATGGATAGAGTGTGCGCACATGCTGCAACTGGGCGAGGTATAAAATATCCATGTACAGCCACAGGCTGGCTTTGATCATGACGACACGCCCCTTTAACATCAACAACCGAAAAAATACATTAATGCTCTCCAAATCATTCCACATTCCACATTATTGCAGGCGTGAGATGCCGTGAGTGACAAAGCTGACTAAAACGTCTGAAACTTGGATACAATTCTTTAGAAAGTATGATGAAATAATGGAATTTTCACCTTTGAATAGCCCCTAGAGTTACAGATTTCAAGGAGCTTTTTTTTTTGAGGGGGGGGGGGAATCATCAGTGCTTAGAGAAGTAGATCAAAGAACACAATAACCTAATACCTCAAGAAAATGAAAGCATTCCTGTTCTGACCAGGCAGATATTTAAATTAAAAAAAAGACTGAATTCAGATAAAGGTTGGAAATGTCTCATCCTTGAAACTGTGATCACAAATAAATTCCCATCTTCTTACCTGCAATTATATTTCCGATTGCGTGACGTCTAACAAACCTAAGGCTAACTTTCATGGGTCCGAGGGTGTCCAGGAAGAAAGCGAACAGGGAGGAGGTGATGGACAAAAAGATGAATGCTATGACGGATCGCATAATGGTCACTACTTGCGCATTAACACATTTCGCGTAGTCTGTGGAGTAAGGAAATCCAAGGCACAAAAGTGTTATTAACACGTTGACTGCCGCCTACGAGTATATTCGTAGTAACAGGTGTAACGGATTCTGCCACTACGAGTATACTCGTAGAGAATGAAAGGTTTTTGTAATGTTAATTGAATACACTGGCATCACTGAGAACGCAACAAATACGCTTCTGGCAGTGGTGAGGACATACATCCTTAGAATTTGTATGTTCAAATTATTTTTTTTTAGTGTTTTTGTGTTGGTATGTGCGCATGCGCACCACACTTGGCAAATGGAAACGCCCTACGAATCTATGACCGGCAGTCAACGTGTTAATATAAACTCAACCCAAACCATTTTACCCTAGGCATAAGTGTTAACTAATCCCAAATAAATAAAAAAAATCCAAGGCAGTTAACTAAATCCAAATCATTAAGAAGTCCAAGGCATTAGTGGTAACTAAACCCAAATCAGTAAGAAATCCAAGGCATTGTGTTTAACTAAAGAAATTCACGACATTTGTGGTCATAAATCCAAGGCAATGCTGTTAACTAAGGCCAAATAATTACTACATGGAAGGCATTAGTGACTGCTAACTAACCCCACATAAACAAGAACTCGAGGCATTAGTCATGTTAGTGGTAACTAAACCCAAATTATTAAGAAACCCGAGGCATTAGTGGTAGCTAAGCTCAAATCAGTAAGAAATCCAAGGCATTAACTAAACCCAAGTCATTAAGAAAACCCGCTCGAGGCATTAGTGGTGACTTTATCCAAATCAAACCCCAAGGTTCAGGGCAGAGTGCTTACAGCAAAATGTTAATTTTTTTTATTGAGGAACACCCTGTTCTATCTGTCATTTACCCGACTTAATGCTCTGGATTTCTCAATTTATAACAAACTCTGGCACTTTTTCCCAATTTCTTCCTAAAAACCCCACACTTTCCTCAGTCTGTACATTTTTTGTACCCTAGTTTATAATAAGTAAGTATTTTTATCTCTATTTTTACATATTTCTTGTTCACGTCATCAAGAGTGCATACCTGGACTTTTTTCTATGCTCGGAGTTAGAAACTGGTACGCTCCAATATAGGTATGTGTGCACTGGCCCCCATGCAGTCGGAACCACTTCTGCTCTGCTAATGAGGAAATCAGAACAGCAATGACGATCATCCCCAGGATGGCTGCTACTAAATTACGCTCAGCCCTCTTCGGGTTATGACGACGTCTCCGACTGCGATGACGGTGGTGGCCGTGATGTGAGCGTGACCTGTGTCGCCGTGATCTACTTGAACGGCTGCTGCTGCTGCCACCATCGGCATTGCTGCTGGTGCCTGTATTGGTGGTCACGGCGGCGTTGCTACCTGCTGAAGACTGCATCTGGTGAAGCAAATGGTTCAAATAAATTTAGTGTTTATAATTGTTTTTGTAGGAACAACTTGAATCGGTATGAAGGCACCATCATGACAAGTAACACCTAAAACTGCCAGGGCTCGAAATTAACACTAGACGGTGTTAGACGGCAACCCAAGGCTGGTATAAGCCTCAGGCCAGTAAACTGACAGCCAGACAACTGAAACATGACAGACTCTATGATTGATTGAGATAATTGCTAGCTATTTCTATTGAGAACCATTACTACTCCCACATATTTGATGCGCAAATAAACCCAGTTCTTATAGTGCTTGGGTTTGGCTTGCTGTTGCGCCACATTTATTCTTTTTATTTATCATAATGTTGTCAAATAACTCAAACTAGCAACTCAAAAGTCAAACAATAACATGTGTCAATAACAAAAAAAATTGTGAATAGACTGTTATTATTATATTTGTATTGGTCTTTTTTAAAACATCATGGTTAGTTATTTTCTTGCTAATAATAATGAGTAATAAAATCTCAATTAATTGTGTTTAACCAAGAAGGAACGATGACAATTAGTTTTAAAATATTAATAATTTAACTGTTGAATGACACTTTAAGTGCGAATGATTTTAACTCGAATATGAGTGACACACTGTACTGTCTCTTGTGACTGTTTCACAATCACGATTATTCACAATACAATTATTTTAAATTTTTTATTGAATGCAAATAAAATAATAAATATCAAAATAAAATGCAAACTTACGGTAGCTCCAAGTATCGGCGTTGACGCTATGTCCATCAAGACCCACTGGTGCAGCAACGATAAACTATTATTATACGATTTTTAGGTCTTCGTTTATTGGTGCTAAATCATTTTCCATCAACTTTACTGATTTATTGTCTGTTCACTGATGACGCATTTGTTGTGTCATTTGTGTTTCATTCAACGACAACGTAACAACGTTACTTCAAAAAGAACTCCAAATTAGGACAATATTATTTCAACAACCACACATGACTCTGCTTCACTAAACGGTATGTTGTAAACACTCCGCCAGCGACTAAAAAAGAATCTACTTTCAAATAAGGTAAAGAAAAATAATTACAGTCACTTTGCTGTCGGCAAGTTTGCCTACTTCCGACTTCGTCACCGCTCTCTCAAAATGAGCTAGCAGCCATTTTGTAATAACGTCATTGGATTTCTACGACGGTCGAGGCGCACGCTACATCCCCTCTGTACATTTATGACGCGCCAATAGCGTCGTGGGAATTCATTAAGTTGCTGTTTATTAATTAGACACAACTCAGTCAATCGTGCGCTCGATGATGACTTCCCTGCGCTTGTATTCACTATGTCTGGCTAGTCTACTTATTTTATGCAGTTCCCCAGTTGTGACAATACAAAATAAAACCACACAAAAATACCAGAAAAACAACAAACAATCAAACAAACAAACAAAAAGATAGCGGCTTATAAGTTGCATGTCTGTATACCAAGTTACTGTATAAACAGTTATTTGGGCATTTCAATTTATCAGTTTAAAGACAATGAATTTTATAAAAGGTATGTCCATGGAGGAACTTGGAAAGCTTATGTTTTATCATGAAGTTTGTATGAAAATACTCTACTCCCCTCTGTAGAACATTACAGGGCAACACTTACCACATTACAATCACATATGGAATTTAAAGCACACTTAATGAACACTTAAGGGAAAAAAGCAAACTCGTAACATACTTTTAAAAAAGTTTTTACATTTGTTTTTATTTGGTAAATTTCCAAATATACTAATATTAATTGTAAGCAATGGCTGTCCTATAGTTTATTTTAGTGTACTATTATCATGAAGGTAGAAATTGAAACAAAATCTGCAAGAAAACAAAAATGTCGCTAGGTATACCTCGGGCATTTTGAAATCACAACTTTACTGAGCTCCGATTTCATCTATTTTTAATCCACTGTACTTTTGACAGCGAGTTGGAAGCAAAGATTGTATAGCTTCACAAGTCACAAGATGGGCTCTACTGCCCGTGGAGCTATATCTATTGTTAGAACATGAAGTACTGCATGGGCGCCATTTCAGTAAGCAAATGTTGTTGTAGCATTGGTAGCAATGATTGTCTGCACTGATCTATTGTTGCACCAAAAGATCTGCTTACTGACATGGTGCTCCCTGTGCATACTTCACATTTCAGCCCGAGCTGACATCTTGCACCTGCGACGCTATTATGATCTTTGGTTGGAAGTCACCGATACAGATTAAGAATCAAAGATAAAGCCGAGGCCACAGTTTCACAAAGGCATTAGTCTTTGCAATGGGTGGGTAAGTTTAGCTTTATTTAATTGAATTTATCATATTAAATTAAAATAATCTCTCAATCACAGAATAGAAATATGGGGGTTAATAACCCAATGAAAATTAAGTCAGTGTTTTTAGTTACAAACACCAGGCCGTGAAGTTTAGGTAATCGAGGTGCTCGATGCAGCTTTAAAAACCACATAAGTCCAGGTAATGACTCCTTGCAGCGACATCACATGCGACTACTGTCTGCTCACAGTCTGCCATTTTAGACATTTTAGATTTTAGAGTATAGACACACACCTGTTGACCAAAATGCTCGCTAAACACAGTCACACATGGGGATAATGACTCTCAAAATGGCGCAAGCAAAATTGATTTCGGTGATGACGTCGGGTGAACTGGGTCAATGATGGAAGTTAATTCTGAAGATGAGCAGAGCTGCACAGCTCAAAACATCTCAATCCCGTTTCTTCACAGCACCCAAAAGTGATTTTATTCACATGGTCGTTACTCGTAAACCTACCCACTTCTTATCTCCTACACCATGCAAGAC
Source organism: Pisaster brevispinus (assembly GCA_023634235.1). NCBI lineage: Eukaryota > Metazoa > Echinodermata > Asteroidea > Forcipulatida > Asteriidae > Pisaster > Pisaster brevispinus. Next base: position 424,076 of record JAMKCF010000048.1, on the reverse strand, counting down.
TTCTAATATCCTACTCATTAGAACCTGAGAAGGCCCTCTCAGCCTTTCAGTGATGAGACCACCCCCCCCCCATCCCCACCCCCAACCCTTCCACAGTGAATTATCACCAAGAAGGGTTCCAACAAGTATTTTATACTGTATTTATATACTAAAAACATAAGTTTGTATTTCTCCTGATCCCAATATAGATCCTATTTTATGCTCAGAATTTATTTCAGAGACTTTTGAGACACCAGCTGGCAGCGGACGTACCAGGTATAATATCCATTGTTCTCGGTAGATGTGTGCAAAACAATGGAAATTTACCTAGTAAGTCTGCTGCAACCAAGCATATTTCTAATGTCTCCCATTGCATTGTTTAACTCCTGGCCTGGAAAGTTTGAAACTTTCTGGCATGGTTAAAAAAAGGTCATGTCATCGCCATTTTGAAGATAAAAAAAAACTATGGTTTGCGTTGTTTTCACGTTACAAGGACCTTTACACACACTTCAACAACAACATGCATTTCTTTCTCATTTGAAGGGGATGTACATATGGTTAAATATTTGCAAATGATCCATACTTTTTCTGAGATTTAAAAGATGTGCAGACCAACAAAACTTTTGAATGGCTCAGTTCATTTCAACTTTCATAATGTTATGTATTTATTTGTTTTCCTTTTTTCTTTAAGATTACAACCTGTCTGACAAAGCAACTCTCACCTAGTTCAAATCTGTGGTTATCTTTTCTTACAACTGAATGTTTGAAAGATGTCGAAAAAAAATTGGCCAATAAATATTTAGGGGTCCAAACAATCTCTTTAAGTTAGGCATGCTTATCAACATGTGAACCTCCTTGACAAGGTTGTATTCAATTTAACATTCTAGACATTGACCCTACTTGCAAGAGGCTAACAGACATTAGACAGCAACCCTACACAACTAAAAGCTTTACATAAAAGATCTCTAAACATGAAGCAACTCTCTGAACAAAGCAAGTACAACTGGAAATCCTAGAATCAAGACCAGTGAATGATTTCTCTTGTATAGCAGAGCAAAATGCTCCTCAAAATGTATCAGCTGTGACTCAAACCTCATCATTTGCCAATGTGTTCAGTCTAAATGTTTTACTATGCGAAATTGCTGGATGAAATCAGTCCCGAAAGACATGCTTTTAATTCTCACCACAGGAAGCACAGGTCCCTTTGTCAGTCCTTGTACTTGTTATCAAGCTGATAATCAATCATTACTTGTTAAAAGTTTTCTTGATGACTCACATCAACATTTCAGACACATTTGTCAATAGATTGTACAAACACAAAACACTAATGCGGATTTGATAACATAGCTGCACTTGCGTCCATACTTTTGTTCTGTTGGTATAATCATTACCCGATGGTGTGTAATCTGCCCACAGCCCATGCCCACTTGAGACAAATTAAGTCCAACTACTGACAGACCCACTTTAGACAAACTTAGTCCGACCACAGACCACACCCACTTTCGACAATTTTAGTCCGACCCCAAACCACACCCACTTTAAACAAACTGACTCCAGTAATCATCAGTTTCCTCCAGGAACACATCAAAATAGTTACAACGCTTTGGAGAATCTATCAGTAATCTTTTCAAAGACGCATGGTTTCACTAAACTTATAAATGTCTGTTTTTGTCAACGTAATGTTGATATATCAAGCAAAATTATCAAACACTATAGCATTTTAGGCAACCATATTTCAAGGACGGTTATCCACTTTGACCATCTTTATACAGCATGTAAATTGTGTGCAAAGTTGTGAACATTTTTATTTGTAATCTTACCCATCTTGTACCCACTTTTTTAGAATCGCTTTTGAATGTTGAAATGAGAGCCATCAGCTTAAATTACACACAAACAGATGCTAACCTTGAAGTGGGAAGTAGCGCAAATACGAATGTGGGTGACAGATGTTTGGATACATTGCCCTACCAACAAGAAAAGCTTCACAGATACTGGCCTGTGAAAGTCAAGGTATATTCTTTTGCAGACAATTATAATTACAGTACATCAGCACATTTTGTATGTTCAAAACTGGCAAAATAATATACATGCAACTAAACACCTTCAAGATTCAAGAAACCAACAAGTTAATAACTTGGCTGCTTTTTACACAACGTTATCTTTAAAGGTACATGTAGGGTCATTGATTGGTTTTTGTCAATGTAATGCTGATTTATTGGCAGACCGTATTTCTTTAAAGGGAATCCTTTCTCAAAATAGTTTCATACTATCAACAGCTGCAGTGCTTCTCACAAAGTAAAATTTTAAAGTCATTAATTTTTTGAGTATTTACCAATCTATGACACTACCTTTAGGGCTGTATTGTTATGACGTTTTCTTTCATATAAATGTCCCAATGTGTTAAATCATCATGCACCATGCAACACTGATCTTAACAGCAGAGAAATCATGTTCACATCTAATGGATAAAAGCTGCAAGCCTTCACATAATTTATAAAAGCCCCAAAATTTCATTTTATGAAAGGTTTTTTTTTCAACATCTTACAGTCATTTTAAGAGTCTACTCTGTCAGACATTTTTAATTTTTATAATCCACACTTTTCGAAAGCTTGAACCCCCCCCCCAAAAAAAATAGTGATAATAATAATGGCAATAACAACATTTTTAAACAATTCAAGGTAGCCCGATTAGCACTTGATAATAGCAAATACTCAAGCAATATAAAATATCAAATATTTCAATATTTTTTCAACGGTCCAGCTATCATTGAATTGAGATCAACACTAACCGGTATAGTATCAAAATATCATGATACTCTGAAGAATATCATGATACTCTGAAGAATATCACGATACTCTGAAAAATATCATGATACTCTGGAAAATTAATAGCTTCAAAATGGCAAATAATCATGAGCCATCGCTAGAGCTATGAGTTTGTCTTAGACCTGATACATTTACATGTTTTGGGTTTGTTTACGTTTACATCGAGAAAGGCGCCCATGTGTTAACTTCTGGCTTTGTAGGGGCACTCTTCCTGAAAGCAGGGGCTGCCTTTTTAGCTGTTTCGTCCTTCCCAGCACCGAGTCCTTCCTTCTTGACCCTATCTAGCAGGGAGGTTTGCGCAACGCCTTCGATGACCGTCTCGGGGAGGGGGTTGTACAGCGGACCGATACCAAACAGGCGGCGGGGTTTAGGCTGCACTGTGGTCACTTTGGGCGCTGTCTCACTCTCCTCACCAAAAGAAGATTTCCGCACTGATGGGTTTTCGCTGAAACAAAATCATGACAAAGTTAAAAAATAAGATGTCGTCTCCATTATGCAAATCAGGGCATCAAGTTCTTATCCTTTGACCAAATTGTGGCTCAAATAATTCAAGCTGAACACAAGTAGGCAGGTGCATATAAACTTGGTGTGTGATTGCTTTATTAAATTGTGCAGCTACGTACATGTATGTTAAGTTTAGACTGGGTCAAGCAGAAGAACTTGAAACACCCAATTGGACAGCGGTGCTAGGACGAGATGCACTTAACCCCAACTCCCTTCAGTGATTGGCAAGGATCCTTTTTCAAAGTCCAGCATCGCATAACATGCATAACCCAACCTGTTGAACTTTGTTTATGGTGGTTTGCCCGATCCCACATAAAAGCAAAATCGTGTTATTGCTGAAGCAGCTGATTTCACGAAACGCTAGGATTAATCCTATCTCAAGTTAGGACGAGTAACTAGTCCTAACTTAGGATTAATCTGAAGGTTTACATGTTACAGTGCAAGGCTGGGACTCGTCCTAAGTCCTGAGATTAATCCTAAGTTAGGAAGAGTTTGGTGAAATCGACGGCAGGACTCGTAACAGAATAAAAAAATAAAAAAATTGCTATCTGCTTTTGTGGTGGTTGTTTACTAATTGGGTTTTTCTTAAAGTATGTTATTAACAATAATCATAATGTGGAATCGAAACTGAAGACGGTTTCTGGCCTTGTATTCCGTCAAGACAAAGAATGATGAGGGGCCATCCAGAATCACAAATGTTAACAAATTTCTTTCTTTTTTTCAAAATTATTTTTGACCCACCCATCCACCCCAAAATTTGACTTTTAAATATTGACTGACTATTTAATATACCCTATACACTGAAGAACAAAGTGATGCCTCAATTGAAGCAGATGTTTTCAACAAATGTTATTCTAGCTCAGGAGTTTTAAAAAAACTTTTTTAGTATAAACCGAGGAGAAAAACCTCGCCATCTCCCTATCAGGCGCTGAGGTTATCTTTCAAAACAAGTTGACTGTTAACAATCAGGGTTCTCCCCATGTGAAAGCTAGTGTATTGGGCCGATACGTGCATATTTCGGCTGATAATTGTTTTAATTTATTTGTTTTATTTGAATTGAAAACTGAATTTCAATTTTAATTTATTTCTATTGACCAACCCACCCACAATCGGAATGGTTAAACATTGATTATTCTGAATGGCCCCATATTGTCCTGCCTCCCAGGAAAATTACCCCGTCTCAAAAAATAATAATGACAAAATTGCCTGTCACCGTCGGCACCATGTTACTACTTACTCTTGATTCAGTTCAGGCATTGGCGTTCTTCTTTGGTCCTGCTTCTGGGCCTCAGGTTGTTCGGACTTGGCCCTTTTTTCTCTGCTCTCCGCCTCCTCTTTTATGAGGGACTTTTTTGGATCCTGGAAAGCGGCCTTCATCATGATGTCTGCAAGATGCCTCTCACCAAATACTTCAGCTGCAAAAAAAAACATTTTTCACCAAAATTATTTATGAAAGGATAATTGTATTTGCCGACAACTAACAAGGAGTTGACCCACCAATTAAAACCATTCAATTGCACGGTTCGTAATGGTGGTAAAACTTTGCACAAAACTGTAAAGCATTTTATATAAAGTGTGGTCCTGAGAACATAATGAAGGGACTTTCAAAGTTGAGAGCAAATCTGACAGTTTACCCTCAGGTCATCTCGACTCTGCATCAAATTTCTAGGCAATGTTGAGCGCTAAGTGCTCCGAACAAGTTAAACTTGCCCGAGCCAAATATGCAATCTACCAACTTAAATTGGGCTGTGAAATTTGCGCGCTCTGCGCACTCATCTGATAGTGCCCTCTTTTGACACAATTTCCACCTTTATATCACTTGTTTAAACATGGCCACATGATCTCTTCTCGACCAATCAGACTGGATAAACTGTCCTGAGTATTTATGAATAGAAATTAACGCACCTTTCTTTTGATCATATTTGTACGACGTAACAGCAGATTTCACCGTCGTTTTACTGCTTGATGGTTGAGTATCTTGGCTGGTAGGATCCCAGATTGCCGAGACAGCTGCATCAGAGGTTCGCCTTGAGTAGTAATCGGCCATTTGATCTAAGGAACACCGCCGATACATGTTGTCAGCTCTATTGCTACTAGATGCTACCATTTTGTCATTAGTGTCATCTAACTCAGGGACAACTGTTTTAGGGCTACCAAGGCTTTCCATGGCACTTTCTATGGCAATGGTATCCAGAGACGACAAGGAGTTGGAACGTTGGCGAGTTTGCAAATTTAACCCTTCGAATGATGACCTGTACCGTGACATTTGTCCCTCGCTGTCAGATAAAGCCGAGTCATCTTGAGAGAATCCTTCCTCCTGGGCAATGAGTCTGTCATACTTCCGGGGATGCTTGTTAAAAATGTGACTTGCGTCGAATGCCTTCAGTAAAGTGTAGTGTGGAGGTGAGGTTGCTGCTTGGTCAATGAATTCGTAGCGTTCAGGTCGGCCACTCCCAAGCTGAGGTAAGTCACAGTTTGGATCCATTCGTATGATGTGGCTGCTGCCTAATTGTTCTGAAATTGTGCTCCGTGGATCCTCTAAGAGAAGTGAAGGAAAAACAAGTTTTCGTAATATCTTTTGGAGTTAAATTCAGATTCAGGCCTAGTTGCGATGATCGTAACCCTCCAACCTCCCGGCGATCTGCGACTGTCGGGAGGATGGAGGGTTACGATCATCGCAACTAGTTCAGGCCTCGAAATAACCCACGGCATCACAGCAATTGCCGTGGTGCCCTGTGCTTTTGCTGTGGTGCCCTTTGCAAAGATCCAATACAAATAATATTTGTATTTTTCTCATAGAGTGCCCCTTACCAGAGGAAAATTGCCGTGCCCCTTCGAGAGCGAAATGTAGCTAAAAAATATGCTGGAATGGAATTTGTTTTAACAAGACAATAATCAAAATGAGAAAAAATAAACTTCCTTCACAGTTTAACATAGAAACTGAACAAGCTCTAAGACTAAGGAGTAAGTACTAAGAGACATTTCATCTCATTTTTCTAGGTCTATTGAGTAAGTTTACTTTGATACTCATCCATTAGTACAGTCGGGATAGTACTCAACAGAATTAAAAGATATTCAATCAATCAGCCTCAAAGTCAGTCAACTTTTTAAAATAAATTATATTAAGATTTATTACCGAGTGAATTATTATATTATTCTGGCACGCCACAAAAAACAAATCACTGGCCTTGGAAATGAAGGTTCACAGAGAGGTAAAACCTTGATATTTTTAAAGTGTGCATGTTTACTTTGTGAAAACAAAACAATCATTTGTTTTTGGAAGAGTTCTGATAATTATGTGGAAGTCATCTCATCAATTCATCATCATCTCCATCAGTATACTCGCTCATTGTCTTGAATTTTATGAAGAAAAAAAACTATGCTTGTCGTATAATGTCCCGTATCGACAATCCACAATGCTTGGGAAGTTGGTAAACGGAGCCCAAAACATGTACAGTCATTTGACCAGTTCGGGATCATTGACCAGTTCGGGATCACTTCAACTTTGCAACAACCCCCATAATTAAGTTACTTCTCACATTACCAATTTCTGTTGATACATGTGAAGAATAACATGCAATAAACCAACAAACCCAAAATAAGGTTCCAAACTTCATCAACAAATAAATTATGGCCATTTTCTTGAAGTTTGTCTGCGATTTTGATAATTATTTTTAAAAATAATGTTGGTTGAAAAACGCTGTTAAAACTTCTCACCTTCAAAATTTGAACGCCAGGGCGAATAATATTTATGTTAATGCTTAGAATGTGTAAAAAATATTTCAGGTAAATACTGAGCAGTTGTCTTGTTTTTTTGAGGAGACGAAATTACCGAAATCGTCTTTTGGGGGGCATCGTACCCTTGACCAGTTCGGGATCACTCACTACTCAGCATCTCTCATTGCGTCAAATGGTGCCGCACTCAGTGAGGTAAAATCTTACTGCTGCAGTCAAAAGTTTATTTGTTGCTTTTAAGATACATTTCTTCAACAAATTCTTGTAGGAATATTGTTTTTTTGTGAGAAAATAAAACTTGGAGGAGGAAATTGCGACTGTAAGAATAGATATTTGGGTCAATGTTGCTTTTAGGCGTGCTTCACCTTTTCATTTGCCTTTGCTGTTGTTTTGTGTTTTTGTTGCTGGATTTTTGCGCTGCTGTTGAATACACTTGCATGAAATTCTCTGGAGAAAGGAAGTCCATGTCCATGCCAACACACTTGTGAAGTTTGTGTCCTTGAGAGACAGTTTTATGAATGGGAGTATTGGTTTGCAATCGAGGGCAAGCTACTGATTCAGAATAGAATCAACTGATCCTGAACTGGTCAAACAGGTGACAATACTTTTCTCAAAGCCTCCTCAAAAGTACTAATCTTTTTTTGTCAGTGGATACTTGGTGAGTTTTATAACATGTTTAGGTAAACTGATAAACTTTTTTGTTTAAAATGTCAAAGAGATTGCAACCAAAAACAATGTGAATTCAAAAAGTGATCCCGAACTGGTCAAATTACTGTATAATGTAGTGAAAAGAGTGAGTCCGTGACTACCGGCCTAGTTACTAACTATTATTTAACTTACTAAACCAAATGTATACATGTACTACTACTACTTTCAACTAGCTACTACTTTACTTACATTTACAACAACATTCGTTGTCACCGGTTGTGGAAATCATCATCATATAACTGTTTACGTGTGCTGACAACGTCGTCGAACATAGTAATTCGGCCAGTGGCCTTCTTCTAACAGGAACAGACGATAAGGGCCGATGTTCAAGGCCTAAATCAGCTTAGGAGTGTGTTGACTTCACTGTCGTTTTTATGTGGCGTGAGTGTCGATATATCGTGGATGACTAGACTGCGTCGTCGTGGCGGCGGCCGGTTTACTTGTATTGTGCTGTGTACCAGTGATGGAGAGATATGCTGCACCACTCATACTCTGCAGATTACCAGTGGGCCGGCTGATGATCAATTGGCGAATGACCCGCGTGCGTCGCACGTCGCGTCGTGACGAAACGGGTCGCCAAGATTTAGTGTGGGAGGCTTGGGGGAGGGAAGGCTTGGGGGAGGGGAGGGGGGGGATCTTGACATTAGTATGGGGATGGGTGGGTAGAAAAATAAAAATAATTCTTTCTCAATGGGTGAGTGAGGGGGTAATGGTGTATGTTTCGGAATATATTACCTATTTAAGGCTCATTTTTCTAATATAAATAAGGGTTAAGTAATCTATCTTCATTATTTCTTTGTAAGTACACCACAGTAACACCCATTTTTAGAGAAAGGACCACTCTGTGGTACACCGAAGTTTTGGGGGATCCGTCTAGATAACAGCATGGGAGGGGGGGGGGATATATATAACTGCCAGTTAAGCATAACTAAAGAGTTGCACCACACCCATGATGTCCGCAACCCCCCCCCCCCCCCACGGCCCCATTTGAAATTTTGCCCTTTGAAATAAACAATTTTCACGCCTAAATTGAGTTCTTGGTAAATTCTAATGGTTTATAAACCATGTTTGGAAGGATTTTCATGATTTATAAACCATGTTTTATGATGCTTCAGTTTAATGGTTTATAAATCACGTTTTTTGATGATTTAATTTTAATGGTTTATATGAGTCTTTATATCGACCACTTGTCGACAAAATGGTCGTCGGACCTGGCGTCGGTCAATCCATTCATATGCTCTATGATCTATCACTCCGATTGGATTCGTTGGAAATGTGTGCATTGCCGCTGAGAACTTGAGGGTGCTGCATAACCCCACACAATCTATTTTGAATTATAACGTTTTGGTGTCATGCAATTAATAGATTGTGTAATTGTAAGAATCTATCACAACCTGGGGGTTCTGTGTTTCAACTTTTGAAGAGATTTGATAAATTTAGGCTTTAAAGTTGGTTCTATTCGGCTTGCCTCATGAAAATTGGCAGCAAGTCGGTTTGGGGAAAAGCACATTTTCGGAGGTGTTTTTTTCTGGGCTAATTAGCAAAAAATCCAAACGGCTGACCTGCTAAAAATTGAAAAGAAATTTTAGTTTTAGTTGTCTAGAAATATATTGGGTTGGTTTTTTAAGAGGTTGAGAGATTTAAAATATTTTTTTTTTGAATATTTAGCATTTAGCATTGGTTGCTTATGAGAGTGTATTTAGTGTGGTGTACCCTTAATTGCCTGCTACAAACAAGTCTGCTGCCACCAAACGTTCCAAAGTCTCACATTTTCATTATGGTCGTATCTATTTTATTCACGATGGAACTATAAAATTAACATCAATCATTCGTTCTCTGATCCTTTCCCCCTTGCTTGTCTGTGCTAATTTTTAAAAGCTACGCAGATTTCATCGATGATTTCAAAAAATGCTTTATCCGTTTTTTGGCAGATTGATCCGAAAATGTTGATATAATTAATTATATAAAATAATAAGATTCGAGAAAGTAAGGGACTTATTTAGGATATTGCACGAGAAAAAAAAATGTAAATGATTAGTGGTAGTAAAAAAAAATAATAATAATAATTCTTGGCGGTATCCCGACATTATCTCACGTCTAACAGTCATGTAGGCTTACAAACTTTTTGCATTTTACACGTACTTTACACATTATTGTGTGTGGCATGTGCGAATTTGATATTTTTTCGTCAGTGAAACAGCATCATCTGTCAAAATGCGTTCCAGGAAAAAATATATTTCGGCGAAAATCGGGCCTTGCAACTTTAAGAAATTCATGTTCTTGTCAATCAACGAAGTGTATTGAAGTGTGAATCACAATTTTTACCTCCATGGTATTAATGAACAGGGTCTCTAGTAGAATTCGCCATCAAAGTTGTACCTCACACCTTGGTAAACTCTTACTCGGGTATTAAAAGATGGAGAAAAAAAATTAAACACAGCTGTTTTTCTTGAATAAAAACAACATCAATTTATTATAAATGTATTTTTTCTAGCTGAATGAAATTGAGCACAAAGTAAATAGAATTAGAGTTAGAGCCTTGACCTAATACCGTATAATGTGAAACACGGTGACGTTGTATTGAACGGATATCAATTTCAAAGTTACCAGGTATCCACTTTATAAATGCCTGATGGTACAGTTTCAGCATTACAGTCTAAAAAAACCTCATGGGTCAGATTGACTGACCCGTGTTCTGGGTCAGAGGGGCACCTGACCCATTTCTTGGTCAGGCTGACCCGGAAATAAACATGGTTAAATTAATTAGATTTTAACTCAAATTCTCCGTCAGTTTGACTCATTTCTGGGTTATTTTGACGCAGATTCCCGGTCAAATAATGACCGCAAAATAGGTCAGGCCCCACTGGGAATCCGGAATCCGGGTCCATTCTGACTTGGGAGCTTTTAGGATTGGCAGAAAGGCCTGTACCCTTATAGGAAAACAAAAAAAGTTCCTCCAAAATGGCCCTACCATCACTGCACGTATTCTCTGCGGAACCGGTGTGTGCAACAATGTTTTCTTCCACACAATCTACTTGACACAAACCGAGAGATAGAGAGAGAGAGAGAGAGAGAGAGAGAGAGAGAGAGAGAGAGAGAGAGAGAGAGACGGGAACTGTAGTCTGGTACCCTTAAGATATCATTTTGCGTTATAAGTGAATCTGATCAGTTAAGATATCCACTAGAAATTGCAGCTCGACACGGAAGTCTTCCTGATGAACATGGCTCTTTTTTAGCTTGCCACTCGCACGTCCATACAATGTATGACGACCTTAAAGTGCACATACCCATTGCAGGTAGGAACTTAAAGCGGCACACTTGCACGAAGACCATGCTTAAAGTGGCAAGACAAGATGAATCTTAAATCTCACACAGGTCTTTTCTATAATACGTAAGTAGACACAATGACAAAAATATTTGGCTTACCAATCAGGAATTGTTATTAACATAAACCACTCTTATTACTCTAATAGATATAATAAATTTCTTTTCTAAGTTCTACTATTTTACACCAAAAAGAAATCGAGCTTTAGGTTAGACCAAACCACTGATTGTAGTTAAATGGCAAGTATAACCTTGGCTTTAAAAATAAAATAATCAACTATATAAATAATAAGCGGCAGAGAGGCCCTTTAAATCTACTTAAAAGAAAATAATACACGTGAAGATGAATGACGCGGTTTTGTTTCGATTTTTGTTTCGTTGTCGAAAACATTTAGGCCAACACAGATGCAAATTAAAAACTTGCGGTTTGAATGAAATGTTGTGATACATTGCTGAGATACTTTCTTTAAAAACACATTTTAACAGTCCATTTTCTTGCATCCCACTGCCCAGTCAGTATAGTACGATCTTTTCAGCTTGTTTGACATTATAGTTAAAATTAATGAAACGAAACCATGATCAAAATTCTAAAAGTACTGTTTTTAAAAGTTTCATTCGGTAGCCATCATCAAAGAACGTGTTGGTCTGGTATCCTGCGCACATTGGTGAAAAAGTGTGGTATTAAAGATGGCGTCTTGATAGATTATACGCTGTTTTCGAAACCACGGCTTATAGGCATGGGCTCTGGCTTAGGCTCCGTCTGCCTGTTTGAGACTCGTACCGAAAGTGTATTACGTTCCAAAATTACTGACGGATCCCGGGGCCGGAGCCTATAAGTCGAAGCCTTGATTTCGAAAAGGGCCATAGACGGACACACAAAACTGTACAAAATAATAAAGAATGATTCAACTAGTTCCCGCCTTTGACCAACTCTTCGTCCTTTGAGCCGTGCTTGATGAGTCGTACGAAGGCACAGTAGTCCAGCCAGCCCTCATCGTCAATGGGGGCGCCCTTGTACATGAGCTCGACCTCATCTTTGGTGAACCGATCTCCCATCGTCATCATGAGCTCTTTCAAGCTTTTTTTTTTGTGTGTGAGAGAGAGAGAGAGAGAGAGAGAGAGAGAGAGAGAGAGAGAGAGAGAGGGAAAAGGACAACACAATTATTATGAAGGATACTAATTTCTCTCACCCCCCCCTAAAGTAACTGTATTACGGTGAATATCATTCCCATAAAAAGTTACACTTCCTGAATTGCAGTATTCAAAGAGTTTTGTTTTAGATCAAAAGTCAATAACACTGGTGTACAAATCGTAAGTACTTACTAATCTTCGTGAATTTTCCCCTTGCCTTCTTCGTCGAAAAGCTTGAAGGCGTTTTGAATCGTCTCTTCCGGATCCGTACCTAAAAATCAGAGGAAAGATCATCATTTGTTATTGTTCGTAAAGTATTGGTGCTTGAAATTCGAATGGGGAGTGATTATTGTCCCATGGTGCGCATGGGATTGGATTTATACAAATTTTATTGGGAGTGTCCTGGCCGAGCGATCTATAGTGCACTGGACTCAAGTTCTTTTTTTCCTTCAGAATAAATGGTGTTTGGCAAGTTCTCAGTCATGACATGTGCGTCCTTGTCATAATAATGAACGCTTTGACTATGAGTCGCCTGTCGGTAATGGAGAATTAATAAGAACTGCAAAATATTGCTCAGTCGTCTCATCAAAGTTATCCGTTTTAATGATAATCTTTTTGCTCAAGGGTAGGGCACAGACTGTCACACCCAACTGCCAAAAACACACCCAACTGGTTACGAACGAAACTTACCATTGAGCTTTTCACCAAACAGTGTGAGGAACATGGTGAAGTTAATGGGACCAGGAGCGTCTGCGACCATCTCATCCAGCTCTGCGTCACCGGGGTTCTTTCCTAAAAGTCAACCATTCAGAGATAATAGTTAATATACAATTACCGTTTGGCATGAAGACTTTTGATCAAGCCCCAATTTCATACAGCTCAAGATGTAGCTCAGCACAACACAATAAAACCCAGAATAAGGTTGCCAGCCAAACTAGTATAATAATGTATGTGACTGGTATCCTGCTAATTTCTGCTTAGCAGATAATGGTTATATTTGCTGCTGAAGCATTATATGAAAGTGTGCCCGGGGTGCAAACGGTCCCGAGCTATATCCGTGCCCGGGGGCTACCTGTCAACCCTCCCTCTTTTTCAACAAGCCGAAAGAAACAATCCGCAGTCCATGTTTTAACGCACGAAATGAGTCTTTCGGGGTGTAGTTTCAACAATGAGTGGAACAGCTATACCAAACACAACGGCCAAAGCATTGTTAAGTACCATATGACGTAATTGTGACGTTAAGTCTTACCCATGGACGCCAACATGTCGTGGAGATCCTCTTTGTCAATGAAACCATCTCTGTTCTGATCAATGAGCGTGAAGGCCTGTGGGAAAAATGTTTTAACAGGCGCTTTAGAACTTTTAATTCAGCTATACATTTCCCCGGCCATTTTCGGCAAAAAGCAGTTCCTGCATTTTGCCTCTTCAGTTAAAACCGTCGCTCAATTTCATTTTGAGGCAGGATGTAGCATTCTGTTCAGTTAAACTTTTAATGCATTTTTTTTTTTTTTTTTTTTTTTTTTTTTTTTTTTTTACAGCCATGCGAAATTGGCCTTCAGTTTTGGGTGCAACTGTAGATTTCTGCGGAAAGCTGCGGCAAAATTTCATGCGGTTCGAGTGAATGGTTAAATTGAATCGTTGTCTTTTGACTAATAGGGAGACCACCAACATGGGGTTGGACAGCTCGTTGTTACTTTAATCAGGAGGTCATTGGTTCAGGTTCTGGTCCACTCAATTTGTGTTTGTTCAAACCCAATTAGTGTTTTTTTTTTACTTCTCATATAATATTAAGTAAAATTGAAAAACGTTTTTGAAGAGCTTTCAATTTTGCGCAAAAAGCCGCTTATTAAGTTAAATAAACGAACTTTTATGAAGTACCGTATACATAGTTGATTGATCGGTAGATGATCAAGCAATCGATAAGTGATAGTTATATTGCTAAATCCATTGATTACTTTATTGATAAGTTGATTGTACGTACCTCCTTAAACTCCTGGATCTGAGCCTGATCGAACATAGCAAAGACGTTGGACGTCGCACGCTGAGCGCGCTTCTTGGTCTTCGCTCCTCCCTTTCTCTTGCTTGCCTGTCAAAACATGAATCAAAGCAATATTTTAAGTGTTCAATTGAACAATATATAAAGTCACTATCGAAGTTCCTGTTTCATGTGAAGATGACGAAATCGGGAAATTGTGTATAATGTCACGCGGTTTTGGGCTCGGTGTTGTATAACGCTCAATTTGAGACTGCACAAAAACCGATGACGTAAAAATACAGGAAAGGGTTTGTGGTAGGACCGTGTATTGTGTTCTTGGAATTTGTATTAATGAAACAACAAGAAGTGTCGTGGCCGAGCGGCTAGCACGCCGGACGCAAACTCTGCTGCTCTGGTGGGTTCTACTCCCGGTCATGACACTTTGCGTCATTGAGAGTGCAATACACCCATCACCGCTTTTTGGATGGGACTTATAGAGCAGTAGGTCCCGTGTCCAGGGTCTACACGTTATCGTCAAGTAGGTGTTTGCCCCGGTGTTTTCTGTTGGCTGGCAACAGATTTCGTCACAACACCTTAAACCTTTACAAGGTTCTACATTCATGGCTTTCATATTCATAACTATGCATACCTGTTGTAGAAAACAACAACAAAAACACTATTTTGGAGGCCAATCATCTTGCATACTCGCAGCTGAGAAGCTGAATTGTGAATGGCGTTAGGAGCAGTTCGAGGCGCAAGGAGTGCAAAGGCCGCCTTCGGCAGCCAGCCACATCGACCCAAGGTAGTCCCAGCGGAAGACCCAACCCTCAGACAGGAATGACAAAATTTGTTCTTGATGCCGAGAAATTATAGGGAAAATACTGAAACTTCCATTTTGATAAAACAATCTAAATGGGAGAACAGGGTGCAGCAGATCCTCTGGGATTACCCGCAAATTTCGGCAATAGAGCGATAGCAGTTCTTAAAAAAACAAACCCGGACCATTATTAAACTTATTTTAAAGTTTTTTTCCCTTAAAGGGAATGGAGGACCAAGCCTAATGCATAGCAGGATGATACCTTTTACAAATGAAACGAAAACAGCTAGCAGTGTTTTGAGCATTCTTTTATATGCATGCCCTTTACAGTTTACACGCAAAAGGCATAAACTTGTGATTTTATTTTCTCCATAATGATCTCAGCAATAGCTTCATTCATCTGATATAATTTTGTGATGACAAATAACAGGCGATATCTTTATATTTGTCTTTATCGTCTTAATTATTTAACGTGGCTCAAAGACGTCCTATATAAGGAAACACAGACATGGTACAAGTCTATGACAAATCACTCCATCGACCGAAGACGCCCCTCAGCTATTATCCTTCTGCGCATGTTCAAACTTTCATCTGAACTCCACGACCGAGCATTCCGTACATTACTTGCATACCAAGGCTGCTTGCGTGTGCGGTACCAAAATCTACTTTGGATTATGCGCTATGTTATTTTTTAGAGAAAATTTACCCCACATTAGTTATAGGGGGACATCAAAATGAAACTTGTTCAATCTTGTTGACTAAAAACCAAACTTTGAAATGCCATAGTTCAATTCATGATTGATTTTACATTGTTAGTGTTTAATATTATTGCTTCACGAAAGTTACAAAACACAACCCCTCTGTTTATTTATGATTTTGAAAAACCATTATTGCTATCGTTTTATAGCAAGAAAAGCAAAATATCAATGCTACATGAACATTACTTAGGCATAATTAATAATCATCGATATTGTGAGATTTTTAAATGAAAATGTTCACATTATTTTTTATATCCATCACACTGTTTAATGTTATATCTTCTGTTAAACATATCTAAGATGTTGGTGCACTTTATTTAAATTGCAAATGCAATGTAACTTTACCTTTGGCAACCAAATTTAATGTAAAAACCCACAAAACTGTGAATATATATATATTGTTTTAAATAATATGGTAATTTCTCTATACATAGAGCCATAGAGCAATGTCATTAATTGCTCTTCTAGAAAAGAACATAAAAAACAAAAACAAAAACAGATGTAAAGAACGGGAGAAACAATAATTGTGATAAATTATCGAGCATACATTTTTTCTGGTGTGCGCACGACTTACCACTTTAAGACCTTATTGTAGTTCTACTTTCGATATTGGTTTCGTAAGTACGTGAATAAAAAACACTGGGCACAATGAATAGTGAACATTGCGGTTTCGAACTCCACATCCTGAAAATTTTGACTATGTTGACATTATGCATTTTATACATTTCCTGTAAGGATGTCACAGTGTTTTCCCGCTCTATTGTAGATAACAGTTATTTTGTTGCATTCGGGAAGTATAGGTCAAATTTCCTGACCCTTATGTGCCTAGCCTGCGTAGTACACTATTATATTATTTTTTACTATTGTAAAACCATAAACATGTTTTGTTCGGTAAGTTTAGTAACAAGTTTGTTTAAACCTCTGGCATCTGACATTATATGTATACTGACAAGATCGATTGCATAATGCTGTA
This sequence comes from Pisaster brevispinus, assembly GCA_023634235.1. Classification (NCBI taxonomy): domain Eukaryota; kingdom Metazoa; phylum Echinodermata; class Asteroidea; order Forcipulatida; family Asteriidae; genus Pisaster; species Pisaster brevispinus. Next base: position 407,347 of record JAMKCF010000048.1, on the reverse strand, counting down.
AAATATGTACTCAGGTAAAGCTTAAAAAACCCACAACAACACCATGATGAGTTCCTCATTTTTTAACCATGATAAAAATCGAACCTCGTCACAAATTGAAAGTCATTTGAGGTTTCACGGATAATAGTTTTTTTTTCTCCATGGCTGTATACGCAGTGAAGTTGTTCTTTCAGAATCATAACTGAAACTTACCATTTTGGAGAGTTGGTGGTGATGTCTTGACGGGAAGAGAATAAAGCTGGCAAGTACGCCTTCACTTGCTCGGTACCAAAAAAGAGGAAGACTATGTTGGTTCAATGTCGTCTGCCAAAGTTGACTTTGGATCATTCCATTATGCCATAGGGAGGTTGTCCGTCCGCTGAAAGAATGTGCTTCTCATTTTCTGCATTTTTTGTAGTTTATTGGCCCATGTAATAAAAGGAATGAAAACGTTATAGTACACTTATGTAAACGTTGTTATTACTATTAAAAAGTTTCTTCTGAATCTGATAAAAATAGAACATTATTCTTCTAAATTTGACTGGCTTAAATGTCGTATCCTCATTGGATTTAGTGGTATGATCTGCATTGCGGGTAGGTCTGCAGATCAGTGATGTATAGAGTACCTAATAAGGTATCGCAATGGGAGAAGCGATGGGATAATAATACACTGGTTCCCGTTTGCAAACACTGCGGTGAATACATTCGAGCAGAAGGACACCACCACTCAGTGAAATGTTTAAAGATCAGATAATATACGGGTAAATGTTGACACAAACAGAAGACGAAAATGTGCCAACTCTAATTTATTTTTATAATGAGAAAAAAAATCTATGTCAAAAAGTACCTAACCTCACTATTTATTATAAGCAGAAAACGATTTCGAAAGCGGTATTATTATCCAGAAATAAAAGCATTTCAAAGAATACAGTATAGTTATTTGAAATTAGAACAATATATAGTCACATAAAATTAACTTTAATAATTTGGTTTCCATTCGATTGGTAGCAATTCAGTTTGCATAAAAAATTATAACATGGTTGTCAGCGCGACGGTTCGAAGCGGTCCCCATAATAATCCAACCCTGAACAACATTTTCGTATGACCGTGACACCAATTTCACTGGTGCTTGCCTGGTATTACACTCTAAAACCTCAGGGTCAGACTTGATCCGAATCCGGGTCCTACGGGGTCTGGCTCACTAATGGATCAGCATGACCCAGACTATGTGTCAAAATGATCCAGAAATGGGTCAAACTGGCGCATAATCTGATTTAAAATCCCCTCTTTTTGACCACTTCCTGGGCCCCCTGCTGGAACCCAGAATTCGGGTCAAGGACCCGTAGTTCTTAGTGTGATAGAAAATGAATAAACCTCGACTCAGTTGATTTTTATGTCACATGTTTTTGAAGAAGACTGAAGCAAGGCATAACGAGGTCCTGATAGGTCCTTTCTCTAATGGTCTACATCTGCTGAAACCCTGTACACATCGGGTTGGTTGGTTGCCGGTCTTCGCTTCGAATGGTGCGGCGGGGTTGAAGAGCGGATAGTGCTGTATACCACAACAGGGAGGAAAAGTCCCATGCACTTTCTTTATAGGAACTTCCAGTTCCATCGTTTCGTATGTAAAAACCCCCACATTATTTAGGCCTAATTAATTGTTTTTTTATCGTTTGATCATTCTATTTGTCATCTAGTTGAATGCCTCTTGCCAGTCACCGTTAAAAAATTTAAATGAAATAAAAATAAAAGGAAGCAGTTTTAAATAACATAATTAAAATCGACCTTGCTTTTAACCGATTTCATAACAGCAAAACTCACTTGAGAAAATGAAAGTAATAATTGAGTACAATATACGATGGGGAGAACACAAAAATGTGGTCTTTGCACCTGCTGCACTGCTTCTCTGACGTAAAAGGGTGACTAATCTCACTACCAGAGTTTACACAATGCGGTATTTGTTACAATGGGTTCCTAAGAAATTAACCAAGGGGTCTTTGGCAAATACAAACAGTGAAAACGTTTCAACTAATCTAGCTTTTTCTACACCTGTCACACTCACACACCCACACAAAAACCCAACATTGAAAAATCGCGGATATTTTGTTCCTCTCTGGTCCAGGCTTCATGGTATCAAAGTACTTTACGGGGTGGGGTGGGGGCGGGGCTAGGTGTATATGTTGGGTATTGCAATAAATAGTGTTGCCACTCATTCGACAGTCCACTATGTTTTTACCACTAAGTTGGTCTTCCATTTTCACAGTTGTATGGTGTATTGCAGATGTAGAAATAGACTACTAACTCCATGGGTGCATTGATGATGTTGTACTAGCCCTACAATAATGGTTGACCATGATTAGATCACACAATGTGTAAACCACACCCCGTGACTGACTGCGGCCGGCAGCTCTACTGATGGAAAGTATTTACAGAGCTGAGGCGAGTACATCTATGTAGACTTTGTTCCAAGTCTGTGATCGTGTTTTTTTTCTTCTACCTGATAGCCAAGCCTGAAATAGCGCCCTTTGTGGTTTAACCCCCAGTATGTACCTCGAGCGATAGCCAATCGGCGGGGGAGTTTTGCGTGGCCGATGCTGATAAAACCGCTATCTCAGACAGACTTGAAATCAAGTCTATCGTCATCCATGTAACTCTTGAGCCTCATTACGTCGTCGCTAGTGAAGAATGTTTCATTTTGCCCGAGGGGTGTTTATTTACGAAATCCCTTTTTGCTAACGGTATGAACTAACTTTTTGCACAACTTTCCTTATAACTTTAATTTCCAACTCATTTGAAGATTATTATTACAAAATTTATTATACTCAATGATATAGATATTTATTTATAATGAAATATATTAAAATAAATAATTCAATCTGGACCTTGTTGGGGTGTATTGTTCCATAGCCTGTTTACGTTTACAGGTCACCACATCCATCCCACACCACCACCACACACAAGCGTTTATACATTTATAACTTTTTGCAAATTAACTTCGGACGCACGAGAGGCCGGATGGACGAAGATCCCCATGCAGAATTTCAGAAAAAATAGAGATACTAGTTCGAACTGGCGGCCAGTCAAGAAACAGGTAAGATTCCACTTGTTTGTGTGATCTTAAACAGTGACCTAAATAAAAAGCAGCAATAGAAGTCTCGGTTTTGTGTACTGTCGTCATGTCAAAAAGTAAAAACACCAAGGCCATGATATGAATGAATGATTATGAGATGACCATTGGTTGGAGGGGGGCTTCCTCATGATATGCCTGAGCTGAGGCATAAGATGAGGTAAGTCAGTATGACTGCTGAGACAGCTCGACTCTCTCGAAGTTGACCGTGGTTACGGGACGGCTACGCACGTACTTCGTAACCCTTTACATTTTCAGTGATTGGCCAGCAGGACCAGCTAGCTTGTCATTTCACAAAGTCCACCACTAGAAAAATACCAGTACCAGGCACCAGCCTTTTCACTAGTCCTAAATCATGAAACATATGCTGATTTCAAATGAAACATTATGCTGTCCAACACTGAACTAGCCAGCCAGCCGGACATGCTTGACCACTTCGTAGTTGAATAATTAGTACTTAGTTTTACTACTACTACTAAACTACAGTAAATCAGTAGACATGGGTAGAGTAAAAATTGACTGGTCCTTAGGAACCACATTAAGTGGGGGGCTGTACTCCTTAATTTTTTTTTGGACATCTTCGCTAGTTTATTACGAGGGATTCATTACTAGTACATGTACTTTATGTACTGTAGTACTACTACTAGAGTAACTAGTAAGTATGACCGAAGGTGTCAACATTAAAAAAAAAATGAGTACAGCGCCCCAGTTACTGGGTCTAATGTGGCGGCTGATCTTTGCAGGTGTGACGAAACCGGCAATCCCTCTCTCTACTCTAGTGAGACGGGTCCGCGGTGCGGTGTGGTGCGTCAGCAGAAGGGATGAGGGTCGGTGGTGATGGTGAAAAAATGGTGCAATAATTTAAAAGTAAAGGCAGTGGATATTCTTTAGAGGATTTTAAGGGGGGTGGGGGTTACTTCTTCTGTAGTAGAGGAAAATAGTGTGGTAATCTATGGAACAATGGGGGGTATACCCTCTGACTCCATATCATTGTGGTACCGTGACAAATGTATTGTTAGCCTGGTTCCCTCGCCAGTATTGTCATTGTGACTTAATAACATACCTCATGATGGGAATTAGTTGCAATAATCATGCCTCTATCCTCCTGACGGACTCAGACCGGAGGTTTATGACTCAGTTCGTGTAGTATCCTATTACCTGTAGTATCCTATTACCTAATTTTAACAATTTTTGTTGTTCAACTAGCGACTAGATTTGACACATTGAATATCAAATCCGTGTTCTTGGAATGTGTGTCATGATTTTTGAAAGTGGTAAATGTTGGGCAAATCTGGTCACCATTCTGACAGAAAATGGTCGAAATTGTGTGGGTAAGTTAATACATAGACTGGGCTGTGCAGAATTAAAATTAAAAAACTCTCAACACAACCAATTCGAAGAAGTGGCTGCCTATGGGCCAGACCATTGCGGGAGGACGGAGGGTTACAATATCTCAAAAACGCAACCACCTTTTGAAATTCAATTTTCACAGGTTAGTTTTTCCGATATTATCTACATTTATGTAGGATTAAAACAATCAAACGGTTGCAAAAACCAAAGGTATACTTTAATCTTTGCCAGTAACCTTACTGTAAAAGTAATATTTGGTGTGATTTCCAGGTTGAGGAGGAAGTCACAGTGTGCTGACCATTCCTACTGACGATATGGACAACAATGGCAACCAACATTACCCGTACACTAATTCTGCAACTTCAACTACCACAAATGGTAACTGTATTTCAAACTGCTTTCTCATTCATTTTGTCAAAAGGTGTATCTTTGACTTTCTTAGAATTGTATACGTAAAAATAAATTTAAAAACTTGGTTGTGCATTTGAGCCTTTCTCACACTGGCAGAGTCAGCTCACCAGGCATGATATAAATTCTTCCTACATGTACTTCAGTCTGATTTTTGTGTTTTTTTGCCCGTGGAAAAATCAGAAAAAAACTACGATTAAAAAGTCTGAAAAGTCTGTTAAACACAACACCATGTGAACAAGTAGGTCGGCCCTTGTGCGCAATAAAATGTCCTCCTTTTTCTCCAAGGACCAATTATCATGCCTGATTCACTCAAAATAAACCCCCCCCCCCCAGGAAATTCCTGGGTAATTTCCATTTAACCCCACCGCCACCCCTCCACAGGATTTACATTTGCTACGTTTTTTTCCTTGAGAAAACCTAACACTCTGTACGCTATAATTCACTCCAGGGTCAATTTTTCTAAACTTTACTCCCAAGCAGTGAGGAAAACTAACAAGGATAGTGAACAAATAGGGAGACCGCCAACATTGGGCTAGATGGCTCAGTTGGTAGAGCCCCGGCACGTTAATCCGGAGGTGGTCAGTTCAAATCCTGCTGTAGTCAATTTTGTCTTTGTTGAACCCCAAATTATAAAAAACTAACATTCAGTATGCTATTTGTTCCCGGGTTAGAATGCTTTAACTTTACTCCCAAGCAAAAGGGTAAGCAAAAAGCGTGAATGAAAAAGTGACCAACTAAATACCCTTGATGGGAATTCCCTTGGAAATTCATTTCAATTGTGAAAGAGGCTTTAGAGTTTAAGGGCTGAAGTTTATGTAATGGAAACAAAGTTTAAAACAATTTCTCTTTCAGTTTATAAGGCATGCAAAGTTTCAGCCGATCAGCTGATTTCCTTATTTTTGGAAATTCAAAACCGAAAAAAAAAGAAAAAAAAAAGTCTGGGTGTGCCTGGTACTTTCCTGTGTTTTTGACAAACTGCAGTTGCAATGCCTGGAACTTGTTGTTTTCAAACCTGTTGTTTTTAAAAATTGTGGAAAGCTCTGTCGAGGGTTGTAGCATGCAGGCAGTTATGTAACTCGCATGAAGGAAACGGCATCAGGAATTCCTTGCTTGGAACTCAAAGGTTGCACGTAGGACACAAGGAACTTAAGGAAGTTCATTCAAATGTCAGAACATCCTGTCTGATTTTATTTATTGCGACTTTCGGTATCAATTTTGGATGTCATTCCGAATCAGTGTGTTTACAGGAGGCAGTAAATCATCAAGTAGCTGACAAGTTGTTCCTGAAAGTTCCTGTTTCGTTGGGGGGGGGGGGGGGTGGTTGGGCCCTATGGGATGTCCCATGATTGTTCCTGAAGTTGTTATTTTTCCTGTTATATCATGGTGTTTTATATTGTGGCCTGTTTGGTGGCAAATCTTCTAGAAGAGAGGCTCCAGGGTTTTTGAAAGTTTTGTGGTGCCCTAATTTTTCAGTAGGTAGAGACTTTGGGGCTATTCAGAATAGTCAATGTTAAAAAATGTATAATTTGTTTTTTCTCAAAAATTGTGGGTGGGTCAAAAGAAATAGCTGAAAATCGAATTCAGTTTTATAACAAACGAAAAAGAAGTAAGAAAAAGTAACCAGCTGGCCAAGATCGTCATTTTCATTCCTGATTAAACTAAAAAGTTGTTTGTTTAAGCCGGGAAAAGCTATTGAAAACTACTGATGTTGGAGACCTTTAATCTGAAATATTTGGTTCATTTTCAGGCCTGATATTGTTCTTCAGTGCATAGATTTTATTATGAAGCCATTCAATATTTAAAAAGCGAAATTTGGGGTGGGTGGGTGTTCAAAACAACTTTGTACAAAATTTGTTTAAACATTGACTATTCTGAATGGCCCCTTATGAAGGTGACAAGTCTCTAAACCACACATTAAAACGATGTAAAATGTAGTTCTATTTGATACTCTTTCAAGGGGATTATACAACGCTACATGCAGCTGCTTGATACCCTCCCTGTTATAATGTAGCAAGAAATGTGAACAAATGTTTGTCTGCATTCAGTGTAAACAAAGTATAAAAAAGAAGTGGAACAATGTTCAGAATGTTGTCTGACACATTCACATTTCTGGATTCTGTACAAACAGCATTCTGCACTAATGACATCACTCTTACTCGAAATACACGGCTGACAGGATGAACATTCCACCACTTAGGTGATCACCACCTCATCAAAGCACCAAACTGCTCTAGTAGTAGTAGAATACAGTAAACATAAACATGGACGCACCTTTATTAGTGAAATTTGACACGTTTGTCCGAGATTCGGGTATTTAGCTTCTGGTTTCTAACTCTAGCATTTGTGAAGCAACGAACCTATATTACTCATGGAGGTGGAAATATGTCTACCTCCATGCTTCACTCAATCAATTTACACACATCATACATGTACCCCACCATTAAATTATCGAGGTCTACCTCTATGATTAAATTCAGAAGGCAGTATCTTACAATAACACCAACTGGAAATTTCCAATGTAAACCAACTTCAAGGGACATTAAATTTGGGAGCCATGTTTGACTAACGGCTCAATTCACACCAAGGGTGCTAATCAAGTGTGGAAGAGATAAATGGATGCACTACATGATAACGCACTGATCTACATTGTACATAGATTGCTTGGCGGAGACAAGACACCCACAGCACCACGCCTGGGTGGCCTATTATTAATGCCAGTACTACTACCATGGAGGTAATGTAACACATACAGCTGAACACACAGGGGTTAGAATAAATATTTACAGGTGTAATTTATGAATCGGGGTTAAACTGTTACCTGTCGGCAAGACTGCTTTTAGGTGTTGGCAAGATAATTGATGGGGATGGTGCTTTCAAAACAAATCTTGTTAGTCCTTTCTACACTACAGAAACATCTTCCAATTTCTGTATAACAGTAGTAACCTCAACGCCTCTGTTTATTTCTCACATTTTTGCTGCTATTTTTCTTTGGAAAAGTTAAGACTCACAGACTCAGTGTGCTAACCCTTGGTTTTTCTAGCCTTAGAACCCTACTTCCAGTCTTCAAGGGTACATGTAGTCATTTCAGGCCTTGAATTCTACCATTGAGAGGGCGAGGCCATTTTCAGTTTGCAAAGGCCACTTCCATTGGAGAATCGTGAAGTCTACAGGCCTTTTCACACTGTCCAAAATCTCAGGGTCGGAACCGGTTCCGAACCGGAGATTTTGTTCACCCCGTTTCACACTGTACAAATTTCAACCCGCCTCCGATCTGGGTAGCATGCTCTAGCCGGATAGAAATCAACCCTGGCAGGGACCAGGGTTGAAAATCTCAATCCGGATCGAAATTGCATTTTTCGTTATACGGTTCACGCATTAGCCAGTTCACGTAAAGACCAGTGTGAATGTTGCTTATCTCTGATCCGTGTCGAAAAGAAGCGAGGCTGAACCGGAGAGGACCCGGGTAGGTTTCAACGCGGTTCGAAATGGAGGTAGTGTGAAAAGGCCTTATGGGAACTTTTTGAACATGTTGAACCTTGACTCCTTTGAGTAATTTACTAGGCATGCTAGGAGTTCCTCTGCCATCTAACAAAATCCAACACCATCACAAGTCAATTCTACAACACCCAAAGTGTTGGACTGTGGTTATGGTATTTTGCCTGATCTAATGTAAAGCTTTAAAATCAGTTATTTAGTGCAGTTCTAAATCCAACAGAATCAAACACAACATGCAGTTAGATTTTGAAGGGCTGGGGATGTTTTTTTTTCAAAACTGGGGCATTCTGGACCAAACTCTTTTGATGTTGAAACAACATTTTTTGAATGTTTTCTTCTTGGTATATCTTGGTTATAAAAGCTCTACTGTGCAATAATTATGGTTTTCTCTCGATTTAAAAAAAGAAGAAGAAAGAAACATTTATTTGGGGGGGGGGGGGGGGTGGGTGTATCGGCGGAAATTTGCGGGTATAGGCGCGCAATTTGTGCGTATCGGCCCGATAGGAAGAACCTTGAACACTCGGCGTTCTCCATTAACAGTGGTCCGCTGGCCAAATGCCAGTTTAAACACTTGAGGACCAGTCAAAATTCACTATACATGTAAGTTAGTGGTCCGGCTGGTTAGTTCAGTGTTGAAAAACATCCATGCATCATTTAAAGTAAGCACTATAGTGAGAAAAAGCTGACGGACTAGTGAATTGACAAGCTAACTGGTCCTGCTGGCCAGTCACTAAAACAAAGCTAAGGGCAAACCCTGAACACAGATCAAGGTAATACCAACTATTGGAATCAGACGGCAAGACAAGCCCACTCTAAGATGGCCAGGATTTAACAAAAGAGAACCCACCACTGTGAATAGAAAGCCTATTAATCTAATCTTCAAATGGGAATTGAATCCTTAAAAGTATAAAACAATAAAAGGCAAACTTTCAAAATAAATTCGTGATGATAAAAATAAATATATGTCTTAAAAAACCAATGTACATGTACATGTAGGAGCAAATGAGGAAAAGTACATTTGAGTGACAAACTGACTTTAACAACTAAATACAAATGAGGAAATAAATCCATAAAAATATATTAAATAAAATGGCAAATCCTGATAAAATGAGGTTCCTGCAGATTTGAGATACACTGAAGCAGAATATTAAACACAGAAGCTAAAGAAACAAGAAAAAAAAAAATCCAAAACAAAAAACAATTGATGATGTCAGGTGAAGTGGGTGAGTACAGGGCTTGAATTTGACACTGGACCGCAGGCCCGAGGCCAGTGATTTTAGCACCGGGCCAGTAAACTTAGGACCGTACAAGTCCGGCGGTCTTGTCTTTTTAAATAATAATACCTCTGTATTATTTTATTAAAACTGATAAATACAAATTTCTTTCAATTCTGTTGAGTATTGAAGTATTACCCATAGGAATAATTAGATAAATTTTCTCTTAATGCTTGTTCAAAAAAAACAGCTCAAATGTGAAACTGTGTAGATACTGTAGTGTTTTTTTCGATTTGATTCCGGTCTTGTAACAAATTTTCTGGTCCAGTAAGAGTTTTGAGCTACAAGCCCTGCAGTCTTGTCGGTTTTTCCCCCAAATTCGAGCCCTGGAGTAGTGTTAGTAAAATGTGACTGGCGAGGGGCTTCGTTTTAAATTTTTTTTATTTGAAACATTTGCGAGGACTCATACTGAAACTTCAATTGACAAAAAAAAGATGGCTGGGTGTACTTAAAAATACATGGTTTGGATTTTCGTCGAAGATTTCTTCTGTGACAGAAATCAAGACATAAGATACGATTACGAATTGTCCCTGTATTGAAACTTTAACCATGCTTAAACAATGCTTGCCCGCAATATGATGTGTAGAATGAATGTACCACAGTGCAGACAGTGTTTCCTGTGACGTCCACAGAGCCTGGACTTGTTCACAGCTCAGTGGAGGAAAACATTAAAATCTTGCATTCATGGAAATTGCACTGTATGACATTTAATATCAACTTTTAATATGAAGCAACACAGAGGCAATTTTTCAACTTCTTGTTTTCATGTGGCAATTCTGATATACTGGGTACCGTATATAAAATGACTTTTTTTTTATGGCTGGTGTGTAGTAGGCTTTCTTTTTTAACACGTAGTATTGCAAGGAATAGTCCTGGTGCCAAGAAGACCCTTTGTTGCCGCTACTCACGAATAGTCACGAAAAAACCTACCAGCTGCTCCCCATCGGGCTCAAAGGTTGGCTATCGAAACAAGGTTGACTGAAAACAATAGACAGCACAGTCATGACAGACAACGTGAAAAAGATCACTGGCTATTTTTCCCCCTTAAAAATGATTTTGTTTGTTGTTTTCATGGTTTAATTGTAAACTGAAATTTTGTTTGTCAGTTATTTCCCTTGACTCACCCACCTACAATTTGGAATTAAAGATTTTATGAACTCTTCAATGATTATTGATTATTGGCCCCATACATCTCTCCACATATTGTATTATGCAACATTTTATATTGGTAATTTTCCATAGGTCTGGTTAAAAAAATTTACAGGTTAAATGTGTACACTCTTTTAAGTCCTGATAAAACTTGTTTTGAATATGAAATGTGCCCAGTGCACTGTAGACATGCTATGCTAATGTTGAAATATTGGTTGAGCAACTACATTATAATTGTAGTGCTGTTGTTACATGTACATGTATTGGTTGCTGTAATCTTGGCTCCAATTTTTTTTTTACACTGGACTACAGGCCAAAAGCCAGTAGTTTTATTGTCAGGCCAGTAAAATCATGAATGGCAAGTCGGGTGGTCTTGTGTTTTTCAATTAAATGATACATGTAATTCCTCACTCAGATGCGTAATATCTTGAACAAAAACAAATTATGTTCAGATCATCAAATGTTGACTTTGAATTCTCTTCTAATAATTATTGAAGTTTGCTTAATACCAATAAAGAATTGTGAGATAAATCTTCTCTTACATGTCTCAGTGCTTCAAATCAAGCTTTGTCAGAAAGTTCCTTTTTCATTTTGATTCTGGTCTTGTAAAAATAATTCTGGTCCAAAAAACATTTTGAGCAACAAGCCCTGTGGTCGTGTGGAACCCCCCCCCTCAAATTCAAGCCCATGTTATGGTAGTCTGGTAGTGCTCTACTAAATCTGACGCAATTCTTTACTGTATCAGGGTGTTCCTTACGCATTCTTTATGACTAAACAGCCTTCATTGTTGTACACTGCGCGTGTAGAGAATTACTTCTTAATTTAGCCCTTCAGCAAGCATGCCGGACTGTTGTCTCCTTGTGCTTCAGAGACTGTAATTGATTTGTAATCCCTACCCAAACATTGCTCAGAGCTTAATATGCAGCCCTTCCGATCATGAATACTAGTACGTGTAGGATTTTCTCTGATTTCACAAAGGAATTATACACAAAATTAATAAGTCAATAATGACCTGCAAAATGTATTGAAACCACAGGTACGCCTATGACTCTATCCCAGACAGGTGGGGACCGTACATGTCGGTGTTTGATTTCATCCAGCACTTTCGCACTGCAAAATCTTTAGACTGAACATGTTTTGTGCACAATGAATGCTAAAAATGAATAGAAACTAGCGAAGTTGTGATTTTTAAACAGCTAGGCCTACTTGGGCGAAAATGTTTTAACGGGAATGCTATTTAAACTTGTTTATAATGTGTTTGTTTATCATTTATATGTAGTTTTTTATGTTTGTACACTTTTCAATTTTTCGTAATTAACGAAAACAAAAAATCAGGCTCCAACCTCAAGGTTTTGAAAAACTAGAAATACTTCTGCCACTGACGGTGTCAAAATGACAATACTTTGACGTCATATGTGAGACGTCATACAAAACGGAGCTCCCACCTATGACGTAACATGATTGATGACGTAACTTGATTGATGATGTAACTGGGCATTTTGCGAACCTTTCTGAAAAGCACCGGAGAAGTGTATTCAAAGTGATTGTTTTTTACACAATTAAAATCTGTTTAATATCATATGAACTCAATTTGCCTTATTGATTTTAAATACATTTTAAAAGAATGTCAGCAAAGATCACTTGTGTTGCACACTACTTTCAGGAACCACTGGACCAATGGGAGACTTTTGAGACGATAGCGGGAGTCCAACTCACCAGTCCTTTTCCATTGTTCTCAGCGACAAGAACAAAAGAAAAGGACCAGTGATTGGGATGCCTGCTATTAATTGTCTGAAAAGTCTCCAGTTATATAGAGCAAGAACCAGACTCAAAAGTTTCCCAGTGACTTTAACATTTTCAAATGAAAAGAGCACTTTGCAATAAGGAAAATGGCCTTGCCCACTCAAAGATGAAACTCCAGGCATGGTGTACGTTTGTTGTTTGGCCTACCTATGGTACGTGGTATGATGATCAAAACATATTCTGAAAGGCAAATTCCTTTCAGAAATTATTTGACCCTTACTCCCCTGGCCTTTTTGCTTACAGGTGACCCAAATAAACTTGATCATGGTGCTACCACAAATCTCATTTACCCTAATTCAACCAAATACCCTAACAATTGTCTTCCATGGTTTTTTTCCTGACTTTGATGTTTTGGGTTGGACTTCAAAACCAAACTGGCTTTTTGTACTAGAGGCAGAAGGGTTTGCATGTTGAGTTACCATGTTGATTGATTGTGGTTGACTAAAATGGATTCTTGCCAAAATTTCTCCAGGGACAGGGTCGGTTGTTTCTGATCATCTTGCTGAGCAAAAATCAAAATCTTACATACAATTTTGTATGTCTGACATTTTATGTTATAATGTGTTTTTATTGTTTTTTTTTTCGTTTTAGGTCATGAGCACAGCAAACATGTAACCATTGACAATCTTGATCTTCCCTTGAAATGCCGTATTTGTGGAGACAAGGCATCTGGATTCCATTACGGTGTCCACTCATGTGAAGGATGCAAGGTAAAAACAAAGAAGAATTAAAAGGCTATGTAAAATCAATTTTGTTTCTCGTTCGTTGCATAGAAATTGCTTCATGTCAATTTTTCACTGTCCCCAATCCTCAAGTCCGAGTCCTCACCCAGTGTAAAGTCTGAGTCATATTTAGTCTGAGGCCAAGTTAAGGTCCAAGCTTGAAATGCCAACCCTGAAGCTCACAACTCTCTGAGCTGTAGTAGTCATTTAAAAAGTCACTGTTCACTATTTTCACTATTTTACTAGAAATTAATATGTTTAAATAATTACAATTTTGCTGTCGAGTCCCGAGTCACAAACATCGAATCCATGTCCCCATGGTTAAGTCCAAGTTTGAGTCATTGATCATTGCACTTGAATGCAATCCATAACAAATGTGACACAAGAAGGATTTGAGTTCTAGTCCCGAGTCAGACAATACCACCTGTGACCTTTCCATATTATTAGACAGTAAACTTCTTGTGATTATGATTGTTTGTATGTGCATCAGGGTTTCTTCCGTCGGACACACCGCATGAAGTTACAGTACAAACCCTGTCCTTACTCCAAGTCCAAACCATGTAAAATCAGCTTGTCAACAAGGAACAAGTGCCAGTACTGTCGCTTCCAGAAGTGCATTGCTGTTGGCATGTCACATGATGGTAGGAAAATTTACAATCTAGATGCAGTCAGGTTTCTTAAATTATGTCAGTGACTGTAGGCCTTATGCATTGGCGTCATCAAGCCGCCATCTTAGAGGTAAACCGATGATGAAACAATGGCAAAGCAGAGATTTGTAGGTGCAGCGCACAGGGTTGGCCGATGAACACCTCCAGCCTTTTGAGCTCTAGACAGGGGCGCCCTACTTGAATGACATCATATGCGTACGGTCTTCAGCTTTTTTAACATTTAGTTATTTATGGTTATTTAGAGACCAAAGCGGTCGTGGTATGAGGGATTTCCTTGCAACAAAAATTATTTTGTCTGCTCCAGCCTCCAGGTTCGGTCGGATGCCACGGGAGGAACGCATGCGTCTCCTTGAGGAGCTTAATCAGGAGGAGCACGAGGCAAGCGAGGGCGACAAACGAAAGGCCGAGTTACGAGAGCTGACGGAGAGAATACACCGAGCCTATAAGGACATCTGGGCCATGAGTTTCCATCCAACATTAGAGGCAAGGACGAACAAGCTCAAGGAGGAGCGACTTGGAGTTGTAGAGGTAAGGGATGTCTCAACAAACTTGGAAAGTTCTCTTTATTGCTAGATACTTTTGGGAACTTCATTTAGGAACCCGATGCAAAACCCATTTAACCCTTAAGAGACCATAGCAGCTTCAGCCTTCAAGTGGCTTGTACCGAAATGCCCATAGCAGCCGCAAACGGCCACAAGATTTGACCTCTTTATGCTCAAACAAGAGCAACAGCAAGAGGTCAAAGAAAAGGTGATGTACTGAGTTGACATTTTCCGATGTTTCCCATGTTTACAAAGATTCTACAAAACTAAAACAATCCCATATATTTCAGTTTCTCAATAATTTTCCGGATACTTTTCCTGAAAATAACAGAGTCAAAAAATCAACAAGATTAGCAACGTCCGATAATTTTACAGAAATGAATGGTCTTTGAAGGGTTAAAGAGTCTTACAATGACAGGAACAATAATAGTCACCTTGTATATAGCGCTTTGTCTTTGTCTCAAATAGCTTAGTTTAAGTTAGGTGTGCTTAGTTTTTGAGTTATGAGACCCCTTTATGTGAAGAGGTACAATCTGCACCCAACCACACCAGGAACATCAGCGTAAACGTACTCTTATAAAGAAGAGTATACCTGGTTCTTTAATATGCACTGCACACCACACAGGACCTACGGCTTCACGTCCCATCTGAAGGACGAGGCAATGATGGTCAAGTCAAGACTCAAACCCATGACACGCCAACAGTCTTACAGCATCTGCTGTGAGTTCAGAAGCTTAGGTGTTAATGATGTTGTCATCATTGAAACACGTACAGTAAGCTCTAGGGTGGTTTACAGAGTCAACAACTGTAAAATTGCAGGCCTCAATTGTTTTCATGATATTTTACTAGTTATGTTTAACAATCTCTTCAGTTGGCTGTCCTTCCTACATGCTCTGTAGATATAACAAATGACCTGTTATTTTCTTACAATTCCGTTACCAGGAAAGAATTGATCCCGATGTGAATCCAATGAGGGAGCTGACGGATATTAACGACATCTCAGCCTTCCTACGCAGCGCCCTCCAAACGGCAATTGAGAGCCTGGCTCAGTTCGCCAAGAAGCTCCCCGAGTTCCGGTCCCTGGACCTGAACGACCAGGTGTCACTTCTCAAGCACGCTGGGTTCGAGATTGCCATGATCGCAACGGCATCCCGCTACATGGCGGACGGACTGTGGTTCCCATCGGGCGGTGTCTACTTCAAGAAACAGCTTCTGGAAGACCTCGACACGATGTTCTTCGAGGATAAGTTCAGGTTTTTCGAGAAGATGAAGAAGTTGAACCTGACAGAGAGGGAACAGGCGCTGTTCTGTGTTTTGGCATTGGCTGCTCCTGGTGAGTTGTAATTTTTAAATAAAATAATAAAAAAAGCATCAAATTTTAAATTGACACAGAGCTGATTGCTCAGCAATATCTGTTTAGAGATTGATGTCACAACGAATTGTTCATCCACTCAAAAAATAAGCGCAAAGCATTTGCTTACAGGCTTTATGAAATTGAGCCCTCGCTGATGATATAATTTTCATGCAAACCGCAGTTTAGCCCAATTGGGACTCCCTCACCAAGTACCAAGATGCTTATCAATATTTATCTTGCTTCCAGATCGTGACGACCTGACTCAGCGAGAGAAAGTGGAGAAGTTCCAGGAAGTTATTCTGGAGGCCTTAGAATGGGAGGTCCACCAGAATCACCATGATAACCCTCTGGTTCTGCCCCGCCTCCTGTCCCGCCTTGTGGACCTCCGACAGTTGAAGCTGGAGCATGTCCAACAGATACAGCAACTGATGCTTCTGGATGATCCCAGATTCAATGGCCCCTCACCTCTCATGATGGAGGTATATGACTTATGATACCCAAACCTCCAAACCTCACAGGGCTTGTTGTGACCCTCCAGATGATCCCCATTTCAATGGTCCCTCACCTCAATATTGGAGGTATATGACTTATTATACCAAGCCCAAACCTCATGTGGCTTATAGTAGTGGCCCTCTGGATGATCCCCAATTCCATGGTCTCTCACCTCTCATGATGGAGGTATATGCCTTATGATACCCCAGTCCAAACCTCACGTGGCTTATAGTGGCCCTCCGGATGATTAAAAATTCAATGGTCCCTCACCTCTCATGTTGAGGTATATGCGTTATGATACCCTAGTCCAAACCTGACGTGGCTTATAGTGGCCCTATTTGGATGTTTATATTTGCAATGAATAGGCCTATAGTCCTTTTTTTGTATTTCAAAGTGGCTGAAACTAGAACTTATTCTTGGTTGTGTATTTTGGGGGTTGGATTCCCTAAATTGCTACTGTGCAGTGCGCATTGTAGGTGACACGGCGAAGTTAGATGCCCTCCATATCTTTACATGATAATTGAACTCCCCAAATGGCGGATAGCTGTGTATTCTGTTGTAGCATGGGTCGATGTACAACAGTCTTTTGTAGCTTGAACAATGTCCTATATTATGAGTTTAACTGTAATAATTTAACTTTCCTTTTTTGGACATTTTGTAAAGATCACAGTGATCTAAGTTTGTCCTGACAACTTTGCAGGTTTTGTGGTAACTGTAAACTTATCCTACACAGTTATTTTGACTCCCTCCTGCTATCTGATCATTCGGTACCGTCCACTATGGTTTTGAATGACGGATAGATTATGCCAGCCTGCAATATGACATGTGGTGAATGGTCACATGTGTCGGTTCTGCGGACAGCTTTGCCACCACACAGGACCCGTGCAGTCGAATGGTTGGTCAACCTGCTGGAACATTTTTA
The DNA here is from genome assembly GCA_023634235.1 of Pisaster brevispinus. Classification (NCBI taxonomy): domain Eukaryota; kingdom Metazoa; phylum Echinodermata; class Asteroidea; order Forcipulatida; family Asteriidae; genus Pisaster; species Pisaster brevispinus. The sequence continues at coordinate 390,059 of JAMKCF010000048.1, read as the reverse complement.
CCAAGAGTTGGAGTGTTATAATATATACTATATCTTTACAATAATAATGTAACCAGCCGTCGATTTCACCAAACTCTTCCTAACTTAGGATCGATCTTAGGACTTAGGACGAGTCCCAGCCTTGCACTGTAACATGTAAACCTTAAGATTAATCCTAAGTTAGGACTAGTAACTCGTCCTAACTCGAGATAGGATTAATCCTAGCGTTTCGTGAAATCAGCTGCAGTTCATTTGGAGGACCCAATAACACGCAGGACTCTTATGCAACAAGCAGTGGCAGTTTTTAATTGACTGGCATATTTTTGTATATAAAGTAAACACAACCAAACCGTCAGGGTACAAATGTCATGGCACTGCTCGCCGTAGAATTCTGCGCGTACAGTTCGTAGAAACACAAGCTTTACATGGCGCCCTCAGCGCGGGATTCTGTGGTAAGCAGTGCTATGAAATTGGTCCCCGTTTTATACCAAAGTTGTTACAATTTAAATTGTTTGATGCATGATTTATAACCATGTAATGCGAGTGCATGGTTCATCTATAAACTGGCAGGGAATTAAATTTGGACAGTAGAATGAGTAAATAATTGTTCTCCTCTAGAAAAATGGTTTAATAACTTTTGTTTTTATAGCAATTTTGAAGGACAATACTTTTGTTGGTGCTGGTTAAACTCAGATTTTTACATTTATTGTTTTTAACTTAAAATATAAAGGTTTCTCAATGAGGAAGTTTTAAAGCAATTTACAAGGTATTATTAAACAGGGGTTTTTACAAATTATTGTTTACCTTATCACATTCTCCCATTCCTGTTCATAACTTGCTTTTTCTGGCTGGCTGCACTCTGCCACTTCCTTTTTACTCCTTTCTACTTTATCGTTTCTGTTACACTAGTATACTTGTCTGTTTTTGTTGTCTTGTCACTATTTTTTTTAGCCTTTGAGAAAGACTCTGCAAGGGTCAAAACGTCATGCCATTTAATGTTTTTTTTCCCTTCATTTTCCCAACTTGGAAGTGCAGACAAGTTGCTTCAGTGTTATGTCCTAATCGTTGGAAGAAAATAGTTAAATTACCTGACGCTTTGGAGCCTAGCCGGGCATTTTTAGCCATTGAGAAAGACTCTGTTAGGGTCAAAACGCCATGCCGTTTACTATTTTTTGCAATAGTACCATATGTCCCTTTTGTTGGTAAGCAGTTTGCAACAGCTAATTCTATTTTCTCATCGTTAGAAGAAAGCGCAATCTGCCATATACGCAAGTGTTGTTTTTTTCCTTTCCGGAGGGTTAAATTATTGTTGCTATTTATTTGTTTGTTATCATTTAAAAACTAAGATCTGCTTGATTTGTTTCTTTTCAAGTCGACCTGAATTTACTTTTTCAGAAGGCATAGTGAAAAATGGAAAGAAAAAATATATAGATGAGCTTGGCTGCTTTCTATATTTTGATGTTTTGTCGTATTGGAAGTTTTCAATTCACGAGAGTCATTTTTCTTTCCAAAAGAATTTACAAAGTATTTTCATAACCAGAGTACTCCATTTCAGGGTTGTAAAAGATTTTAAACATTTGACGCAGACACGATTCATAAAATATACCAAAGCTTGACGATAAATTAGTTTAATTTTTAAATTTTTTACAAAATGAAAAATAATGGATTGTTATTGATTATATATATTTTCAGTATTTACTGGCTGTTGATACATTTAAAGGAAATTATTATATATCTGTTGTATTTTTCTATAATTATTTTACAGATAGCCTTAGCTAATTAAATTTTATATTTACAAGCGTACATATCTGAGAGACATTAATTTCAAACAGTGTTTGCTTTAAAATTATTATAAAAGGAACGCTATGCAGCGTTTTAATACAAAAGCGTTATTGGTGGAAATGTTAACAGACGTGGTAAAATGGCTTTGTAAAATATTTTTCCATCCTCCAAAGTACGCATTTTAGGTAACGATTATCAGTATTCTATATTTTGTAAAATGGAATGCTTTTTTGAAATGTTTATAACATCCTTTTTTCGGAAAACATTGTTGCACGTTTTACTCATGCCCACTTGGCCACAGGCAGTCTCAATCTTCCAGTATTGGTCACTCCACAGCAAAATGTTTGGACTTGCATAAGATTGGTATGCCTGGCCCAGTGATAAACACCCTGGGCCTACAGTCCCCAATCCTTCACTCTATGGTCACTCAAAACAAAAATGTTTGAACTTGTATAAGATTGGTATGCCTGACCCATTGATAAGCAACAGTTATTTTGGCGTACAGTCCTCAATCCTCTGCAAGCAGACAATTTCCTGAAGTTTCTAAGGATTTTGGAGGATTTCACTGTAACCTGTTGAACCATCTTCAACGGGATAATGCAAATAGTTTGTACTACTTTTTGTAAAAGTATACTTTCTTTCAAATTTTGATTAATTCTCTCTTATTTGGTGCCACACAGCTATATAATAAAACTAGACAGCGTACACAACACTGTGACTTGGCCCAACAAGAAGCATTTTTTACCATTGAGAAAATAACACTGACCCAACGTATAACACAGATCAAGCACACAACCGATATTTTGTAAGTGGATATCTATATATGTTATTTACCCATAGGAATTTGTGCCCATTGTGGGACAGCAGGGTTAAGTTTGTGTAATAGCAAGTGCTCAGTCTAGTTCTATTAAATACAACACTATGTTTGGTGCCATGGTCGTCTGAATTTTGTAAATTTAACTAAAATATAACTTCTGAATTGGGTAAACTTAACAAAACGTAATTGAAGACTCCACATATTATGCTTTGCTCTTTGCATATTTGTATCACAGAAATTTGTAGGATTGACAATTAAATAACTATTATTGGAATGTTGTACATTTTAAAGAGAAAAAAAATTCCCATTTCAGACATTCTCTTAATCACATATTTATATAAACCCCCACAACTATAGAGTACATAGAGTAAACAGATATGTACATAACACCCAGTTCAGACAGGCGCTCCAGAGTCGCGCCAAACCAAATAGATTAGGAGTGTCTCTAGGTCGACCCAAATAAATTTTGGTTTCAGACAGGTGAACTTAACATAATATTACATTAGGTTAGGCTCATGACAAGATCGACGTCTGAAACCAAGATGCTCCACAGTCGTTCCAAACGACTGCAACAGTCGATTTCTTTCGACTTCCAGCCCATCCAGTTGCTCCTGTTTCAGATGTCAAACTTTTCATGTACTTAATTCAATAATTCGGTTCGGTGCGGCTCTAGAGCGCCTGTCTGAACCTTAATCTTATGCACCAAAGAATTACACGAGGAACATGTTTCATTGTTGGTTAACCATGAGCAACTTTAACAATTTTTTTTTTAGGCATACCAAGTCGCTTCATTACCATCTTTTTAACAGTTTCTGTTTGACTTACTGTTACATGTATGAATTTTATGTATACATAGTCTTTCTTACGCAGGTATTACACCATTAAACAGTAACAAGTATATTACTTCCTGACTTGTTTAACAAAATATGTAACGAAAAAATTTGCCTTAAACAGGGATGCATTAATAAGAGAGTACGATTTATATCGACGTTGTGCTTTTTATCTGTAGATGTTTTTATATATTGTTTAAAAAATAAAGTATAAAATTTATAATTATTTTGAAATGATTCAAATGCGTTTTTGTTATTGTCAATTTTTTGATCAGTTTTTAAAAGGTGAACTTTTAAAGCTGATCTATTTCCGCAAGTACTGGCCCAGTTTCATAGAGCTGTCTAAGCACCAAAAACAGCTCAGCACAAAAACAAGTTATGGTTACCAGAATAAGGTTACCAGCCAAAATACCATTCCACATGTACCACTTGTGACTGGTTTCCTGCTAACCTTTGCTCAACAGAAGAAAAAATTAAGCACAATTTTCTCCTTAAACAATGCTAAGCCAATTTCATAGAGCTTCTTAATGGCCGATTTTTGTGCCTACTGCGCAAAGTTTCCATTTTATAGCGTTGCTAACCCTAAGCACACAATAAGACATGCCAACCTTCCAGTGCTGACTATGAAAAATGAATGACGTAACAATGCAAATCCATTGCGAACGCACAAGCTTGCCACCTAAATTTCTTGCTAACCTGTGAAATACGCTTACGCTTAAGCAAATTTTCCTGCAACAGTTAGCACGAAAAAGTGCTTACTGTTAAGCAGCGCTATGAAATTGGCCCCACGTTGGCAAGTTCCAGACTTGTGCAAGTCCGACAGCTTGATTGAAGCCCATCATAAGAGAGGAAACCCCTCTTAAACTTGTGCTGGTCCTTTCTGCACTAGCAAGATGTACTAAAAAAAAAAGGTTCTCAGTTTGTGTAGCAGTACACATCCTATTAGACTTGTGCCAGTCCTTCTGCAGTGGCAAGGTTGAAAAGGAAGCTCTCCGTGGCTGGTGGCATTTTACGTTCACGCAGCGCCTCAATGCTTACTTTGCCCGATCCATCGGGGCCGGAGTCGCTCAGGGATTTTAAGTTGTTGATCAATTCCATCGTCTTGTTCGAAATATCCTGGAATATAGTGTGAAGAATTTGGAGAAAAATGAAAGCAAAATTTCAAAGGGAAGTAACACCGTAGGGAGCAATATTGAGCTCTGTGCCATGATCAAAAGTAACTGTTCTACTCATTTCTCAGAAACTATAGCATTCCAGGCAAAAATATTTCAAGGGGAAGTTTTCAACTGTTACCATCTGTACACCAAGTAAGTGCACATTTCTGAGCATTTATATTTTTGATCTTACCAATCTTGCACAAACCCTTTTAATCTCAGAGAGAGAGAGAACATTATAAACAAAAGGAGACAAAACTCACCACAATGGTTTGCTTGTTGCTTATGGACTCGTCCTGAGCACTGGTAACCATCACCTTGGCTATGTCTTTATGCAGCTTACCTAAAGTGAAATATTCTACCAGGGAAAACCAAAGCAAATTAGGAAAAACTGAATAAGTATTGGTTGATTCACACTAGGTTGCTGTTGATTTTACCTTTTAAATTTTTTAAATTTATTTTATCTTTTTTTTATTTTTATTTTATGTTTCTATTTTTTGGGGGGAGGGGGAGTGCTCAAGTTATTTCAGGGGTGAGAATCATTTCTGAAAAAAAACCCCTGGGATTCAGACTTTCGGAGGTAAATTGAAATAATGGCATTTCCACCTTTTGATAACCCCTGGAGTTAAAGATATCAAGAAGCTTAGAGAAATAGATCAAAGAGCATGACTTTTTTTATTTGCGGAAAAATACAGTATTTTTGTTTACTAAAAGTCTGATTTCAGAAAAAAAAAGTATGAAATTTCTCACCCCTGTTGCTTTCAAGTTTTAATCTTTTAACATTGAAACTTCCGTGCGATGTATATAACTTTCAACGCTGGATGTATCTAGCGTTATTTGGTTTGTATTAGGTTTCATTCACTATTAAAGATGATAACTACTTTCGTTTTATTTTTAGTGAAAAAGGGGATACTTCATTTGTTTGACTCTTTAGGGGATTGCACTCGAGTGTTTCTATTCTTATGTGTAACTCATTACACTCTATTTGGTTTTAAATTGAAACTGAGGGCCCTTGATCAGCAACTCTGGATGGGTTACTCTCAATAAATAGAGCCCAACTCCAGTAGTGATGTTTACTTAGATGTGACTGCACTGACTTGGACGCAGATTGCATTCAAAGCGAAGTCTTGGCGTGAGTCACAAATGTAGTACTTTGCTGCTGAAAAACTACAGCTATCACTGCCGTAACCAAATCTACCAAAGCAAGTCTCTCTTAGACTCACACTCCAGTTTCTTAAACACTTGCAGTCTAACACTACAGGTGAAACGAAAACCACGGACTAAATTTTGCAGAACTACAACAAAATATTAGGTGTGACGAAAAGCAAAGAGTCGGAGAACCTATATTGGAAAACCCACCTTTAGTGGTAGGATTGACTGTGATTTCCCCGGCCGGGACGTTGATAAAAACATCAAACAGATTAGTCCTATTCTCAATAGCAGGATCGGTGAATCCAGCAATGTACGACGAAGCTCCTTTCAATTCTTGAATCTCATCCTCAGACTCCAGATCAACGTACGGGTAGAGGAGAGACCAGTTTTGCCGATGCCATACCAGGCTCGGTAATGCTCTACAATCAGGAAGAAGGAGCGTTTCGTTAATTTTCAACTTTGACTTTATTGGTTAAAGGTAGGGTCCTAGATTGGATCTTGTCAATGTAATGCTTATTTATAGGCAAAATTATAAAGAAAGATACACCAATAGTCATCTGTGAAAGTTTTTCAAACAGGACTCGAGGGGAAAGTACTGAGTATACACTGCTTAACACACATTGGTGTATGGGTAAAATGGGTTATCCCCGATGCTAATTTATCATCTACTAAAGATAATGTGCAAATGTTGACTTTAAACTCTGCTATTCTGTCAATTCTGTTGACTTTTGAAGTTAACCAACCAAAAACAAATGAGATCAATCTTCTCTACCTGCTTATTCAAATAAAAACAGTTTATGTGTTAAACTGCCATTTTCTCATTTTGATTATGGTCTTGCCAAAAGAATTCTGGTCCAATCAAATTATTGAGCTGCAAGGAGGTATTGTGGATATTTCACCCAAATTCAAGCCTTGGATATGTTTAAATTTTCTTTGAAGCGAGTACATTCGATAAACGTTACCTTACAAAATCAAGCAGTTCTTCTACTTTGGAGTGGTACACTGCTACGCGTTTCTTCAGCAGTAAAGCCGTATAAATCAAGATGGACTCCAACTGAAAAGCATTGATGACATCTGGAAAAACAACAAAGAGAGACAGGGTACATTTTTTAGGAAATGCACGCAGCTAATTGATATCAGACTCCACAGTTATGGACCATCAAAGGAACTCAAAACATAGTTCTTCGCAAACATTTTGTCAGTCTGTACAGGGATGCCAGTCAGAAGCTAGGTTCAATGGTTCAAGTCTCCTTCTCGTAACTTTTTCTGTGTTCACCCCAAAACAGGATTTGAACCTACGACCTCCAGACTAACGTACTGGTGCTCTACAAACTGAGCTATCTACATGTAGCTCTATGGGATAGCAGTCTCCCTATTTTGTCAATATCTTTGTTCAGGGGTGCCAGTCATTCTATAAATATTTTTCCTTTGTACACCCCCAAAATGAATTAAAATTACCCAGTCAATTTTTCTTGCGGTTAATAATACGCAAAATGTAGTTATAACATTTTTATAAAAAGAACCTTTTATTGAAGCTGCAGCATAAGCTTTCCTCATGTCAAAATCCTGAACCTGAAACATTCCATTGTTTTCACTCTGACAGCTCCCCTTTGTAATGACCGACAGGTAGTGCTCTAGCAAAGAGGCGGGGTTCCCCGATGACATGTAGGCGTGGCATAGGATCTTGGTCAACAGGCTGTACTTCTCCGGGTTGAAGTCTCTTGTTAGAAGCACAAGAGAGAAACTTTTTACCTAACAATGAAACAAAATCACAGAGAAATGTCAATTTGATGACATGTTGGGAAAACTTAGAGCCTTTTTAAGAATTGATTATGACACTACAGTACTTGCAATAACAAAGTTTGGCTTTAATCACAAATGCTCATTCATTCAGGAGTTATACATTCAGTTATTTATTTATTTACAAACAAAAACAGAGGGTAATTAATCCAGCACAGCTGATTCTTTGGAGCTGTCTTATACAAAAATACATCAAAACTTTAAAATTACTTTAAAAAAAGTGGTGACAATACCCGCCATGCATATCTGGTTTCTGAAAACTCAGAATGTTCTTAAATGATGAAGAGAACTACAGCTGAATAATCATGAAACTCAGTCAAAACAACTTACACCCCACTAGTAAAAAGTATCAGTGTTTAGTTTTGAAAATCTTACTGAAAATACTTGAACTGCAATGACGTTGATGCCTTTAAGCCTTAGGTAGTGTCAAAATGTCTTTATGTCCTTATTATGGTTTACAAGGTGCTGCAGCGCACTGCAGCCACTACCAGAAACACCAGGGAAATTCCCTTCTCTTAGCGATAAGTGTAACTGAATTCTTTTATGAGTATTATGCAATGCACGGAGCCTAAGACTTTACACCCCATCCAAGTGCCTTAGTTTAAGAGCACAAATGTCAAGACCAGGATTCAAACCCACACTCTGCTGAACAGGAACTCTAAGAGCTCAAGTCTGGTGCTCTTTAACTGCTCAGCTTCTACACGCCATGCCAAATGTCATGAAGGGTTTAGAAGGATGCTGAAAGATAATAAAATTCTTTTGGGGCATTCTGTGTTCAGGTTATGTCAAACAATGATCCTTAAAACTGAATAGCCTTGGAGTTGGACCAGTGTGAGGCGTTCAGTAAATCTAATTACTGTGACTTTGAATTTGGCGTTGGTAGTTATAATAGTAATACCTTAGGTAGAGTGGATGAGTCGGCCACTTCCTGCGTGTTGATGTAGAACCACTGCCTATTGTGCTGACCATACACAAAGGGAATCAAGGAACTGTTGTGCGCAGCATTCAGACATCCTTTCCTCTGAATGAGATCTCGTTGCTTGGCATTGATCACAGGGTACGACCAGACCCATAATACATCCGAGTTAATGTCTTTCTCTGAAGTCAAATAGAATTGTAATTTTTTTTAATAATCTCTTTTATTTAGTCTTAAGTCTTCTTGTTGAATTTAATTAATTTGTAAATTATGATTTAAAATTAAAATACAAAGTAAATTTAAACCATGGAAGGAGGTAGCTCCATGCTACAGTAAAACTAAAAGTAAAAAACATTATAAGTTAAAACAACAAATACTACTTTTAGTATAGTACTTACTATAGTATAAACTAATTGAATTATTTATTCTTTTAAATTTTGTAATATCATATTACTAACACAACAGCAAGATATTATTTATAATAACCTCATGACCTAGCCTCTCATTAGTTGACACATCATTATTTATAATTATTATAGTCACAACACATCGGAAATTCGTTACAGCAAGGGGGCGTAATGACTGCTCGCAACGGAAGCACAAGATGTACATGAATGATGAAAGACTATAGTTAGTGCGGATGCGGAGTGGGGTTATTAAAGGTGTGTCCGTACACAAAGGACGTTCCTGTATCCTTACCGTTCTCATGGAGGCACCAAATGAAACAATAAGTAAAATGAAAAATGGAAGTGAATGCCTACCCATTTTTCTTGGCAAGAAAACACCCCAATTTTACACAAATGTTCGATTTTCTTACCGATCAAACCCGCAGCAAAAAGATCTATGAGCGCTGCCATCTTGTTTTTGCTGTCCTCTTTCACAACATTTAAATATTGATGAAAAATAAATGTTATTAAAACATGTTTAAAATAGTATAAGTTACTTAACTAAAATCATACAACTGATATTAAATATATTTATACTTACATTTGGTAATGAATATCTTCATTGTTTTGATAAGTTAAAAGGAAGATTGAGCCTCGGAAGTGTGACGTCAGATTTCCCACATGGAAATTTCACCGCGCCATATTGTGCTCCAGTCGTGTGTTGGTCACGGTGACTTGGGCACAATTAAATCACGAAATTGAAGAATTTTGACATCGTACTGCCAAGGGCCTTACCGTCAAGATGCCCACATACTTCCAGCGCCCAGAGAATGCCCTCAAAAGGGCAAATGGTGAGTCTATAGTGTGAATAACAAAATTATTAAAAAACGAGTTAAAAATAAAATTGAAGAGGTAAGCACTGACTTTATGACCTGCAGCAGGTTGCACTGTTGCAGTGCATGATTTTATCTGCACATATGTGGACAAAACATCAGATATATTTATTTGGTTCCCAATTGATATAGAGGTAATTTTAAAACGAACATTTAATCACTGCAGTTTAACGAAATGAACAGTTTATTCTCTTTTAAAAAGACAACATTGCAAAGGATTTAATATAAAAAAAAGTAAAACAATGTGTTTGTCGTGTGGATTGAAAACGGCATTGGGGGTTTGGGGTTTGGGGTGTGGGGGGGGGGGGGTTGGGTGGGTTTGGATTTAGGAGGTGGCGCTTGGCCTTTTAAAGTTTACCTTCCTACATACATTTACCTTGCTGTGATAATGGCAGATCCTGTTTGTTAGATCTCGATGATAAGAGCTACAACGCACCATATGTTTGATTTTCCCCTAAAAAAGTTTGCAATTTTTGTTGACAATTTTTTATATATAACTAAACCATTGCAAAATTTTAACCTATGGTGCAATGACATTCGAGGAGTATCAAGGGTTATCACAACGTTGTTGGTCAATGCATAGATGCAGGAAGGAAATAGTTTGTGTTTATGTTATTTCACACCATTTGGGAAAATATACCTAATGGAATAGTGAGACTTTCATAAAACAATCTCCTAGGAAGCACCAACTCTACCGACAAATGTTCCAATTGATATTAATGTAAAATTTCTAAACTGCCAAAGGAGGTGTCATAACTCTGTAGAAATAAACCCCTCCTCCCATCTCGGAAGTAAAATTCAAATTTTAATTGTTAACACTTGTTCATGTGTTCCCTTCCAAACTTTTATCTAACTACCAGAATTCATTGATGTCGGCAAGAAGCAGCCAGCCTTGGATGCGCTCTATGATGTCATCAAGAGCAAGAAGCATCGGACATGGCAGAAGATTCACGAGCCGATCATGGAGAAGTATCTGACGCTCTGTGTTGAGCTACGCAAGAGCCACACAGCCAAGGAGGGTCTCTACCAGTACAAGAACATTTGCCAACAGGTAAACTATAAAAATTATTCGGCACATTGACCCCTTGCTCATTGTGCAGTGCACTTACACACCCATATCCTGTCCACCATTTTGGGAGTCAAAATGTACACTGTAAAAGAATGGACTCAAAAAAATGGTGGAAATGGTACACGAGCATTGTGCGAAGGTGCGTTTCTCATTGTGCAAGGGGGTCAATGGAGACTTTCATAACTGTTTTTTGAAGTTGCAGGAACACCAAATGTGTGATTTCAAAACTCGCCCAAAAGCTTTTATCATTAGTATTATTTTTCCCAACTTGGTTGTATTTAGAAATATTATGATACAACCAGCATAGTTTCTTGCCTACTCGGAAATGCCATGGAATGCTGGGCTTGTCTTCTCAAAGAGCTAGAGTTGCTCTTAAAATGTGTATCAATCTTAATTGCTGAGCTACGTGATGCAGTTGAAATGCAGTTGAAATTTTCGGGCAACGCACTACACAAGAGTGGGAGGGTTAAGATTGAACATTAAATGTATTCATTGGATTCCACTGTTGAGCAAGATTCCTTGTCTTTCCTCGTGTCTCAAGGTGAATGTCAAATCTTTAGAGGATGTTGTGAGGGGCTACCTGCGTCTAGCCGAAGAGAAGACTGAAGAGGCCCGTAAGGCATCGGAGCAAACCGTCTTGGACATCGATGATCTGGATAATGTAGCCACACCTGAGAGGTATGCATTTCCTTTAATATCTGTTTATATTTTTACTTTTTTCTCTCTGAGCCTAAACCTGTAGTGTCCTTTTCTTAATTTTTTTTAAAACCCTCTGTCGGTGCACTCGCCTGCCTGACTGGCTCATTCCACAAAATACCACTGGAGACTGTGGAGACTAAGTCCACAGTACACAAGCCATATGGTGTTCACATTATTACCAGCCGTACAAACACAAGAAAACCATGTACCCAATGCTAGCCTAAAAGGTATGGTACCTTGTGGAAGTCTGTGGTACATGTACCTGTTGGTAAGCATTACATACGATATGGGGACCCGAGAACTAAAAGTGGCTCCATTCTGTATGATACTTCTCTACTCCTAGGCACCTCAAAATCCCCCATATGGGATACACAAATTGTTTGGAGTAACCCATGCCACACTTCCATAAATAACATTGTATTTTGTGTGTATGGTCGACAAGCACCAGAGATTGCCACTGCAGGTATTGACCAAGGTTGAGAACCTTATTTCTTCCAACAGTGGACCAAATTCCTTTGCAATTCGCCGTATTTTTGACCACGTGAGGGCGTATGTGGATAAATTTCACATGATGAAAAACAAGTAAACAAACGGGGTTTTTTCACTTTTTTATCGCTATTTTTTATGTATTTCTTCGTTGGTGCAAGAATACTACAAACAGGCAATTATAATAAGCTAAAACTGCTATTGTGAGGCAAGACATTCCCTGATGACAGTGCCCTCATGCGGTCAAAAATTTGGTCAATTGAGCACAGCTGGTGGCTTCTCCAGTTTACCGCTCTCTTGGAAGCACTTTGGGCAATGGCTCTACTCTCTAAATGCATACTGTGTTCCTCAAAACGTAATTATTGTGGCACAGTGAGGTATGGGTTGGTTGCCACAAGAAGCATGCTGATAGAAGAAGGGTTTAAATGTTAAACATTTGTGTCTTTTTTCCTATCTTGTCCAGCCTCCTCTTGAGTGCCGTGAGCGGTGAGGACACACAGGCGCGTACAGACCGCATTATGCTGATACCGTGGGTCAAGTTCCTGTGGGAGTCCTACCGCCAGTGCCTGGATCTGCTGCGCAACAACAACCGTGTAGAGAAGCTGTACCAGGACATCGCCCAGGATGGTGAGTTGTAATCAGTGTACGTCTGCCATGAGGGCAGGGAAAGGGATCGTGGGTTGTAGTGTTTGGGTGGAGGAGAGTAAAGCGATATCCGAAAGTGGCGGGTGTGGCTAGGGCTGCGATTGTTGCTTAGGACGTTCTATACTTCAACGCATGATGACGTGGCGATCCAGCCTTAGCCGTAGCTGTAGCCGCTAATTCGGACACGGCCTAACATTAAATATATTGAATTATGTGGTAATGGTTACAGGACTGAATTCTCAGGATTTTTCCTGATTTCGGAATTTTCCCAAAGTCTCTTTGAGCCTTCAAATTTTCTTGAAAAAGATAAAGCAGTCGCCAGAGTGAGACAAAAAGAGTCCACCTTGTTTGCAAACGTGCGATTTTGTATTTCTGGTGATGCACAGTCTGTGAACATGACATATTATATCTGGGAGGTGCCTGGTCTAGAATCAGCCAGGCCTGGTAGCACTTTTTCAGGAGTTTTTACATTTTTATTACCTGATCCCGGATGTTTTTTTTGGTAATCCTTCTCGCAAGTCCTTCAAAGATCCCCCATGGCTTTGCCTGAGTGCGTATCAAGATCATACAGCCACATTATACCATGCTTGCAGGTGGACTGGGGATTGGCCAATTGCACTGACGTCTCACGCAGATACTATCCGCTCTTGGTCTGCCGTTGTGGTCGGCAACTTGGATATTTACCCGAGCTGTCTGCCTGACTGCAAAAAAAAAATAAAATGAGGGCACTCCAAAATTGGGCAGGAAAAAGCATTCATCGTATGCCAGTTTAGAACAATTTTGCAGGTATACGTGTTATCCAACTTGAAGTGTTCAAGATACGAGACTGCGTAGTCTCCAGTAGTCTGGAGTTATCTTTAAGGGTGGGGTTTAAGAACCTTGTTCTAAAGTTGAGAGAATCATCTTATTCAGATGATGATGCAGTGTCTTTTTGTGGTTTTAAGTAAGACGTCTATTCTGTAACATCAAAAACTAATTCTCTTTTTGCAGCTTTCCGCTTCTGCCAGAAGTACCAGAGGAAAACCGAGTTCCGGAAGCTGTGTGACAATGTGAGTCTTTACTTCATCTGCAAACGGTTAAAATTTCTTTCGTCCCATTTTTGATATAGAATAAAAAATATCAAGTAATAAACCACAAGCAAAACTGACTGGGTAAATGGCTTATGACTGGCACCCCCGAACAAAGATATTGACTAATAGGGAGACTGCCAACATAGGGCTGGATAGCTCAGTTGGTAGAGTGCTGGTATGTTAATCCGGAGGTCGTTGGTTCAAGTCCCGCTCCAGTCAATTTTTCTTTGTTCAAACCCAAACTATTTAATAGAATAAAAAAGAAAAGTTCAACACTTCTTTGGGGGAAAAATGAAAACTACTTTTTGCTAGTTTTTTTCAAAAAAACTGACAGCACTCAAAAATGTTTATTCCAACATATACATGAACGTTTTATCTAGGCATCCTGTTAAATGTAACAGATTGCAACATAGTTATAATGAAAACCCTTTCTAATTGCAACAAAATGCATCAAGTAATTTTGTTGCTTTGTACTCTGAAGTGGTTTGTATTAGGATAGCTGCGGGGTGCTTGCCCTGCTAAATGCAACAATATGCACATTAAGTAGTCTGGTGACTTTACCTGACATGGACCCCATGTAGGCCTACACTGCTAGACCATCAGAATCCACCTCCCTAAAAAAAATTTACCTTACTGAGTACAACAAAATCAAATCCTATATTAAATTACTCGTCAGCAAAATGCAACAAAATACATCAAGGTATGGGATAAACGTTGACTGCCATGTGCAACAAATTACAATACATTTTACCAACTGGTGCCTTTTGGTGCATTTAACAGGGTTAGGGTTTTAACCATGTAATCCATTTAGGTCCTCCGATCATGAAAACGGAGATAATTAAATCAAAGTTGGTTCTTTTTTAAAAATCCTAGTTGAGGAACCATCTGGGTCTGATCCAGAAGCACCAGAGTCAGACGACAGCCATTGATCTGAACAAGCCAGAGAGCCAGCAGCTTCACCTTGACACTCGTCTCTTCCAGCTGGACACTGCCATCACTATGGAGCTCTGGCAGGTACGATGTAGTAACCGTATAGGTTCCAACTCCTCCAAAATCCCACCCAGGACTTTGTCTGACGTTTGTAGGATTTGGGAGGCTAAAATAGCAATTGCTTATTAATGGAACAGGCATACCTATGTGGTGGTTGGAGCACTTGGCACCAATTCCAAAAGCACTGGGGAAACATCTAGATGAAATAGGGACAAATGTGAGGGTTGACCTTTTAGTGTTACAGAAGGCGGCACTTTTGGGAACAGCGAGGATTCTAAGAAAGACCCTTGAGATCTAAGGCTACGGGACGTAGCCGGGCTCATGGAGTTACCGGCACAAAGGAAAATGCCATCTTTCTTTTGCATGTTGTGATATTGATGAAACAATAATAATTCAGAGTGGTCATAGAGCGCCTTTAACAATATTAACCAAGCTCAAACGTTTGGGTGTTGAGATACAATAGAGTAGAGGACTAGCCGAAGACCCGAGGGAGTCCTTGGCATATGCAAGAGTTTCGGTATGTTTTTCATTTTGAAAGGGCATTATCTGTCAAAGTTCGTTCAGAGAAAAAAACAAACAATTATTTTGGCTTAAATCGGTCCATGCAACTTTAAATGTCCCAGTATCGGCTGAAAGAAATTTCTTATGAAATTGTTCTTGACGAACTGATTTTAATCATCCCATGGGAAACGTGACTTGGACGCTCAACCACCCAAGTTGTCCACATAAGACAATCAATCACTCACAATGTTGTTGCCCATTTTGTCCTGCAGGAAGCTTACAAGGCGGTGGAGGACATCCACAGCCTGATGGGGCTCTCCAAGAAGCCCCCCAAGCCCCAGATGATGGCCAACTACTACCAAAAGCTCGGCCTGGTCTTCTGGAAGTCTGGCAACGGCCTCTTCCATGCGTGTGCTCTCCACCGCTTGCTCCAGCTGTCTCGGGAGCAGCGTAAGAATCTGACTCAAGAGGAGATACAAAGGTTTGTTATGGTGGAGGCTGCTTTGGCTTAAAAAAAACTGTTTTGAAATGTGAACAAAACCCAACCTATACATCTGTTCTACCAGAGGACTATTTTCACAGGATCTGGAAGAGCATAGGCTGTTTTCACTGGATTTGGAAGAGCATAGCAAAAAAGTGAAATGGTTGCAGGAAATGATTCAGTTCTAAGTAATGTGAAGTAATAATCTACGAGGGAAACTGACTGGGTGAATTTTAAATAGTTTGGGTTGAATGAAGAAAAATTGGTTCGGGCATTTAGCTAGGAGCTAGGTGACTCTGGTACCAACCGCATTTCTCACAAATGGACACCACGGACATTTTAGTCTCCAAAAGTCGCCATTCGGTGTTCTTTGGTCTTCTTTTATTGATTTCCAATCAACGGGGGCACTTCAGAGGAAAATTATTTTTGGAGGATGCTTACTACTATTACTTTATGATAAGTAGGCTTTCGGATAAAAACTAAAACATTTTTTTTCAGGGTTACCTAAGTATGACCCTACCATTAAACTCAAAAGATCATTTGCATTCTTTGAGTTGTCTGTTCTATTGACTATTTGTCTTTATTTCATCCAATCTCATTATAGAATGGCTACCCGTGTGCTTCTAGCCACCCTTGCTGTTCCCATCCTACCTCCCCGTAACGACATCGGGGACATGCTGGACATGGGCGACACGGCCATGGAGAACAAGCGCAAGCTGGCCAACCTCTTGGGACTGCAGATGCCACCGACGAGATCCCAACTCGTCAAAGATCTGGTAAGAAACAGTAGCTCAGGGTTGCATACCTTTTTTTCCAGTTTTTCCCGGGACTGTTTGAATTCCCAAGTTTAAACGCACATAAAAAATCGGCAAATTCCGGTTTTCAGAGGAGGTAAACAAAAACCCCCACAAATAACAAGAAGTCTGATCTGGACACCATATGCAATGGAGGGCACTGTAACGTGAGGGTGCTATTTCACAAGTTCGAGATCATGGTTGGTGTCCAGTTTCATGGCGTTGCTTACCAAAGAGTTCTGGGCCATGTTAAGCTTATATTTCTTTAGGCCGTGGTAGGGCCAGCGTAACCACAGAATTAGATTTCATTAAAAAAATGGGTCTTCATTCAGTAGTCCATGCACAGTCCATTTGTGAATGAGTGTAAGGTATGTCAGGGCTTGAATTTGGGGTAAAATTCCACAAGACCGCAGGGCTTGTAGCTCAAACTGTTTACCGGACCAGAGTTTAATTCACAAGACTGAAGTCTTCAAGACTGAAAGAGCTTTCTACACAGTTTAACGTGTAAATTGTTTTTATTTGAACGAGCACTAAGAGAAGATTTATCTGATTTGTCTTATGGGTTTGTATGTTTGGGTACTCAACAGAATTGTATAAATACCAGACGCAAGGTCAACATTTGAACAACATTTCTTTCTGTTAAAGATATTACACAGTGGCTATTATTCAATTGAAAAACACAAGAATGCGGGACTTGTCAAGTCATGAGTTTACTGGCCCCAGGCTAAAATCACTGGCCTCGTTCCTGCGGTCCAGTGTCAAATTCGAGCCCTGTATGTTTATGTGAATGATTGTAAGGTAACTTTATATAGTAAAGAGTACAACCATGTGTCAAATCTCTTTTTGGAGAAGTGTTGGTTCTGAGATCAGCTGTTGTGGTATCTGGTGTTGGAAGCTTTGCATGGTGTGGAACAAATAAGATACGACAACTATCAATAGTAAACTTGCGGGTACAACCATGTGTAAAATCTCTTTTGTGTGGAGTGTTGGCTCTGAAAAGTGCCGGTGTGGTCTGCTCGTATACTCTGCTCGTCTTCAGGAAATTCTTGTGGCGGTATCGACGTTTCAAACAGTATTCTCTGCTCATCTTCAGGAGAGTGACTGTAGTTTAAAAGGATGGTGTATCATGAGTGTTTGAAACTCTCTCTTTCGTTAAAGTTCAGGTTGTTTCTCTCCCCAGGTGAAGTACAGTGTCATTCCCTTCGTGATGCCCCAAGTCAAGGATCTGTATAACTGGTTGGAGGTGGAGTTCCATCCGCTGGAGCTCTGTGAGCGTGTGAGTCAGGTGTACCAGGTGATCCAAGAAGGTGGTGAAAGCGAGCTGAAGCAGTACATTCAAGCGCTGCAGGACAACACCATTATGCGTCTCCTGAAACAGGTAAACCAAAGTTTCATTTCGTTTCATTTATATTCTGGTTGTGAGGAGGCCAAGGATTTTCAGAGAAGCGAACTTAATCACCGCACTTGCCAGTAGCCAAGACCCCCCACGGAGAGAAGACAAGGAAGTTTCCATTTTAGATGTGGGAGCAAAACCCAAGAGAATTTTTCCATTGAAAACCTGTGCAGTCAGGTAGGTACTGAAAACCCAATCTACATAGTGCTTCTGGCGGGATTTGAACCGGGGTCCTAGAGCTTGAAGGCAAGGAAAGGTACCACTAAGCCAACCCGACCACCCCAAAATGACTTAATAACAACATTATTTTTTTCAGTTCAGTGCAAAGAGTTTGTATGATGTGTTGTTGCAAACAGGTTATATCTTTGTTTAAAAACTCAAAATCTAAGCACAAAAGCAGTGTAATAAGACACGACCTTGTGGCATGGAGCAAATTGTGGATTATAAGAGTGCAAGATATGACCTTTTCACAAAACTGTCAATAATTGTATTCAATTAATCAGGTTCTGTCGTTGCCCACATTGGACCCCCTGTCATTTCACTACACTAAGCAAAAATGATTTGAATGTGATAAGAGCTTCAATCTGGGCCCAATTTCATAGAGCTGCTTCAGCATAAAAAGTTGCTTAGCACAAACAAATTATGCTTACCAGAATAAGGTTACCAGCTAAAATACCATTTTACATGTACACAATGTAACTGGTATCCTGCTTAGTTGTGCTTAGCAGAAAAATGTAAAGCGGTACTTTCTGCTCAAGCAGCTCTATGAAATTGGGTCCTGTTTAAGGGGCGTAGTGATAGGCAAGTAATTGGGAGCTTATCTATCCCCCCATCTTCTCAGTTCGACTCCCTGGTCAGT
This sequence comes from Pisaster brevispinus, assembly GCA_023634235.1. Lineage (NCBI taxonomy): Eukaryota > Metazoa > Echinodermata > Asteroidea > Forcipulatida > Asteriidae > Pisaster > Pisaster brevispinus. The sequence continues at coordinate 371,363 of JAMKCF010000048.1, read as the reverse complement.
TCAGTAAAGACAGGGCTCGTGCAACTTGAAAGATTCCATCCTTCATTTCATTACAAAGTGTTTTTTTTTCTCTCTATATTTTCTATAGGTTGCACAGATCTATGAGACCATGTCTTTATCTCGCCTGGCTGTCCTTGTGCCGTACTCGACGCCGTTTCACCTGGAGAGAGTGATCGTAGATGCTGCTCGCAATGGGGCTGTGCAGGTAATGTATTCATTGTGTAATTTCTCCAGTAGCATTTTGTAGAGCCATGTTAATATCAGTTTAGGTCTTTAGGATGAAGTACAGTCATAGCCATTCTTAAGGGAACCAGGCTCTGGAACTTTGATCTTGTAAGGGCATGGCAATAATTCTGTAAAGTAAAGGGCAGCTCTACTGGAGCACATCGAGGGATCAAGGAAATGACCAGGGTCAGGGACGCAATTGCTCCTTTGCCTCCATGAAGTATCAGGCCTTCAAAGGGCACCAAGGCAGTGATCAGGGGCATGGTGGCAATTGGCTATATTGCCTCCATAAGGGGCAAAGCAGTAAGGGGCACCAAGGCAATGACCTGGGTCAGGGAGTCAATTGTCTCCATTGCCTCCACCAGGCTTTCAAGGGGCACCAAGGCAATGACCATGGGCATGTAGGCGATTATCTCCTTTACCTCTGTTAAGTTTCAGGCCTGCAAGGGGCACCAAGGTATAGGGGCAATTGTCCCCATTGGCGTTGTGTGAAGTATCAGATCTAAGGAAACCACTCCATATTGAATTGTCCTGTCGTTTCTTAACACCATTAGATCAGGGTGGATCATTCAACAAAGTCTCTTGTGTTCGGTGGGACGGTGTCCGTATCCCAGCAAGATGAACAGATCAGCGAGGGCCCACATCTCCAGGATCAAGCCTCCGATCAGATCCGTAACCAGCTGAGCCAGATGTCTATCACTCTACACAAGGCCATCAAGATCATCCGCCCAATGCACATGGTGGTACGTTTAAACCCTCAACCTCCTTCCCAGTGGTGTACGATCTCGCCGCGCCATTTTTTTCTTTCTTTCCCGGAATGCCTTGCTCAATCATATCCCCTGGAAGTGTGACTTTGAAATATTCAAGTATGTTGGATATTTTAATAAGTCCTGTGGTTGATCCACTCTGCGTTTAGAGAGGTACGCAGAGCGCTTCAAAAGACACATCGAGTCATAGAGCAACTGGTCCACTCTCATTCTTTTTTGAACTTGTGATATGTCTAACTGTATGCAGTTTAGGGTGACCACGTAAAAAAGTGATTCATTTGAAGTGTATTGCGCCAAAATAAACAGTAAAAGCTTAATGGAGTTAAGAAGTGCAGGGAAGAGAAATTTCAGACTTTTATCTGAATTAAGATGTAATTTGATGTCATTTCTCTAGCACTGAGGATACTGTTCCCAGAAGCTCCGTGCAAATTGTAACTCTAGGGGTTACCAAAAGGTGGAAACGCAGTCATTTTATTAAAAAAAATTTTTTAGTAATAACTCTGACCCATAGAAGTAAAGATGTAGCGGCTACAGCTGCGGCTGTTGCCAAGGGAGTTGCTATGGACCTCCTATTCTTCACACATGTTAATTTGATGGTGAAGCCGTAGCCTCAATTACTAAGTCCTGGTAAATAGTTGTTGTTTTTCCCCCCCTTAGAAAGAGGAAGAGAACGAGAAGCAAGTGATGATACAGCACTATCGTCGAACGGCTCGCAAAGAACACGAGCGCATCCTGACTCGTCGTCATATCATCGAGTTCCGTAAAGAGAAGCTAGAGAGCATTACCGTCCAGCGGGTAGGTCATGGGGTCAGTGGGACAGACGCCTGTCTCTTTGGGGGGAATGGCTCAAGAGCCAGGACAGTAGGAACATTCTAAGAGCTGCTGACTCTCCCCTGCAGAAAGTTTCCTGAGAGTGAACCAATCTTTCCATTTTCTGATGAACACATTTGAAAATCGTCCTGATTATGGAAACTGTTTCCCTATTACGTTGAATGTAATGCTAAATGTCTCTGAACAAAATCTTCCCGATTGCAAGATGCAAATGTTGGCAGCTCTGGGTTCTAATCGATCCTCGGGAGTGTTCCATTGGAAAGTTCAAAATGTCAACCCTTTACTTTCTCCCATGTAGGAATGTTGCCGTAGTATGGCAAAGTGTGGCAGTCCACTGGATTGCAGGTGTTTGCCTACGGGAGCATTTTCCACACCTAGAACCAGCATTTGAGACACTAACTAAAGAATACCCAAACCTTTCTTTTGCTTTATTTCACACACACCCCTTTTAATTTAAATTTAGCCCTCACCTTATTGAGTTCTCATCTTGAGATCACACCTTTGTGATGAGTGATTCCTGTGACCAACAATAAATAAATGTAAAGAAAAATAGAAGAACTGTTTTTTTAATTTTTTTTTAATACAATGTAAAAACCACTCGAACCAAAACACTTTCATATCCTATCATTGCTAAGGAAATGAATTGGAGTGAGTGCGGACAGTGCTAGTTTTTCGTATAATCAACCATATACAGTCGACTCTCGTTAATACGAGCTCGGAAGATAGGAGACGCCGGTTAATACGAGGTATTTCACCGGTCCCGAACTGACCCATGCGTGTTTCTATGTCTTAAAAAACGAAGATACGAGCACGGTCGTAACGAGAACCCGGATAATACGAGGTATTTTTGCGGCCCTTGATGACAAAATGTATTGTTTTTCATACTTCTATAGCGAGATCGGAAAAATATTTTTGCGTAAAAGCTGACCGTTCAGTTAGCCAAGTGTCTGAAATTACCTTGTTGTCAAACTATTTATTGGATCGGACCGGCTACACGGTTCCGTCCGATCCGAAAACCAGAAAATTACGCTGGTAACCTATGCTTGAAATAGTACTTCGCCTACACGCCTAGCGGCTACCAGCGAAAACAACGTTCAGCATAGGCGCTACGCAGTATCGAATCTGTCACATCATGGTCACATGAACGGCAAGTTTGACATGACTTTGCTATGATTTTTATCTTGAGTTATACAAAATATTAAATTTCTATGATCATAGTCAACAAAAATGCATTCATCATTGATATTTTTGTGTACAGTATGCTCGTAAGAACTGTACCACTAGGAAGCAAACCGCTCCGTTCTAGCCTAGACACGTGTGTAGTGCATGCACTACGACGACGTGTGTGTACATGTACATGTACATGTACGTGTAAATAGTGCGCTGTTTAAGACGAGGTTCGGATAATACGAGGAAATTGGGCCAGTCCGGCGGACCTCGTATTAACGAGAGTCGACTGTACATGAAAGAACAAACCTGTGGAAATTTGGGCTTAATCTGTTTTTTGAGTCGAAAGAAAATAGTGAAAAACCAAGCACAATTTACAGCATGTTTAAACACATTGTCCTTAATGTTGGTTGTAACAACTGAAATCAGCTGTTGTGTTTTTAGGTTTTCAGATACAGTTTTCTCGAATATGACCTCATTTCAGAGGGAAATGTTTCATAGAAGAAAACAAATCTTGTAAGAACTTGATAATCAGTAAGCTTTCAAACTAAAATTAAACATGAGTTTTTTTTATCCTTACCAATCCTGTATAATACATTTAAGATTGTTTTTTATTCAAGAGCTGGTGAAGTTATTTCTTTTGGTGTTTTTTATCCTACAGGAAAAAGAGGAGGCAGACATCATTGAGAAGCAGCAGCGCAACCAGCGTGAGGCAGAGGAGAAGCGCCTGGAGAGGGAGGCGCTGGAGCGTCAACGCAAGAAGGAGCTGGAGAAGGTGGAGGAGATTCAACGCTCACAGGCCAGGGAGAGGATCAAGATGCTGAAGCAGTCCACGGTCAGCCAGAAAGTCTTCAAGAAACTCAACGAAGAGGTTAGAAGTTTGATTGAGAATCCAACATGCGCCAGCAAGATGCTTTTACATGAAATGATACAATAAGCCATTTAGTAATAATGTCTGGTACTAATGCCAGTCATCTCGCCCCCTTGCAAAGTTGCCCCTACAAGTCACCCCTAGCAAAGTTGCAACGTTGAGTTCGATGCCGTAAATGTGTGAGTATATCATCGTAGAGCACTGCAAGGTTTTAAACTCCGTTTTTTTCTTATTTGACATTCTAGGAGCTTGAGAAGCTAGATCCAGATGAGATTATGGCCAAGCACGTGGAGCAGCTTGAAGTGGAGAAGAAAGAGCTCCAGATGCGTCTGAAAGCCCAGGAGAAGAAAGTGGATTTCTTCGCCAGAGCCAAGCGTGTGGAAGAGATCCCCCTGTTGGTAAAGCAGTACGAGGAGCAGTCTGTCAGCGACAGGAAGCTGTGGGATGAGATGGAACAGCAGAGGGTAGGTTGAGATTCCTTCTTGGCTGGATAGTGGTGTGGTCGTTGCCGAGCGGTCAAGCGCACTTGACTCAAGCTTTGGTGTTTCTGATCGGCAGAGCGTGGGGTTTGAGTCCCGGTCTTGACACTTGTGTCCTCCAGCAAGGCACTTATTGCTTGGTTCTTCTGATGAGACGTAAAGCCATAAAGCCGTGTGTAATGCACGTAAAAGAACCCAGATTCACTTATCACTAAGAGAAGGGTTTGACCCGGCGCTCTGGCAGTGGCTGCTGAATGCGCCACAGCACCTTTGTAATACATTAGAAATCTAAAATGGATCATAATTCAACACAAAGCTCTGCTTATTCTGTTGAAAAAAACAAATAATGAGTGCTTTGATATGCCCCTAGGGGTGTGGTAAAGCACCTTATAAGAACCCAGTAGCACCATCATGACAGTCCAGAACAAACCTGTTGACAATTGGACCATGTTTCAAACAACTGCTTGGCAGTAGATAGTGCTTATAGACGGGGCTTGTGGTGGGCAAGGGCAAATTTGTGTGCAAAAGTTCAAATCGTTTGACAAGTTTCTGTAAGCAGTCAAGTAGATTAAGGAGGGGCTGCAAGGTCGAATTGAGTTTTGTGATGCACTCATTTGTCAATGGATGGAGTTCTTTATGAAAGGGGAAAATATTACAAGTTTCTAAACTCGCGTTAAAACAATGTAAAATGCAAAATGTTGTATTTGGTACCCTTCAAGTATAAATTTGTTAACATCCACAAAAATCCAGTGACCCTTTATTTCAGATGTGTGGAGAATTTTTAGTTCATTGCTGAATTTCCATGCTATTCAATCAAAACCGCATTGAATTTGACTTTTTTTTTTTTTTTTACTAACGAAGAAACGTGTGTGGAATGTACAGACCCATTTGTTGTTGACATCCAATGACGCCACGTTTCAAATCTCGCTATCAAATCTCGAGTATCAAATAAAATGACATTTAATACGATTTTACGGTGAGGTTGGAAACTTTCCCACTGTCATAAGGACTCTCATCTGTTAGAAATTGAGTGCATCACAAAACTGACCCTCTTAAAAAAAAAAATCTGCTAATATAACCTACTGGGAACACCAATCACAAACTTCATTCAATTTTGGTATTTAGGCATTTGACCTGATTTTGCTGAGCAAGATTTTCACGAGCTGAGCAAGTTTGGTGTTTAATACTAATTATGGTAGTAGTATTTATTGCTAGAATGGCGAGTGCATGTTTTGTTGTAGACAAATTAATTTTCTTGTAATATATTCTGCAGATCATTGAAGCCACCAATGAGAGAAAGGAGGCTCTCTCTTGTAAAGAACGCCTGTCCCGCATGGCCGAGGACAAGAAGAATTTTGCTGAAATGCTGGAGCAGACCCGCTTCAGTATATACAAGGTAAGGGCGAAATGCAGAAATGTAGGGTGGTCGGGTTTGCGTAGTGGTGTCTTTTTCTTGACCTGACTGCGTGGGTTTTCCCTGGAATAATTCTTTGGGCTTTTCTGAGAGTCCTTGGCTTCACAACCAGAATAAATGAAATTTAATGAACTGAATCAAACAAGTTGTAACCCGGAGTTGAACCCCTGATAACCCCAGAAAAACTTCAAACCTGTTAGGGCTATCTTGGAGTTACCGCCTGGTTGCATTCCTCCCTAAATGGTCCAGGAAACAACTCAAAAGAACCTGACAGTGGAGTCAAAACAAAATTTAAAAGAAAAGCAACTAAGCGTTATATCATCACAAAGCTTACTTGCTTTTCTTTTAAATTGAAAACAATGAAAAAGAGCTGGATTGCAAAAGTGACCCGTAGTTCAAATGTGGAAAGTGTTAATGGCTTCAAAGTGTTGACCCTATCAGAGACTTTCGGAGCGGCTTTGAAGGCCGATACTCCCTTGGCCCACTCGCCTACAGGTGACCTCAATCCTCCAGTACCCTCCTATTCAACATGTATGTCACTTCACACCATCATCGTATGATAAGATGGGATAGCCAGACCCAGTGATTAGCTTACTTGTGCCTACAACCCTCAGTCCTTGGGAATCATTCATCTTGGGCAAAGAGGATACCAAAGGATTTGCAAGGGTTAGGTTTTTCAGACCCACTGAATCCCTTTTCGTATTACAGAGCCAATTCCCAGGAAATGAAATTCCATAATTGTTTCACACTCAACTGCAATTTAGTTGGGAAGACTCTGAGCACTTGGTGTGCATACCCTGAGGTTGTCTTGGTTCGCCCTTCTCCCAAGCAGATGTAACTATTTTCCAGGAAATGGCCTTTTCCCATGAGTTTGCCGGTGCTAGCAATTCAAGTGTGATAAGGTCAACAAATTTTTCCAAATTGTTTGGACTTAAGATAAGATTGGAATTCCTTGACCCATTGATAAGCGATGTTTGGGCCTACAGCCCTCAGTCCTTCTGAATCCCCAATGTTTGGCAAGGAGGATCTAGAAGGATTTGAGAGGGTTAGAATGTTGTCAGATTTGAGTGGATTTTTCTCTCCTCCATTAGGACAAGCTGGCCGAGTATGAACAGCTGGAGAAGGAGGAGCGTGTCAAACGTCTTCAGGAGAGGAAGATTCGCCGTAAGGAGGAACGCCGCCTCAAATGGCTCAAGGAGAAAGAGGAAGAGGAGCAACGCAAGAAGGATGAAGAATTGAAACGAGGTCAGCAGAAATCTTTGTTTTTTTTGTGTGTGTATTTTTATTAAAAAGAAAAAAAATATGTTTCACTTTCAGATTTCTTTTGGTTGCTATCATAAAGGTAAAAGCACACAACCCCGAGCTGCTTTCATTAGCGCTCAGGGGTTAGTCCAACACAATACTCTCTTGGCCCTCTCGGGGTTCACATTTTTACACATGGGTTGAGAGATGTGGTTGAGTGCCTTGCTCAAGGACACACAAGTGTCATGACCGGGAGTCAAACCCACACGCTGAGGATTCAGCCATCAGAAATTGAGTCCCATGCAGTAGACAGCTCTGCCTCTCCGGATTATTTATGAAACTTGTCACAACTTTTACAAATTTGATGTGTATCAGAACTCCATTTTTTAATGGGAATATTGGAGTAAGTTTCTTTAATATTAAATTTGCATCCGGGATGTAGAATATTATTTGGTTTTTACCTATGCACGGATGTGTTTAAAACACTGAACACGTAGTACTTTCCCCAGCCCTGTGTTAGTTCTTGGCCAGTGGTGGTCACACATAAATCCTAAAATGGTGGACTTTTAGGATGCTACGTGGCAAGAGACTTGCTGGGGTAAATCCATTGTTCTCGGTAATGTGGGTATGCTCAGAACTACGTGAACAAGGGAAATTTACCTGGTAAGTCTGCTGCCACCTAGCGTTCCGAAGTCTCCCACTCAACCCTTGCAATTCAAGAGATCTTCTTCTCATCGTTTGTTTTGGTGTGAATTTCAGCTCGTGAGGAGGAGCAGCAGAGACAAGAAGAAGAATACCGAAAGAAGTTGGAAGCTTTCCAAGAGCAAGAGGCCAAACAACAAGCAAGGTAATAAGACCAAGCCTGAAATTAGTTTCCTTGTCTCACGATATTTGTTATAAATTCACATTCTCTCACATGCTCATAAGTCCTATTCTGCAAAGCATCCATTGCAGCTATCAGCTATAGCCAAAATTGCTTGATTCAGAAACACATGTTAAATTCAAGGAAATTATATTCTTCCTGTTTGAAACTTAAGTGATGTGATTTCTCCGTTTTTAACCGGAAACTCCTTTTTTTTAACCCCCCCCTCCATTATTATTTTTTTAATTAAGACCATAAAAAACATGAAGATAAAACCAAATAGAATGCCCCAGAGTGCAGATTAGGGCTTTTAAAACAAAAGATAAATGCATGTAAGTAGGCTTCGAGCTCGCAAGTTTTCGCCCTCGCAAGCTTTCACGCTTTGCGCTCACAGTTCATTTTTTTTGTTTCAATAGCCTATCACATCCCTGAACTTTGTTGATTGTTTGTGCTCTTTAGAATGAGAGAGATCGAAGAACGCGTTGAACGAGAAAAGGAAGAAAGAGAGCAGTCGGCAATGAGGAGCAATCAACAGCCCTCCGAGGATAAATGGCGTCGACGTCAAGTGAGCGACATGCCAAGGGACAGACCTACTAATGAGGAGGCTAAATGGAAACGGACTGCTACTGATGAAAAGTACGTGCGAGATGGATAGGAGAGTTTTGGATACCACACATGCTGGTTTATTTGTTGATGGCATGGACAGACTTCTTGGCTAGTTTCAGGGCTCGAATTTGACACTGGACCGCCGGCCCGAGGCCAGTGATTTTAGCCTGGGGCCAGTAAACTCATGACTGGACAAGTGTGTTTTTCAATTGAATAATAGCCACTGTGTAAATATCTTTCACAGAAAGAAATGCTGTTCAAATGTTGACCTTGCGTCTGGTATTTATACAATTGAGTACCAAAATATACTAAGAAGACAAATTAGATAAATCTTCTCTTAGTGCTTGTTCAAATAAAAACAAATTACATGCTAAACTGTGTAGAAAGCTCTTTCTCATGAAGACTTCGGTCTTGTGAATTAAACTCTGGTTCGGTAAACATTTTGAGCTACAAGCCCTGCGGTCTTGTGGAATTTTACCCCAAATTCAAGCCCTGAGTTTGTTGGGGAACCCAGTTCATGTAGACTAGGGTTGGGATGTTTAACCGTTTAGGACAAAAGACCTAGATGCACATCCCTTATGTAAACTTGTGGCACACATTACCGTCTGTTCCTGGGGATGGTTATTTTTCAGTTTTTCAGAATTCCACCTTACATGGGGGCATGCACAATTATAAACTTTCATCATCAATTATCAATGATGTTACAAACTGTACATTGGGGAAGGGTGGGGGGGGGGGTCTGCTGCCCATGCATGCTTTCTAAAATTTAAATAAAATGTTGGTTTTGTCAATTTGTATCAGGCCAGTAATTTTGTTGTAAAAAGCAAGCAGGAAGTGTTTATCAAAATAATGTGTGTTTTTTTGCTGACAGACCTGCAGCTGAGAGTCGTCCATGGCGCCCTTCCAGAGAGAATCGAGAGAAGCAAGATGTTTACCGACCCCCTCATCATGGAGTTGATGAAAGAAATGACCCACAGCAAGAAGAACCTGAAGAGAAGGAGCCCCGACAAGAGGCCAAACCAGAGGTTAGTGGAGAGGCACGGAGGAACCAGTACAGAGATGAGCAGGAAGAGAGCGATTATCAACGGGATCGGCGCGACAACTACCGCGACATCCGCATGGATGATCCCGAGTTCCGTCGCAGTGCGGGTATCAAAGACGACTACGATGGGCCCAGTAAAGATAAAAATGATGTGAGAGAAGCTCCTGAACAGAGACAGGTGGAGTCTCTTCCACCACCTAGCGAGCGTGACCAACCACAGCGTAACTTCCCACGGGATGAGCGCCCTCGAGAGTCTGAGCCAGATGATCATGACCGCCATCAGCAGACCTACTCGCGTGATGAACGCCCTCGGGAAATACGACGCAACTTTGGCGATAGGGGTACAGGAAGGGATGATCGGAATTATGGTAGAGGGATGATGGATGACAGGGATGACCGTGGAGGTAGGGATGATCGTGGAGGTAGGGATGATCGTGGGGGTAGGGATGATCGTGGCTATGGTGGTAGAGAGGATCGTGGCGGTTACGGCGGAAGGGAGGACCGTGGGGGTTTTGGTGGCAGAGAGGAACGTGGTGGTTTCGGCAGGAGGGAAGATCGTGGTGGCTACGGTGGAAGGGATGACCGGGGTGGTTATGGTGGAAGGGATGACCGTGGTGGTTATGGTGGAAGGGATGACCGGGGTGGCTTTGATCGTCGTGGTGGTGGTGCCTTTGGCAGCAGAGATGACCGAGGGTATCAGAGAGAGGACAAAGGTGGCCTCAGACGTGATACAAGAGGTGAGTCTCGTTGGGGAGATGACCGACGTGAGGAAAAGTCCTGGGGAAGAGATGGTGATCGTCGTGACGTTCGCGGTGGGGGTTCAAGGGAAGAATCAGGGCGCAGTTGGCGTGAAGAGCGTGGCCATTCCCGAGATGACCGACCCCCAATGCGTCGCGGAGGTGATGATTGGCGAGTAGGCCGTGATCGCGGGCAGGACAGCCGGCGGGATGATGGCCAATGGCGTCAAGGAGGTCGAGACAAAGGACCACCCCCATCTGAGGATAAATGGCAGCGAAGCGGACCAGCAAAGCAGGATATGTCCTCTGACCAGCGGCCGCCCAAAGAAATCCAGCGAGAGGCTCCTCGTAAGAAGGACCCAGAGCCGGAGACCAAGCCTCCAGTTTCCCAAAAGTCTGGTGAAGAGGATGGTTGGGAAACGGTACGGAGACGATAAATCTGCATCATTATCTAATGTTCGGGGCATTAGTATGTCAACTTTATCAAGTTCCTAAAAATTATTTCAATAGATTTCTTTGTTAAAAATGTATCCAAAGGATCTATTTTTGCTCCATATCAGTATCAAGTTTTGAAAATGGGTGATTTTTGTCCGCAATGTCATTCAGGTTAAGTTATGGGGACAATCTTATTCCATTCTATATTCACTTTCTGGCAATGTTTTGTGGAACAGAACTGTTAAGGACTTGCTGCAAGGTTTACCTTCTTTAAAATGTGGCGCTCAAATGTGGTTCGGTAAAATTATATTATTTCAATGCGATACGATGCGATCCAATAACTACTAGTTAATAGTTTTCACAACCTTAAGAGTGATTTTTATTTCCAAATAAATGAATTTGGTGCTTTTTTTTTAAACTCTTGCTATTGACCTTGTTCTTGACAAACATTTATATACATTTATCATCAAATGTAAGGTTATTCTACAAATATACAAGATTTATGTTAATGTTACTGTTCCTAATGTCACCCACCCTCCCTTTAATAAAACCAAACTTGCAGATGCGGAAGAACGATGTTATTGATCGAGATCACTAGGGTAGATTTTCAATTAATGTTAACGCAAATAGCACACTAATTATTAATGGTAAGATACTTTTGCAGTCAATTTGAACGAAGTCTTGAACGTTAACTCCCTTGGTCTGAAGTGAATGCTCAAGTTTGTCATGAACTTAAAGGAGACTGTCTGTGTTGCAGGGAGTAGGGCAAGCTTTTGGGTCACCTGCATGTGTATTGTATGGGTAGTCACTGTCTCTTTAAGTCTGGTTCATACTTCAGGTGTATTGCGAAAGAGAAGCAAATTTCTTACTTTGCATTTGAAGAAAAAAAACATTAAAAATTTTAAATGTCTTACTAATTGTTTGCATCAGGAAAATTTGCTTTGCCTTCGCTTTTGCATTAGATATGAACCAGGCTAAAGTCTGGAAGGAAGTCATTGTACAGACAGTGTGTTTCTTGTTTTCATTTAACCCACAGAAAATGGCTTAATGTGGGCAAATGTTTCTCTATTTAGCTTTCAAATTTGTGTAGTTTAACAGGTGACATTTATTTCAATTATAGCCTAATACTGTCAACAATTGTCAAAAAAACAAATAAATTTGTGATGCAAGTGATATAATAAGTACAGTCTCTTTGTGTTATTTGCTATTGGTACTTCAATGGAAATTGTCTTGTTTTTGCACAGTTTTAATGAAAAAAGTAACACACTAAATTTGGGATGAACAAGTGGAGTTATAAGTCAGGTCTTGTTTTAGTATAAAGTGATGTGCAGTAGTTTGGGTTGTAGGGTGAGGACTGAGACTAACCCTAACCATGTAAGGGTTATGGTTACTATAACTTTTTTTGACCCAAATCGGATAAAAATGCTGGACTTGACCCGTTGTGATTTTTTCAATTTTTGTCCTAATTTGATTTAAAGGCAAGACTTACCCCTTGTGATTTTTTCAATATTTAGCTCAACTTAGATAAAAATGCTGGACTTACCCCTTGTGATTTTTTCAATATTTGGCGCATTTTTGATAAAAATGCTGGACTTACCCCTTGTGATTTTTTCAATATTTGGTGCACATTTGATTTAAAGGCTAGACTTACCCCTTGTGATTTTTTCAATATTTGGCTCAAATTTGATAAAAATGCTGGACTTACCCCTTGTGATTTTTTTCAATATTTGGCTCAACTTGGATAAAAATGCTGGACTTACCCCTTGTGATTTTTTCAATATTTGGCTCAAATTTGATAAAAATGCTGGACTTACCCCTTGTGATTATTTCAATATTTGGCTCAAATTTGATAAAAAGGCTGGACTTACCCCTTGTGATTTTTTCAATATTTGGCTCAACTTGGATAAAAATGCTGGACTTACCCCTTGTGATTTTTTCAATATTTGGCGCAAGTTTGATAAAAATGCTGGACTTACCCCTTGTGATTTTTTCAATATTTGGCGCAAGTTTGATAAAAATGCTGGACTTACCCCTTGTGATTTTTTCAATATTTGGCTCAAATTTGATAAAAGGCTGGACTTGACCCTTGTGATTTTTTCAATATTTGGCTCAAATTTGATACGAATGCTGGACTTGACCCTTGTGATTTTTTCAATTTGGACCCAAATCGGATAAAATGCTGGACTTACCCCTTGTGATTTTTTCAATATTTGGCGCAAGTTTGATAAAAATGCTGGACTTACCCCTTGTGATTTTTTCAATATTTGGCTCAAATTTGATAAAAGGCTGGACTTGACCCTTGTGATTTTTCCAATTTTTGACCCAAATTTGATAAAAACGCTGGACTTATCCCTTGTGATTTTTTCAACATTTGGCTAAAATTTGATAAAAAAACTGGACTTACCCCTATGTGATGTTTTGAATTTTTGATCCTAATTTGATAATGCTGGACCCCTTGTGTTTGTTTCAATTTTTGTCCGAAAATTTGACAAAAATGGTGGACCTTACACATTACAAATAAGGAATAAGATATTATATTGAACATATTTATGTTTATAAATATTATACACTTGATACATTTTCACGATAACGCATTTTGGCCATTCACTTTTAATTCAACATCTCCTGCACAAAGCAAGCTTTTATTTTGTAACTTGTTATCACATTCAAGTAATTAGAATCAGAGGTTACATTGAGCTATGTGACAGCTTTCACTAGACCCAAAGTTTTCACAATCAACAATAGCTCTTGTTTTGCATATATGTCTTAACCTTTCTTTTGACTAGAGCGGGATTTGAACCAATAACCTCCGGATTATTGTGCTGTAGCTCTACCAACTGAGCTATCCAGCTCTATGTTGGCAGTCTCCTTATTTATGTCAATATCATTGTTCTGGGGTGCAAGTCAGAAGCCATACAACCGTTAACAGTCCAAGTTTATGATACAACCTGGGAGGCAGCAGCAGAGGGATCACCTGATCATCATGGCCGGTAGAATCACAATCAAACTTCCGCCAAATAAATTAGACGCGTTAAACTTTAGATACAAGATACAATAAAAGTTGCACGTGAAAGTTTCAGCTAAATACAGTGGCTACTTGTTAATGGAACATTTTCACATTCAGCGAGGTTGACAGTGGATACCGACCGCATCTCTTGCCAAAGCATTCGCGATCGGACACCCACAGATATTCAAACTTTACGTCAACCTCAGAAATCCGAGAAAAAATTCATGCATGAATCGTTTATCAGATTAAAATTTTTGGAGGTGAAAAATTACCAAAACCATTTTACTTAAAGGGGAAACATTTCTCAAAATTGTTTATACTATCAATAGCTGCAGTGCTTCTAACCAGGTTTGTATTCATGACCATTCAATTTTTTTAACAATATATAACCATACCTTTAAGCCCTAGCACAATAATGTACCATTTGTTTTAAATCAAGGCTCGGGCTTTTTCCACCTGTTTAAACCCCTTACCGAAGTCTTTATACTTGCTTACCGAACCTGAGCTTGAGCCTAAGGTCCTATATTTACACAAAGCAGTTTTAAGAAAAAAATGTTGCTATACAGTCTGGTGTTTAACCCTGTAGAGACCATTCAACTCTGTATAATCACCACCATACGCCAAAACATGGCTTGATTGTTGTTTTTTGAAACAATATTTTTTCTTGTAAAAGCGTCCGAAATAAATTGAATAAACAAAATTTGTTTTTTTCCGGAAACATGTGTACTATGTTAACATGGAAAACATTGGAACATTTAAGTTCAGGTCATGACCTTTACTTTGACCTGTTTGGTTCAGTTGAAGTAGGTCAGATCTTGCAGCCGTTTCTGACCATTGCGGGCAATATGGTAAAAGTTGTTTCTGGCCACTATGGTCATTTTGATACAAGCCATTTCTGGCTGCTATGGTCTGTAAAGGGTTAATGGTTATCAAATTTGTTAACTTTTCCTGAATGGAAAATGCTGACAGTTCCTTCAAATCTGCAGTATGTTTCATGATTTGAGCTCCTTGGTTTCCTCTGATTTCCTCTGACTAATTACAAGTCTCCACCCCCCATCATGAGTTTTTCACAACTCCGACAAGTGCAGGTCTTAAAGTCCGATTATGGAGTCTGTAGCCGACCTTGGTGACCACGGCAATCTCCCCAGGGTTCTTCCCCTCGGCAGCAGGAACTTCAAACAAAGCTTCGTGGAAGTTGGGGTCAAATTTCTCTCCAGGGGGGTCGATTCTGTGAAGGCTGTGTTTTTTAAATACCTACAAGTGAAGACAACAATAAAATTCCAGTGTAAGAATTCTGTACATACTTTCAAACACTTAATATGTCAGCCATTTTGAAAATTCTGTAAATTGCTAGTTATTCAACCTATAGTTTTTCAAAGGACAAACCTGCGATGGCCCCACAACCAAACAACTCTTACATGAGATACTCGGACTGTGCCAAATTCCATGCTCGTATCATCAAAGCAGAACTCCCCATAACATCCCCCTTATCTGCCCCACTACATGCCCTCGGTCATTGCCTTGGTGCCCCACGAAACGTTCCAGTAAATTTCCTCATGGTTGTGCTCTGTACTCACATGTAGGAAAACTGGCTTGGCCTTTACAAGAATGAAATGTTAGGCTTGTTATTCTATCAACGCGTCCTCTACTTCTGATTTAACGATTCACAGGGATGAAGCAGCATTAGGTATTCAAAAAATGTATTTCATTCCCCTCGGCTTTAATGGACACATCATGAATCTATCCCAGGGAAAATGTCATCACTCATCAAAAATAAAAAAGTTTTTATGTAAGTGATATTTCAACTGAGGGCATCTCAAAGCGCTCATTATTTTTAATTTAAAGGTAAGTGCCACTACAAAGTATGTTCAAAATATAAACATATTTACATAGCACCATGAAACAGTTTACAATGTGCTGTGGCGCAATCTGCAGCCAATCAATCAATCAATCAATCAATCAATCAATCAAAGGTCATTTATAGAGCGCCAAAATCAACAGTTTGTTCTAAGGCGCTGAGGCACAGTTGAATGGTTAGTAAGCCTGCTGGAACAGGTGAGGTTTTAGGAGTGTCTTGAATGAGGTGAGTGAGCTTGCATTCCTGATCTGTACAGGAAGCTTATTCCACATTTTGGGGCCACACACAGAGAATGATCTCTCTGCAAAAGTTGAATAGCGAGTTCTTGGCACAACAAAAAGGGAACAAGAGCTAGACGAACGAAGATGTCTTTGTAGAGATCTCAGTTTGAGCATGTCCTTGATATACCCAGAGGCTTGTTTATGGTATGCTTTATACATCAGGATCATGACTTTAAAGGTGATTCTTTGAGAGATAGGAAGCCAATGTAGATTGATTAGATGAAGACTGATGGAATCATATTTGCGTATATTTAGAATCAATCTTGCAGCAGTCTTTTGAACATTATGAAGCCTTCTTTCCAGGTTCTTGCCAAAAATTCCTAGCACACAAACGAACCGACCCCTATTTTTGAAATACAACATCATTGGATGTTTTTGGATATTAACCGATTTTGCACTGGGAGGATATCAAATACACCATTTTAAAGCCAGGTTAGAAACTTGAAATTCATGTTCCACTCTCATTTGGAAATAATTTTGGCTTGAACAAAGAAAAATTGACTAGAGCAGAACTTGAACCTGGTACCTCAGGATCAAAGTGCCGGCGCTCTACCAACTGAGCTATCAAGTCCCGTTCTTGTCAATTTTTCTTTGTTCAACCCACAATTAATTTACACATTTACCCAGTCAGTTTCCCTTGTGGTTTATTACTTTATAAATTCTTTAAGCCTGCATCTTTGATCTTAAAACCACTCCGCACAGTTTTGTTTTCCTTTCTAAATCAACCAAAGCGCTACAATTTTTTGTTTGACTAGTCATACCGTCTGTAACTGAGTTCCTGTCATCTGCAGACCCTGGTAAAGACTCTTCAGATGTCCGCTGCCATCTGTTCGCTTCAGCTCCTCCTCTGGGACGCTTTTAGTTGCTGTATCTAAGATGTCCGACACCTCCAATAGATCTTTACAGAACCCCTGTATCGAGTACAGCTTGCTATCATCCAGCTGTCGCTTGTATCTCGTCCGAACATTTTCAGTTTCAGCGAGTGCTCTCTTGTATTTATCCTGTGTGAAAATACGACATCGAAATTGACCTTACGGGTGATTCAAAATTTCAGAATAACCAATGTTAAGAAATGTTGACTTCTCTTTGCAATTGTGGGTAGATCAGATGGGTCAAAGGCAATAGCTATACAAGCTTGTCTGATTAAACAGTCCGTAAAAACTGTAGATGCAAGCCTGGAAAAGCCAATGAAATGTCCTGAGCTGGGACAGCAGTGATCTAGAATATCTGCTTCATTAGCAGTTTGGCTTGCGTGTGGGCTAGTTCCTTCAATATCCTCTTCTCCTACGTCACTCCACACCAAATTGTTTGGAGTTTGATAAGATTGGTATGCCTGACCCAGTGATAGTCCTTGTGAATCCTTCACTTTGGCAGTTGGATATATATGGGACTGTAAGGCCTAAGTATCTAGGATAGTAAGTCATTTTTTTTTTTAAACTGGGGTACATAGGTGGATTGGTCAACACAATTTTTAAACAAACTCCAAAAGTTTTAATTTTGATTATTCTGAACGGCCCCTTAGATTACGTCAAATGCCAGGTGAAGTAATAAAGAAGTAAGAAATTACATGAAATCAATGGGAGTGCTCTTTTAAAGGTTAGGGTCCTACTTTGGTAGTGAACCTATAAAAAAATGGTGTAATTTCTATCTGAAAGCTGACTCGTTATAAAGATGGTAATGGTACTGGTAGTAAGCATCCTGTGAAATTATTTCATCTGAAATGCCCCCGATGATTAGAAATCAAGAAAAGTATGCCAAAAAATGTGAATCTCCTAAACACAAGGCGTTTTTTTTTGGGTAATCAAATTTCCATGGTGTCTGTTTGTGAATGCTGCGACCAGAGATGCACCAGAGATATAACCAGAGACTGCTGTCACCTCCAGTGGCATATCTAAGGGGGGGGGGGGCACTTGCCCCCCTATTGATGTCAGTGCCCCCCTTGTTTGGAACCCGCCATCATGTAGATCAAGAACCAGGTTTTTAAAAAGTGCAAATGAAATCTATAATTGATTTGACAGCATTGCCCTCTCGAAAAAAAATGGTGCCCCCCCCCCATGTGCCCCCATAAAAAATAACCTTAGTTTTGCCACTGGTTACCTCACTAAACATGGATGCATTCAGTGTTCTGATAAAAATACAGTGACAGGTTTTTTGCTGAAAATTTCACTGGTAACTTTTATTGCACCTTTCTTAACAATTTTGCCTACGCTTGTAAATCAGCGTTTTGTTGACAAAACCAGTCTATGACCCTGCCTTTAAACACACACAATGTTGAGCATGAAATTTTACAAAAGTTGTTTCATGAAATTTCACAAAGATTATTAGTGACTGTAAAAGAGCATCAACCAAGATGATTCAGTTGATGGCTTTAAGGCCATGTTACACAGGGCAATTTTTACAGGCAATTTGGAGGATACCGACAGCACTACATGCACAAAGAACACATTGGCAGCACAAGAGACATTCGTCAAGCTGTAACTCACTATATCTCCAGGAAAATATTAAGGAAACAGAAATGTGAATGAATTTCTTCTTGGAGAATTTCTACCTGGAACTGGTTGCCTGTAAATTGCCTCGTGTGACATGGCCTTTAAAGTGACTTTGGCTTACAGTGACTTCAGCAAACTGCGTTTGAAGTTTCTTGTTTTCGTCTAGGAGCTTCTTCTCTGATGCGCTCACCCCGTCTGCACCTTTACCCTCGTTTGCTGCTTGACCGTCCGCCTGTTCTGATGACTGTGAATCGTTTGCTTTTTGAGTCTCCGTCGATTGCCATCGGACTCTGTTGAGTGAGGTCATTTGTAAAGTGTTGTTAAACAATGTATCACAAACCATGGATCACCATCCAATGGGAGACGCTAGGTGGCAGTCAGACTTAGTAGGTAAATTTACATTGTTTACGTCGTTCTGAGCATGCTCACATTTCCAAGAACAACGGATTTACCTGGTAAGTCTGCTGCCACCTAGAGTCCCAAAAAAGTCTCCAATTGGACTAGCCCCAAAAGTCTCCCATTGGACTAGCCCCAAAAGTCTCCCAGTGGACTAGCCACCGTGGTTTAAAAGCCGAGCAGCCAAGTATCCTGATAACACCCATGATACCCTTCTTCATAACCCGTTCTATAGATAGACACAAAAATATCAAAAACTTTGTATTTTTCCTTTTTGCAGTTACTCATCAACACTAAAAACAAACTGCTCCTGATTTACAAAAGTGCACTCTCGTTGAGATAAGTGGATGGGTTTTTTTCTTGGACAATTTATCTCTGCAGCAGTGGGTTCAATCTGACAAGGATTGGTAGGTGGGTCGCAGCCGAGTTTTTATTAGAGTCACCGGCCTAAAAGTTTGCGCGGGAACAATTTTCAGGTTGTTCTTTTCTTCTTGTTTTTGATTACAGTCTTTTTCATTTAGCCTCTTTTGATTTGAGTTTTATAAAAAAACTAAAATATGCAGTAATTCCATTTCATACTGGCCATGGTACCCACCCAATTTAGTGAATTTTAAACTGTGGTCGAAAAGAGGGTCAGACCTTATAAATTGTCAGATTTTATACTTTTTTGTTGATCTTTTTGTTGGAGGCTTACGATCAGGCTATGGGTGAAGCGAGGGTGCTACGATAACATTTCAATGGCTGCTTATGTCTATCCACTCTGCCCACAGCCTGGCTGGCTGATGACGTCGTGATTTGATTGGCATAATTGTGGTCAATCCAAAATGGCCGCGCTCGGTAAACATCGAGGGAAGTAATGCGGAGGAAATAGAAAAATTGTTACTTTTCAAATATCTTTTTAAAAGGTTATTCATTCAACCATCCAGACCATTCAGGGCAAGCTTAGACTGAGTAAGAGTTAGACAAGAGGGAAGAGTGAAGTGACACGTTTAGCTGGTGTGGTCATGGTCCTGGTGGTTTAAATAGTTTAAATGTAGGGAAAGCGCCCTAAATTCCTGATGGCTTCCGCCGCTTAGCTTAAGAAAATATGGGGCCGGACTGGCAACCCACACAGTACACGAGTGGGACTAACAATAACATGATTAACAAAACATTGGCACATAAAACTCTTTATTTAATTGTTTATTAATATTATTATTTTAATTTTATACAATTACAAGTTATACTTTATACTATAGTTTATAATAGTATTAGTAAATTGTCTTGAGTTGTCTTGATTAGAAACACATAGTATAGTATAGTTAACATCGATCTATGATGATGAACCTTCCAAGTTCCACAGCACTTTCAATCTTACATCATCATCATCACCGCCCGGCCGTGCGTCACGATCGCAGCACACACAGACAGACATTGCAGTTGCACTACTGATCGGTGTACGATCATCGTCGGCAGCATGTCATTGCATGTGCATGATGTGTGGGGCCGATACTTGCGATCGAAAACAATAGTGTCATCTGAAATTACATTTTAAAAAATCATAGAAAACGAAAGATCAAATTAGTAGTTCACCATACCTTTGAGCACCACTTCTACAGAGACTTTGAGCATTTGTTCTGGTTAAAAATTGCCGAGTAACTGTCCGCAGACCTAAAAGTTGCATGGTAGTCGCCATCTTGGATATTACGTCACCTTTGAACCTCATCCCAGAATCCTTTAAAAAGGTGCATGAATATCAAAATTAACATAAAATGTATAACAACAACTTTTCTTTATATTAAACTAAAACAATTCACGAAAAAATTAAAGAGTGAAACAAAAAAATCTGCATTATTTAGTTGTGAACATAAAAATGTCCTCACAATTATAAAATACAATGATTAATTAACCCAAAGGAACTACTTTTTGACGCGCTATCACTTTTTCAGAAGAGTAAATTACCTGGCTTAGTAACGGAGCTTCCCGTGTAAACAGTTTTTGCATGATCTGAAAACTCAGCTGGGAAAATTAAGTTCATGAACGTCCTGTTATTTAGAATGTTGTTTGAATTTTGGTAAACTATTTCCTGTATTTGTTTTACACTCTTTTAAAAACGGTTTTCTACATCAGTAGCAGTGAAGCAACACTGAAAACATGTCAGAGGTAAGAAGAAATTTAGACAATGTTTTT
This sequence comes from Pisaster brevispinus, assembly GCA_023634235.1. NCBI lineage: Eukaryota > Metazoa > Echinodermata > Asteroidea > Forcipulatida > Asteriidae > Pisaster > Pisaster brevispinus. The sequence goes on along the minus strand of JAMKCF010000048.1, from coordinate 350,485 downwards.
GTTTCTAAAATCAAGAATCCACCGAATTTGGTGCGATCTGTCCTGACTGTCACTGTCACAGTGTCAGAGTCACTGTCGGTGTCACTCACTGCCCTGTCGATGTCATGTCTTTGTTTTGTTTTCAGTCTTGTAAACTTTACAGTGAAAAACTTAAAGCTGTTGGAAAAAACAAAATTCACAATTGATTTTATGTAGGCCTAACCCCCAAATCTTTCAAACTGTGTTAGCAGGTTCGGCCTCCACTCCAGCCATTTTTTAAATACTGCTTGCACTTGCACTTGCAGGGATGTTGTTAATGTTAGTTGTTACCAATTACCATTAATTTGTATTGTGTAGCTCAGTGGCCTCTCGCTTGTCAACCGACACACTCTACAGTCGAATCCCGCTGCTGGTGTTTTGTTTTTTATCCCACTGCTGGTGTTTTGTCTTTATCCCTCAAGATAATTATAATTATTTATTGAAAGTGTACTCCACCATTTAAATGGATTAATAAGGCAGCACAATTCTTTCAGTTTTGGGGGAACGGGAGTTTTTTGATTGAAGTAAGGTGGCAGCAGACGTGTAGTGGAAAATCCATTGTTGCCCAACAAGACCAGTAGGCAGTAATCACAAAACAATGGAAATTTAGTTGGTACTGACTCACTAAGTGCATCGGCTTGGAGCCATTCAGTCTTACCCTTGACCACTGTGATAAACAATAGACTTTGATGTTCACAAGATCATGAGAAGGAAGTGACATCACGCAGGGAGCAATGTGCAGCGCTTATCTCCTGCCATCTGACTGCATAAACTGCCTGCCGTGATGTACAATGTACAAACATTAACACTTGGGGAAAGCATTGCAACCCAAAGTTGTAGAACCCGTTGCTAATTACAGGATTTGATCTGGCCTCTTGACACCAGTCAGGCTCCATGGTGTAGTGGTTAATGAGACATCTGCCATAGGTGTATCCACCGGGATGGGGGGGGGGGGGGGGAGAAGGCAAAACAATTGGGAAAATTCAGGCACCGTTAAGCACAGAGAAAGCCAATCAAACCCTCTGCCTCCCTTAACCATGGAGGCCCCATACGCCCATGAAATCTGCTGTATAAATTAGTTGTTTATTGGTTTATTTCATTTTTTTTTTTTTTTTTGGGGGGGTCCTGGTTTTGAAATTTGAATCCCATCCGAGTAGTATAGTCCTATGCCTGTTGGGATTTTTTCTTGCAGGATTCGGAAAGCATTGAGTAGTGGATACACACTTCACTGAAGGGGTAAAACCAAAATAAAACAGTGAATACAGATGTTGATTTGCAGGAAATGCTTGGGTTTCGTAATATATCCATTGGCCTACAGTGTTTCAAATCACTTAAGGATTTCATCCCCATCCAAACATATTATCCAAACTGACAATTAAATGTTTATATGTTGACTTTGAGTCAAATTTTGAGCTTAAAGACCAGTAGCCTTGTGGAATGTTTCCCAAATTCGAGCTCCGATACTTGATCATCAAGACCTTCGACAACAAAAAATAGAAAAAAATTTGTTCAAAAAGTGATAATAACATTTCCTTTCTTATCATAAACAGGACAAGAAACCAGAAGTGGAGAGTCCCAGCAAGGACAAAGGCGCTATAGAGGACAGTGCCTTCGAGTCCCTAGAGAAAGACTTCCAGGAGGTGCTAAATGAGTTGATGGGCGATCGTAGTTTGGAGAAGTTCCGCGTCGAGTATGAGAAGCTACACAGAGCCTTGCGTAAGTCGCATGACAGCGAGAAGAGACTCATGACCAAATGCAGAGAGCTGAACAGCGAGATTGTGGCCAACTCGGCAAAGGTTTCCACGGCGCTACGGCTTTCCCAGGAGGACCAGACAACCATTGCGCAGCTTAAGAAGGTAGGTTCTTTGTCGCTTGCTTGCGGTTTTTAATAGTTAGTAATAATCTGAGAGGGTAAATATATTTATAGCAGCTGAGAATCTGAATTGCAAAGGCCGTGGCTACAGCTTGGCAGCCAGCCACATCAACTCATATCTGACCGTGAGCACAGGCAGTGATCGAAAGTGTTTGTTTTTTCTGGAGAGAGAAAATCTGGAGAGCCCATAGAAAAACCCTTGTCCCACAGGAGAATACCTAACCCAACTCTCATATAGCCCTAGCTGGGAATCAAACCAGGGCCACGTGGTGAGAGGCAAGCGCTTTACACACTAAGCCCCCCCCTCCACCACCGCCATTAATAGTGTTTTAGCCATTTAACTGGCAGCTAATTTAAGGAAACACAAGGTTAACTCTTAACAATATGTACAAGCCTCAAATAGTTCATGTTAAAATGCAGTAATTACAAATTCATGAAATAAGCAAATCAGTGAAACTTTTTCATCTTTTTGAAATGTTGCGATCATTTACAGTGAATTCTCTTCAATTATTGTCGTTTGTTTATAAAAAAAATCCTACAGTATGTAGTTAATTAGAAAAAAATGTTAAACTGAAGAGTACGTGAACATAAATAAAAAAGAACACCTTATCATTCATTATGCATTTTAAGATTAAGTGAAATTAGTCCCAGACGAGAGGGCTGATGTCAAACCCTGGTTTAGTTATCTCTCCACTTGAATTTAAATACATGTTTACTCTCACAGTGCACTAAGTGTCTTGACTCTAGTATTAGAGTGTGCCTATATGTACATAAATAGCATCATTAGTGGAATTAGAACTCACTTTGTTTAAAGAAACCGAGTGTGTAAGTGTGTGCACAGTTATTCATTACTAATAATGAATAATGAACCCACTCCCGCCAAAATGTGCATGCCTCCAGTCCTACTAAAACCTCAGCATCATTCCAGCAATCCAGCATTCTCCTGAAGACGAGCAGAGTATACTTTTCAAAATGTTAAGACCACACAGGTTCTTCTCAGAGCCAACACATCTCCCAAAAGAATTGTATACTTGGTTTACGCAAGTTTACTAACAATAGTTTTCCCACTTATTGCTGTTGATCTCATGTTTCATTGTTTCCTTTTCTTAGTTTTCTTTTCCAAAGTACTTGTTTTATTTCCCTTTGGTATATAATCCTTTAAGAAAATGATTTCCTTCCATTGAAATCAACTGTTGTTATTTTCTGCCCCGGTCAGGAAATTGAAAGAGCATGGAAGATGGTAGATGCGTCCCACGAGAAGGAGCAGAGAGCTCGCGAGACGATCCAATCTCTAAAACTTGAGATTGCCAATTTGAGTAAGCTCGTCGAGCAGGGAGCTGGGCTGACCATGGGACAGGAACACAGGTGAGTTAGTGTTTGGTATCACTGAATGTCAAGATTCTTGGGGGAAATGAAAGCTTTTTTTTAAAGTCAGGCCTTGTCAGACTTAAGAGAAATCAGTGCCGGTTAAGTTCTATTTCCCATCTGACATTATCTCTCTCTGGTAGCGGTTTAATTTGAAGAATTGAAACAGACAGGATTTTAATGGTACTGGGCAAAGTGCATGGCAAAAATTGTAAGCAACAAAACCAAAACCTCCGTTAATGGATTTTTAAAAAGTTCAGTTGCTAACCCATGTCATTCTGTTCCTCTTATACTATGGTCCATGCCAGGTGAATGAATGGTCTTTAGGGAAAAATGTGTCATGTCCAAGTAAAAAATAATGGGTTTTAAAAGTATCCTAAGATGGAGTTCTATCATGTTTTGTTGTTTGGATTAATTATTTGTCGTCCTCTGAGATTGTATAGTTGAGGCCTTTCTTGTGCAGATAATGTGCCTGATTCGAGAGGCTGTTTTCCTTCAAAAGTGTTTGACTAAAAGCTATCCCTCTTTCAGTCCAGCACTGGCACAGGTATATTGGGACCTTTGAATAGCTGACATGACATGACTGTGAAAAAACATTCACCAGTCTCACAAAAAATACCATCTCATGTCGTAATCAAAGAAAAATACAACCTTGCTGCTTTTCTAGCCACAAATGAACTTAAACTTTTAGGGTCCAGGGCCTATGGCAGATCCTATGTGACAACTCAATATTTGTTGACCTTTTCCCATGATGCACTTCAAAAATGGCCTTTCCTGAGCAAAAAGTAAAGGGCGCACATTTCAAATCATTGATATTAGCGTGTCGTGGCCGAGCGGTTAGAGCATCGGACTCAAGTTCTGGTGGCTGAGTCAACAGGGTGTGGGTTCGAATCCCGGTCATGACACTTGTGTCCTTGAGCAAGACACTTAACTATAATTGCTTCTCATCACCCAGGTGTAAATGGGTACCTGTGAGGGCAGAGATGGTGCTTGTGATTAATTTAGCTTAGTGCGCTACATATTTGGCAGCACAGGCTGTATACTCCCAAGGGAGCTGAGATGGTTTAAGGAATGAAATAAATGACCCAGTGACCAGGGGTAATAATGTTGAAGCGCCATGAGCGTCACTGAGTGACGGATTTGAGCGCTATATAAGAAGCCACTATTATTATTATTATATTGTCAGCTTTGATATGGCTTATGGCTACAACTCTACAGTCGGAAGCCACAGCCATAGCCATAGTCACTGAAACCCTATTTTCCTCAGATAACCAAAGTACCCTCGATTACCAGCTATGCTAGAGGGTTGACCTCACTGTCACACTGTCACAGTGTAAACCGAGAAACACTCTCTGGAAACCTGAGAAATGTTTGTGCAAATTCCCCAGCGTGAACGAGCTGCTGAAAGCCAAGGAAGACCTAACCAAAGAGCGAGATGAGCAGCTTGCCGAGATAGTCAAACTCCGTGAAGCACTCACAGAGAGTGCTAATAATCAACAGAAAGCCGAACAAGATAGGACTGAGGCTGAGAACAAGATCGCTGAGGTAAGACAAAACTGTCCTGTGTGAAGGGAAAGAACATTCATGAGGGCAATTTACGTGGGGGGACAATTTTGAGTAATTGTCTTTTAAAAAAAAAAAATGACTAGTGTTTCAAAATGGCTTGTAGGGACGAGAAGTGGAACAATCACTCGCAAAAAATAAGTAGGTAATGAGCTGGTGCTCTTTTTTCAAGTGAACGTTCCTACGATTAAAGAAAATACGTGTGAAATGACAGTTAAAAGAAAAATGTGAAAATAGTATTAAGTTCACTGAAATACCCTCATTTCATACCAAAAAATAAAAGATCATTCCGAATGATGTTTACTCAATCTGTATTTCCCAAACTCAATAACTTACAAAGTCATTTAAAAAAAAAAAATGAATAAACCAGTTCAGAGGATGTTGTCTTTAAAATCAAGCTTTCATGCTTTCAAAAAACATCTTTCAGTGGAGTTTCTTTGAAACAAATCTGCAACTTTTCGCAACTCCCATGGGGACGTTAAACCACAGGTTCAATCCTGTTCCGTTTATCCAACATGAAAACCATTCATAGACTGTTATCGTTTGGAAGATTAAGGTCGTACCTGAGCTGCAAAGAGTATCATAAATGAGGTTTCTCCGTCCACCGTGCTAATATTTCAATTATTGACAGAGTGCGACAAGAAAAATGTACTGTAGAGAAGCAGTGAACCTTGTTGATTAAAATAAATTCCAATCTGTTTTGTCCTTTTTTCCCACGTCATCGGATCAAATTTTACCCTAAATTTTAGTTTCGTCACTCAACCTTGTGATTGCTTACGTGACTGAAAGTATGAACACTAACTCCGGAAAAAGTTCCATCACAAGCAGTGAACCGTTTAGAATTCAATGTTTCCTTTTTTTCTTGTGATGAAAATAGTTGGCTCAAGATATTCAAGTCCGCAGCAATGAAGCACAGCGGGAGACGAGACGTAAGGAGAAGCTTGATCGAGAGCTGAAGCAATCACGGGTGGAGCTGGAGCAGAAAGCAGGTGACATCAAGACGATGCAGCTCCAGACTGGGCGCTACAAGGATGACATCGGCCGCCTGGAGACTCAGCTTAAAGAACAGAAGGTTAACAACTTTGTCTTCGTCTCAGGAAACTGAAATTTCTAGTCCTCTGACGAGACAGTAACATGAATGTCAAAAATTTGAAAAAGGTTTTTTGAGATTTGTCACACATGGTCAACTGCGAGCGGCATTGAATTTAATTCATGAAATGCTAAACTTCAAAATGATACAAAGTGCTGAAATGTTCTTCACTACATGATGTTCATGTATAAATTGTGTGTGTGTTTTAACTTGCACAGGAGCACTTAAAGCACGAAAAGGAGCCAAGCACAAGTAAATTTTGCTTTACCAGAATAAGGTTACCAGCTAAAATAACGTGTCACATGTACCATTTGTGACTGGTTTCCTGCTAGTTTGTGCTCAGCAGAATTTTTGTGAGCAAACTTTTCTGCTTGAGTAAGCAGCTTTATGAAATTGGCCTTTGTAAGGAAGCAGGTTGGACAGCATTCATTGTTTAATCTTTTTTGTGGGGGGGGGGGGGACAGTCTATAAAATAATATTGATAAGATTTATCTTGAAGTTGTATTCATTTCCTTTCATTGCAAATAGGTTCTCATTTCATAAAAATACTATCATAGCACAAAAACTTGTTAATCACTCACAAAACTTGCTTAGCAGAGAAAAGACATCCACCAACTTTGATCGTTGATTTTGATCGCTTTTGATTGGTGACCATCAAATTTTGAGGTCAGCAAACATTGTTTTATATAAATAAGTGTGCATTTATATTTTGTATAAATAATGTGCATACAACATGAAAAAGGGTAGTTTCCTTTATTGCAAGGACTAGAGTTGAAGCAGTCGGCCAACGTTAGTAATTGTCAAGACCAGTATACACACTTCGTGTGACCCATCATGTGCACAAAATTAACAAACCTGTGCAGTTTAAGTAAGAAAATAGTGCAGAAAAAAAACATCACTGATTTTACTGTTTTCAAACATCAGGGCCCATCATAGAGCTGGTTAAGCAGAAAATGTTGCTTAACATTTGTCTGCTAAGCAGAAGTGAGCAGGATACCGGTAGCAAAGTGTACATGTGACATGGTAGTTTTGCTAGTAACCTTATTCTGGTTAGCATTATTTTATTGTGCTTAGCTACTTTTTTTGCTTAAGCAGCTCTATGAAATTGGGCCCAGATTTTGAACTCGAAGAGCGGAACTACTTGCATTACTAATTTTTCAAAAACTATAGCATAACTATATATTTCAAGGGATGTTTTCCCACATGACCATCGTGACCAATCTGTGATTGTTTATATTTTCAATCTTACCAATGTTTTGCACAAGTTTTTGAGTCAGGAGACTTTTTATTTGGTGTTTTTATGCAAACTGCAGATTCTGTACGAGCGCACCCTGAAAGACACGGATGTTTTGAATCAGCGCTTCAGCAAACTCCAGCAAGATTACGAGCAGCAGCTGATCAGCTGTGACGGTCTCGCTCAGGAGAACCAGACGAGGGTCGTTGAACTCAAGGTAAGTGCCATGGAGCTTCTCCTTGGAATGTCGAACAAGTTTAATAATAATCTGTTCAAGAAGAAGGGAAGGGAAAATACAATATTGGCAGTTTCGTTATTTTGAAATATTAATTTTTTTTAAAGTTAGTCTCACAGATCATCAGTGATCATAGAGAGTTTATTTAGAAGGATTCATCTTGGAAAATTTAAGAAAGTTTCCTCAACTTTAAAAGTTAAACAAGTTATTCCTGTCCAACAGACTAGAACACAAAGAGCAGGCTGAACATAAGAATAATAATAATAAAAGCATTTGTAGAGTGGCCTTATGCAAGGCCTCAAGGCACAACAGAAAATACACAAAACAAGAAATAGTTTGTGACGTCAAAGCCGCTAAGATATCTAGAAGGCAGGCTGAATGGAAATGGCACAGGGGTTTATGATTTCAACATCTACAAGGAACAGAGAAACTCTGCTGTTAGTGTTAGGCTTCTGGTTAGAACTAGACAAGAATTTTGTTCTCAGGCCATTAATGATAATTGTTCAATGTCAACACAGCTTAACTTGTAGAAAGTACTGACACTTCTCTACCATGGTTTACAAGGAAAGTTTCATTTCGTAATGAATTGGGTCAGTTTTCCAGTGGGAAAATTGATCAGAAATTCGTGCTTCGCTTGATAAGTATTTGCTGAGGTATAAACCATGTAAATATTCATCTGACAATTTATTCTTGGTCACAGCACATTCACCCTTGGGTAACAATCCACAGCGTCTGGCTTTTAAAGTAAAAAAAAAAAACTCCATTAAGTTTAGATAGGTGTAGCTTTTGGGAATTAAGTAGTAATATGTAAGCAAAGTAAAAGACAACGGTAATGCTAAACTCTTACATGAAACGCTCAATGTTTTTTGCCCCTTTAGGCAAAGGAAGATGAGATTGGAGCCTTGAAGACAGACACTGTACGCCTTACCAAGATGCGTGAGACCATCCAGCGTAAACTCCGCAATGTGGAGGAACAGAAGGTTGACACAGAGCAGCAGAAGGAGACGCTCAAGTCACAGATAGTGGCGCTTGAACGAGGTAAGATTGAAGAATGGACCCCCTGTATAAACTGGTATAGATACTAATAACAATAATAACCTGTTCTTATATAGTGTTTTGTGTACAGTTGTCTCAAAGCACTTATTATGTTTAAGACAGGTGTGCTAAGTTTTTGAATTATGAGACCCATTAATACAGCACTTTGTGAGATTTTACAAGGTGATGTGGTGTAATCTGCAGCCAACCATACCAGAAAACACTTGGGCAGATAAATCACCTGTCTTAATGATAAGTGTACTGGGTTCTTTTACATACATTACACAACACACGGGACCCATGGCTTTACGCCCCATCTGAAGGATGGAGCAATAATGGTAAAGTGTCTTGCTTAAGGACACAAGTGTAGAGACTAGAACTTGAACCCACACTCTGCTGGTCAGAAACACCAGAGCTTGAGTCCGATGCCCTTGACCACTCGGCCACTACACGTCAAAAATATGGTGGAAACTCAGACACTATCCCCATCTTAGAAGAGAACTCAAGTGATTGGCTAGCAGTTGTGCCCAACAAGTAAGTTGGTGCAGCATTGTGTATAACTTTAGGGTTACGGTATGAAGGATATGTTAAGAATCCACTCTTCTCAGATCAATCTCTTGTACTTCCAAATATTGGTGTCTCGTCATTTTGTTTTCCTCTCGCAGAAATCGAGACCAACAAGAAGCAAGTTGAGATGGACCGTAAGGCGATTGACGATCTCGTCCGGGAACGAGACATCCTGAATAAGAACCTCCTGAAGGCAGCCAACGCCACGCAGAAGCAGCTCAATCTGGTCAAGCTCCACGAACAGTCCAAGAAGAACCTGGAGCAGGAGATCCAGAATTATAAAGATGAGGCCCAGAAGCAGCGTAAGATCATCTACCAGCTGGAGAAAGAGAGAGATAGATACATCAATGAGGCCAGCGATCTCACTCAAAAGGTAATTTGAATGTTTACTACTTTTTCTATAGACCATGTAACCTTTGTGTACAAAAATAGTGATCTTGTACATTCCAGGGCCTTTTGGGCAGGCAAGATACTACACTGGTCATATGGGAAATTTGAAATTTTGTGTTATAATTTTCACATGATTAAAATAACAACTGTACAAGTTTTGATCTGTGCCCCCTTTCTTCCTCAAAAGTTGATAAAAATCGTACAGTGCAATCTCCATAAAATGGAAGATTTTACTACGTTTATCCATTGAGCTGTATACAAATTGAATCTGCAGGAAGTCCAGGCTCTGTGGCTCTTTTTTGAACAAGGTGTGATGTCACAGGTTACTTGGTCTATATTTATTTGTGTACCCATAACTCTACGAAAATAGGCACAGTTTGGTGACCCTGACCAGAAACATGTTCGGTCATTGGGTAAGCGTTTCCGCGAGTTCCCGACCGAACTGTAATCGAGTTGGCGGCTCTTTTTGGCTTGTTTTCAAGATGGTGGATTTTACAAACCAACTAAAAATTTTCAACGGAATTCTTTAAAAAATGAAAATCCTTGAAGCATGCCAATTCAAAAATGTTGATAAAATTAAGACCAAAGTTCCATTTCTTGAAAAACAAGTTAAAAACTATATTTTGAGAACAATAACTCTTGAGAGATGTGCCTTCACCACAAACTGTTTCTGTTTACTGACCCATTTTCAAGTAGCTCTAGGAAATGATTTCGGTCAGCAAATTTAACCTCACAAATTGTTTTTCTGGTCAGGGTACCCAAAACAGGCCCCTTGTATCAGAACAATCATGTCATGATTTTGTCTCTCCTTTTCTTCCCACAAGGTACTTCAACACATGGAGGACGTCAAAGTGCGCGAGATGCAGATCTTTGACTACAAGAAGAAGATTGCCGAGGCAGAGACCAAGTTGAAGCAGCAGCAGAACCTGTATGAAGCAGTGCGCAGTGACCGCAACCTGTACAGCAAGAACTTGATTGAGTCTCAGGTAGGAAGACCCCTCTGATCTCTGGTTAATATAACCCTCACCCCCAAAGGCACTGGATGACATGTCGCTATACCAATCAGCTACGCATTGCAATGAGCATGTTAAGGTGCTGACCTATCCTCAGTTTGCAATTTTAATCACGCATGCTTCTGTTTTTCACGCGAACCCGCCTGACCAATACACCAGTCAAAATATAATTAGATTTGTAGAAGTGGTATTTTGTTTACCAGAAAATATGTTTAACCTAAACATTTAGAAGCAAATAGGGGCTTTGTCGGTTTAATTTTTCATTTTCTGTTAGTTTCTCCACTCTAGTGCATTTGTGAATTATCTCACTGCAAAGATAAACTAGTTTAATATTACAGATTTTGTACAAAACGTTATCATTGTACCAATTAAATGTGGTGCAACTTGGGAATTTGACTAGAGAAACAGTGCTCTGCAGCTAGGTTGATCCAGTTACACTAGCTTATGTAATATTGATAGACAAACCACACAGCATTCAGTTGACATCTATATAGACTAAAAAGTATTTCATATTCCTTGATTGAGAGAAATTAACAGCAGAAAAGTGCCTAGCTTAACGTCACAGGCGCTAAAGCCTGGATTCGAACCCACCTTCAGAGGTCTCAATCATCATACAACAAGCTTGGTGTATGAATCAGATGTTCAGTCGTCACACTCCATTGATTACCATTCCCCCAGAGACTTCCCCAGTCATTACCTTCACTGGTATGAACTCTTTTACTCCCTGACTTGATCTGTAGGATGAGATTACCGAGATGAAACGTAAATTGAAGATTATGAACCATCAGATAGATCAGCTGAAGGAAGAGATTACTGCCAAGGAGGCAGCACTTGTCAAGGAGCATCTTGATCATCAAAGGTAAAAACTGAATATTTCATTTCCCTGATTTCCTGTATAATTATTGCCATAATAATAATACTAAGTTCTTACATAGCCCTTTATCACACCCGAGGGGCATATCAAAGTGCTCAGTATTTTTCCTGCAAGGCATGCTGAGCTATGAGACCTATTCCTTAATAGCACCATGTAATTGTTTACAAGGTGCTGTGGCGCAATATTCTGCCAATCAAATCAGAAACACTTGGGCAAACCCCTCCTCTTTACGATAAGTGCACTGGGTTCTTTTCCGTGCATTACACAACACCTGGGACCTATGGCTTAACGTCCCTTCCGAAGGACGAAGCAATAATGGTTAAGTGTCTTGCTGAAGAACACAAGTGTCACGACCCGGTCTCAATCCCACACTCGATCTGCTGATCAGAAACACCAGAGCTTGAGTCCAGTGTTCTTAAATGCTCGGCCACGAAACGCCACCAGGAAGAAGAAAAAGAAGAAGAATAAAAGTTGACATTTATAATGTGTCATGTTTATCATAAATGGCACTCCTGGGTGCCGAATTATTGAGAATGATTTAATAGGTTGAAGATACCTTTATATATGATACCCGGAAAGAGATACAAGGTGAAGTTGCGCATATTGGTGCCAGACCTTGCCAGAAACATTGGGGCAAGCCCCTTCTCCTAAAGGTCTTACAAATACAGGATTGGTAGAGTTGATGAAATAGTTGCAGACATTGTTCATGTTTTGTGTGATCAACCAAATAACAATACCTGTACAATTTTGGGCTAAGTCCATTGTGTGAGTCAGGATAGTGAAAAAACATGCGCGATTTTCAGGATGTAAACACATTGTCCTTAATTTTGTTTCTAACAACCGGTTTTCAGATACAGTTTTCTCGAATCCAACTTCATTTCAGGGGGAAATGTTTCACAGAAAAATGGTTCTAGTATGAACTTCATAATCAGTAAGCTTTCAGACTAAAATTAAACAGTGATGTTTTTATCCTTACCAATCCTATATAGTACCTGTATTAATAAGTGCACTGTGCTCTTTTACCTGATTACAAAACACTCGAGAACATACATGTACAGCTTTACGTCCATCCCGAACAATTATTAGTTTAGTGTCATGCTTAAGGAAACTAAGCGTCAAGACCGGGACTCGAACCCACACTCTTCTGATCAGAAAAACTAGAGTGTGAGGCCGGTGTGCTAGACTGCTCGATCAAGACGCACCATATGTGTAGACCGGTCTGATTTTGCTGATGTTTGATGTGATTCTTCTGCATAAAAAAACAAACAAATTGAAACAGATCATTTGTTGGGTTTGGATATGAACACGAGGCTAACTTGGACAATTTTCAGAGCAGGACATCACCTTTACGTTGACCTTTTTGGTTTAGTGAAAGTAAGTCAAAACTTGTGGTTGTTTGTGGCTACTATGGGCATGGTACAAAGCTACTTGCAGCCGCTAAGGTTTCTTAAAGGTCAACTACTGACGATAAATCAAAACAAAGTTTCAAAGAAACACATTAACTGAACAGAAACCTTAACAGCAAATTAATTAAAGATGCTCATTTGTGAAGCCAACTGGAACCAGTTATAAAACAATAACTGCCTTGTGGCTTTATGCTCCAAGTGCTATCAATGATTTTTTCTTGAAGGCCTTCCTGTTTTGCATTTACAATTCAGTTTGGTCAATTTGCAATGATTCTTTACTTGCAACTAATCTCTTGTTAAAAAAACAATTCATTTTTCTTACTCACAACATCAACAAAAAATAAATTACATGTTCATTGATTATTTACTTACAACACATTTTTTAATTAAAACAATAAATTTTTGTTACTCCCTATGATGAAAAAACTCAATTGCATTTCCTTGTTGAGAAAATTCCTCTGCTTAAATTACACTGATTATTAGCTGCAAATATTGTGGTGAAATTGGTCTCATCAGTGGGGGACAAGAAGGTGACTCAAGATGTGTAGATAGAACAGCTTCCATTTAGGGAGCATCTCAAAAGTTGGGCAGGTTCTAGAACGTTCCCATGGGCAAACGCCCGCAGTTCATTGAACTTCCAGAATGTCCCCCCATTACCGCATCATTGCGTCAAAGTACAGGAGCAAACTTACACTTAAGTGAATAATGCGCATGAGTATTTTGAACATTCTAATGCAACGTTCTGTCGTTCCAACGGAATGGTCCATGTGCACTCGCTGGGATACCTATCCAATCCATACAGAACATTTCTTCTGTCCCGACTTGTGAAATGCTCCTTTACCTTCATAATGTCCTCCCCTTAACAATGTCCTCCACTTTCATTTCATAAGTTAACTATAAAAAGTACTTCCAGATTCAGTGCGGATTGCAAAACAAATTAAGTATTGGTCTCAGCGAAAAAAAACATGGCAAATGCAACACATTAATTTTGTCTGTCTCTAGAAGTTGTCACTCATCACCAATGTGAAGTAATTGTTTAATTTTTTTCTCCAGTAATGGGCTCCTTTTACATGTGTATCTGAATGCGGTTTTGGTTCAAGAATGCACACTCAATGTGATGAGCGTGACATTGCATGACGCTAAGCTGCTCTTCCACCTTCTTAAATATTGCATTTCCTTGTTTGTTCCTCCTTTCCAGAGTCGAGAAGGAGAAAGAGGCCCTGAAGGGAGAGCTGCAGCGCATGAAGCAGCAGGCGACCGAAAGCAAGGCCTACATTGAGGCCCAGGAAGCGGAGGAACGTAAACTCCTCAAGATCATCTCCGAGGCAGATGCAGAGCGTCTCCGCCAGAAGAAGGAACTCGATCAGGTAGGTGTTTGTGTCATCCCTTGAAACCCGAACCCGGTTCAGTTGGCTGGCATTAATTGATTTGAAAGTCGATAGATGGAGCGCGGCATGACTTGTTGATGTGGTCAACAATCAGGGGACACTTACTTAGTTCCCCTAGCATTACGGCTTGGATTTTTAAACCGTGGAAGGACACACGATGGATCGAGGATCATGAAAGCTCATTCCCAGGCAGATGAGGGATCCCCGTGTCTGTTGGAATATCTTACTGTGAAACTCATTCATGTGACTTGGGGCGCTGAAGCCAGAAATGATCTGGTGCTTTGATCTGAATATTTAACGGTGGCCTTGTAGCACAAGAGAGGAGCAGTCTCTTTTGGTGTGTGTATGTAAAAATTGTGTATTTGTCCATAAAAACATTTGAATGAATACGTAGATATCATATGGTATTTCTGAACTTGGCAGCACTACTAAACAGTGAATTGGTACTACGACTTTATATCGTATAGACAAATATAAAAATATTAATCTTACCAAAATTGATTGCATGCTTTTGTCCTCCCAGTCTTATTTTGGTTACATTGACATTGACTTGAATGAGAGAAAAATAGGACGACTTTACCATGATCAACGCCTGAAAACAATTGTCCCGTTGTAATTTTCTCTATCAATACAAGGACAGATTTCTTCAAGGATGACTTTGATTGTTTTGTTTGAAGTGAGAAATGGCCAGGGTGTCATCCCTGCTGTAGTGAGGCCTACGAACCCTTTAACCTGCCCCTAATAGATTTCAGAATTTTAGATTCTGTGGAATTGAATGAGTACTTGGCTATTCCGCATCAAATGATTATTAGTTAGTCACTCATTTCATGATGAGGACTGCGCAGCGGAAGATCAAATGGCATGACTGTAAGCCTTAAGAGCAACCCAAAACTTGCCGATTGTGTAATTGGAAGCCTTCGCTGACCACTAGGCGAGCTTCATCATTTATAGGCCATAGATTGCCTCAGATATGCCAGAGGGGGGGGGGCAGGATGCTGGTCTTCTTGGCAGAATTTTAAATAAGACATACGGCTCCAGTGTGGCCAAGAGCAAAGAGATTAACATACTTTCAAATAATTGTGAAACCATCAAGGGCAGGCTTTCAGCGGTTACAGTATTGATGAGATTAAACCGCGGTTGGGTCTCTCCAAAGTTAGCCACAATGTTTCAAAAATGAAAGATCAAAGCAACAGCATTTGAGCAGGAGCCACGTGTTTGCATTACTGTGAGACATTTTTATTCATACAATTCAATTGGAAAGTCTAAATTAAGGAATGTTGATGAAGTTACCTTGTGTAGATATAAAGTCCGCCAGTACGTCATGTTTTCAAGCTAAACTGAAATGAAAGATCAAAGGTTGCACTTACTAAAAAAGGTCTGTATTATTATACACTCGGGTGTTTCTTCGGTTTCATTGACAGAAATCGTAGTTTCCTGGTAAAATCTTGATAAGGCACATAATCAGAGAAAAGTAAGAGCTCTTGATATTATTAATAATAATAATAGTTGTAATAACTTTATTTATTGGTGGCAGTCATGTCACCTCAAAGATTATTTTTAATGGGCCATCATGAAACAAATCTGAGAAGAAAAAAACAAATTACATACACAATTTTACACACAAAAGCAACCTGGAGTTATTTCATGGATAGTTGATTCTTCAATCTGGTATTAACCACTTGGCTTGTCCACACCGTACAAAAATATAAAATTATACACAATGCACTAAACACAAACACTCAGGAGTCTAAAAATACATGTAGTCTGTGAGGAGAGATGTATGGGTTGATTGAAGAGATGCAAACCGCATCCCTTGCAAAGTAAAAAAAGAAGAAGATTGCTCCCAGTCATTGCCTCAATCCCGTCTTAAAATGGTCCCCAATAGAATGCCCGTTTTGGCCATAGACGTGTCCTTTGGTGAAAGGAAAAAGTGCCTTACCTCTTGCCTCACACGAATGGATTCAGTCCTGAACAATCGTGATTTTCTGAGATCCATTGTGCTTGGTTTCTCTTAGGGCATCGTATTTTACATTACGCTTTTGATTAACAGTCAATTACTACTCAACGTTTAGCATCATGTACTATTCATGGGAGACGTTTACCTTTGTACCATCGTGTGGCAAAGTTCCAATCAATAACTCATAGGTGAAGTGTTCAGTATTCTTGATTCCCCATGCAGTTAGTACCAATTTCTTGTGGTTTTCATCATCTTAATTTTAAAAAAAGTACAGGAGAGTGTATGCAACGAAAGAAACATAGTAAATGGTATCCACAACTTTAATATCTGTCACGCTAGCAGTTTTTCAAATAATTGTGATTTTTTTCAAGTACCTAAAATCACCCAAGAGTGTTTCAACATGTTAATGGACATGCAGACTTTGGAAATAATTTGAGTTGATTCATTCGTTGATTCATTCTTATTTTGATTTTTATAAAACGCCTTCAAATTGCCATCTAAAAAGGAAGGACAACAGTTACCTGCCTTTTCCGTCCATTTTCTGTATTGAAATTTTTGAATTATTACAAAATTATTATACTAATTAACTCAAATTATTTTCGGTGTAAGCCTGCATGTTCGTACATTCACATGTTAAAACACTTTTGGGTGGTTTCAGGTCCCTAAAATAAAGCTACAACCACTTGAAAAAACTGCTAACGTGCCGGTAGATAAGTAGTACACTTTATTCTCTAGTCACTCAGTTGTTCCCTGGACTGGAATCAAACTCGCTTTGATTCTAGAGGTCGTGTCTGCAGCACTTTTTAATGTTATATCTATACCCTTTTTTAAATATTATTGTATGCAATTGCAGCCAGTGTAACTTTTTCGCTATGTATTGTGCTTGCACAACATACATCTGAGAAATACTTCTTGGACTTTGTGGGAGCACACCTTGCATATCATATATACAGGCAAGAGGAAACACTGTCATTCATTTGCATGTAACCTGAACAGAAGCTGAATATCTGAGTGTATTTCTGCTTTTTATTTTGTAAAAAGCCCCCCTAACACTAAGTAATCTGAGTCTTACTCAGGTTGCGCCTGTGCGTGTGTACACCCCCCGGACCATAAAATACAAAGGACATTTTTTTTAGAATGTCTTCGATTATTATTTAAGGTATTGGACAACTGCACTGCACTCTTCCTTAGTACACAATGTACAGTGTACTTTTACATTCACTATTCTCAGGAAATGTCCCTCAGATATCGTACCAATTGGTCAGCCATGTCCCCCCGGACTGCACGGAACCATTGTCTGTTGTCCTGTACACACAAACTGCTGAACTTTAAGTCCAGAATGACCCCTGAGATGTGTTACAGTGCAATGGATGCGTTGAGTGTTTACGTCACCGTGCCCCATGCTTTGATCTTGTAAGGGCTAGGGGTTTTGGTTTTTTTCGTAGTCGAGGGAACGTGTACGAGGGAAATCTTAATCTAACATTTCAAGTGGCACCAAGCAACGGCCAGGGGCATTGGGACAGCTGCCTCAGTGAAGTTTTTTTTTGTGGGGGGGGGGGTGTTCTGAACAAATTATGACCACAGAGTCACAGTGTAATCTGCGAACGAAACAATTTATGGTATACTCACGTCAACACTTTTCATCAAGACACGACATGACCGTTGTCGCCACCAGAAGTACCGAAATTGCTTATAATTTTGTTTAGAATGCGCAACTACGCAATTAAGCACAAAGTGACCTCCCATTAACCATTTAGTCTGACGGCTGCATTTGGTTTACGTGATAACGTGTTCTTGAATTATAGAGCTTTTCAGGAAAGAGAAATGGCAGACTTTTATCTGAATGCAGACTTTGTTATGTTTGCTTAGTAAAACAAAAAAATCCATTATTCTGTTCAGATATAAAGAAAGCATACTTTTTGTTGTAATTCGCTTGCACCGAGGACACTGCCTCCGGGTAGCTCGTTGTAAAAACCTATAACTCAAAGGTGGAAATGCCATCATTTCAACATACCTCCTAAAATGCTGATCCTAGTTTCAGACAAATCTGTCAGCGATGTCTCTCGTCCCAGCAATTCTCTTCCAAGCAAATTGTCAGTTCAAACACAAAAAAATTCATGCTGTTGAACACAAAATAAATACATAGAAAAATGAAAGAAATCCTTTGTGTTGTAAAAATGAAATACAGAAGTTCATGAATGTGTACATAGGACACAATGTACAAAATGGAGTTTTTAAAATTTATTTACACAGTTGTGAGAACATGCCTGGCTGGGTTCCTTGAACCTGCTTATTTTTTCCCCCAGAATAGATTTCAAAAAAACACATTTTGTTCAAATTGACAGTCTCCACCATGTACATTCTAAGTACTACAATTTCCAGGAGGATTTGTTGAACAAGCAGGTAGAATGCCGATTGAAATCGTAATGGAAATACTTCTGAATGGAGGGATTGTATATTCGCGTAGTGCACTATATTTGAATGGACCATTGCTGATTCTCTGGGGTGCGTAAACGTCAAACTGCACCTGCATGAAAGCTGAGAATGTCCAATATCGTTTGGAAAAGTGTATATTGAATTGCATGAAGCAATTCGGCCAGAGCTATAACTGGCATTGTTGCTGGACAAGTGTAACTGCCAAGCAGAACCTGATGGGGATCATGCGGCATGCATTACACCAGATACAGCTCTGTGTTGGTATAGTCTGTTGTTGTTTTGTTTTAGTTTTAAAAGCAAAGTTGTTCACCTGGTTCGTAAGACATTACTTTTCTGATACATTGTTAATGGTAACACTGATACCACGTGGTCTCTATTGCCCTCGTCTTTGCCTTCGGGAGCCTTTCCAAAAGTATACCATAGATTTCCCAAATGGAAGTGCCATTTGCAATTTAATGAAAATGGCCCTGCCCACGCAAGCGAGAAATTGCGTGCCTGAAAATCTGCACTGGAGTTTTCTTTAAAATAATTCTGCTGGGCATTAGGGGGCCTACTCTTTGGCTAAAAGTGTGGGTGATTTCTATGTATTGGTCCCTTGTACTGACGTCACACCCAGCTACTGTCTGCCCACGGTCTGCCATTTTTAGAGTCAAGATTGTATGTAAATGCATGTACATGTATGTGGTAAAGCATGTTAGCGTGCGCCTGTTGCATTTGATGCAACACAAGGGGATACCGATTCCCAAATGGATTTATTGTGGTGATGACGTCAGGTGAGTGGGGTCAATACACATGTCTTGTCTACCTCCCTGAGGGGCGCGAATTAAGAGTATACTGGGGAGTCGTATTCCTAAGAGAGGGACTCTGCCGTATGAACCCTGTTAACACTTGAAAATTTTTATTTGTGTCAGCATTCTATTATATTATGAAAAACATAAAACTGGGGGGGGGCACAAATGAGGGATTCAAAATTTCAGACCATTTAGAATGCAAAATTTAGGTTAGATGAAAAAAAGAGAGTTAATGGCCCGACGTTTCGACTTTAGCAAAGTCTTTCTCGAAGGCTAAATGACAACACAACACAACACAACACGCGTAAACAGGTATGCTGGTGTAACAAAAGCAGTCAAGTGGACAACAATGGAGAGAGAGGGAGAGAGAGAGAGAGAGAGGCAGAAACCACACAGGAAAAGCAAGTAATGAACAACAAGGGGTGGGGTGGAGGGAAGAGGCTGGTTTGAGCACAAGAGGTTGGAAACACAGAGGACCAAATCAAGGGTGGGAAGAGGGGGAAAAAATAATTAATTAATGAATGAGAAAGACTAAAAAAGGGGCCATATCTGTGGAAAAGGAAGAAGACAACAAGTTGTCAGTCAATTCTTGGATGTTCAGATGATTTGAATGGTCTGGAGGAGCCTTATCCACAAATTAGGGTTGTTCAGTTTTCTGAACCCACTGACAACTCTCAGCCTCAAACCTCAAAGTTGTTGTTTCCTGCCGAAACTTACAGTAGCAGTGGTTGGACCATCCAAGAACGTGTGACCGCAATGCATTTTACATGTTGCATCATTGATTGTCAAAAAGCTCAAAAACATCAGTATAGGTGGAGCTGTAAGCCCTCTGCCGTTTATGTGCGTAATGTCTGCTCCATTAATTTACCTGCTTTTCTCAGAATGTGGTGCCCCTTTTAGAATTGATTCTGATAACTTAATTCATCTGTGTTAAACACTCCTGTCCAGCCGTCTGCGATGCCCGTTGTTGTCCCCATTTAGTATGCAGCATGTAAATCTCTTAAGCACTGTAATTACAACAGATGAAAACACGATAGAAAAATTAAACTAGATGACAAATAGTGCCGGGTTGCACAAACAACTTCGTAAATTACATGAATTATGGACGACACACTGTTTGCATTTCGCCCACTTCTCTGAATACGGCGAAACTGAAATGTTGGCAAATTGTATTTCGGTTCGCCGTGAGACAAGTCTAGCTGCGCAGAGTTTGGGTTCCTGTACAAACAGACCTGAAAATCACAAACTTGATTAGGTGTGGAGAAGTCCGTGAAAATACATACGGGCACGAAGTCAGATTGTATTTGTTTTGCGTTGATAAGTTTGAGTCTTCGTATAAAGTGGTGGTTGTGCTTCAAATCAGTCAAACTCCAAATCTCCAGGCCCGTTTACAAAATATGGAGAAGTCGCCATCAGCCTACACATAAAATGGTCAGGAAGAAGTGGTTTTTCACGCTGGCAATGGGGACCAATGTTATCCTAGCTATATCAACGCCACTGCAAAATCAAATCAGTTTCCCTTCTTACGTCAATATCGAACGCAGTTTGTCCACTTATGTTTTTAAAGAGCACAAAAGATTTATGACATCATTTCTGAGTGGTTCTCCTTTGGATTAAGCGTCGTGGTATTTTTGTTTCGTCGAGTAGAGAGATAGAAGGGGGGAGGGAGGGGGACAGGGCAAACACACATGTTGGACAATCCCCATGTCGCAATAAAGTCTTCGAACGTGCTGTCACGTTTGTTTGGTCAGGCTCTCTCATCTTTGCATGTATGCGACTCGTTCCATCTCAACAACGATCGTCATTCAACATAAATCTGCTTCTTCGTTTGATCGGAATAAACTCAGCTGGTCCTAAATTGAATATAGTGATCCGCATGTCACGGGAAACAGTTGTCTCCGTCAATAAACCCAGGGGTAAAAAAACTAACTTTTAATCCTCAGACACTGGCCAATATTTGATATCTAGCTGTCGGGCATTGTTTGCACTAAGGTGACAAATTGTTGCGAAATTGAAACTACCGTCACCCCGCAAAGAATGGAAGCGCTAATAATAAATTGAGGGAGCATTGATTTTGTGTACAGTGTGCTTCCTGTAGGTAATGAAAATTGCAAGTTGAGATTGGAAATGAAATGTATACTTTCATGTATTGAGCGGGGAAAATTATGGCATGGTAATGAAACGATGTCACGATCAGCTTACTGCGAGATTCACGGGTAATTTTTTGCGGATTAAATCGCATTCACCAGTCAAAATGTCTGATGACCCGTGGTATGTATGTGTGTGTACATACATGCGCATGTACTTACATTCTTACATTGCTATCTATGTGAGGACTTTCCTTTGTCCCTCTAACTTAACACTCTCCATAGACTTAGCGCATGACAAAATGTGAGGACACAAAAATACAAAGGATTCCAATGTGAGGACAGCATTGTTCCTTTTGTATTTCTTTATTCTACAGTCCCCACTCTTCTGGTAATACCATGTCAGATCCAGATGCACTGTGTGTGGTATATCCTGTATTTCAAAGAGCAAAAATAAATTAAATTTTCAATTTCAAAATCCTTCGAAAAAGCTACAACTTACATGAAATTATGCACCACATTTTTTTCTGTGATAAAGGGCATTTTTATAACAATCAAAACGTTTGGAATACATTGACAGCACCCTTTTCAGAATCACCAACTTCTTTCAGTATACCCAAAACTAATTTAATAAATAAACTTTGAACTAACGTAATTCGAACCTGAATGCTTTTTCACAATGACACAACAGCGGTTTCATCTATTACTTCTGATCTGTTCATGTGTGTGAAGTTTGCATATTGATAGGAGCTAAGCCTGGTAGCGCACGGATGCCATGGGCTTCGTTGTCCTGGTCTTAGCCTGATGGGTACCTGCCCCCTCCAAAAGTTTCCCATAGACTTTAAGATTTTTGAATGGAAGCGCCCTTTGCAAAATGAAAATTGCCTCGTCCTCGCCCTGGGCTTCGTGGGATTACTTTGAATATCTGACAAGCGACGGGCAGAAGAGTACTGAAGTGACCCCTCCCTAAAACTCTCTCTATAATATTCCAGAGATTCCCCGAACACAATGAAGACACAATATGAGGTTGGTACACCGTGCCAGATATCAACCACCATATAAAACTTTCTGGTGATTTAAAACAATGTGTGCTGTATCAGGCATGACAACATGTTATCAATGCTGAGATTCACAGAACTCAATTAAATGAAGACACAATTGGGGGTGGGGTAGGGGGTACACCATACCACATAATCGAGCACCGTGAAAAGGAGATTTGCACAAAACAATAAGTTTTCGGGCTACACCCACACACCATATATCTCCAACTCACCGTACCTTATAAACTCATCAAAAATAATAACTTCATCTGTCAATTGTTCGCGATGATTGTCTGTGTTTAACAAAATAAGATCTATACAGCATACACCACGTAGTTGCGTGGTCTTTATTTTAACAAATTTTCGTACAAACACCTTATCAAAACAACCGCATAACCGCAGCTCCTTGAGTGGCCCATAGTTAGTGGGCTCAGCAGAATGTCTGCTACGTAAGATATTAGATGTTTGACGTAAATTAGAAGGTTTTTTTCGCTTTGCACAACAGGCAGTATTTCATGCACTTGAAATCGAAGCACTTAATGATGACGTCATCGGTTTTTGAGAGAAGCAGTTTCTCTTGTTACGGTGACTCGTGGATCATAGTATATTGCAATTATTTTTTAAATTTTTTATGTTTTTGCTAACAAAATTCAGCAAATCTTATACAAGTTTTCTCAGCTAATTTCAGCAATTTTTTTCTTCATTTACACGCATTCAAATCCCCACGCACGTTTCTGTAATGCTTTCGAACTAGGGTTTCGTTTAAGCTACTAATTAATTAAATTTTGTTTTCGTGCACACATGATTTGGTTCTTCCCACAAGTGCCTTTTTTAGTCAATCTACTTCATATATAGTCATTCAAGACTATCTTTGACATTTCTTTAGTTGCACTTCTACTATCCTATTTACATTTGATGAAAATGAATGGCTGACCAGCCTCTTGCTTTTTGACTATTGTGAAACTGAATGACCATATATTTGAAATGCTAAACTGTTGAAATTGATTTACTTCTTTTGACCATTGAATGCTGACGTGACGGAGCATTTTTTTTCAACCGACATGAATGAAACGGGTTTTAAATGGAAAGAACTTCGTTGAAATTAAACGGGAGTAGGAAAGTCTTGAACATATTTTTTTGAACATATTATAACTGAAGTAAAACGCGAATAGGCCTATGTACACAAGAGCTCCATAGTTTGGGTGCAGAAGATTAACAAACACGTCTGTTGCCGCTGGCCTGGAATTTCATGTTTGAGAGAGCCACTAGGTGATTTCCATTTTGCAAAAAACACTTCCATTAAAAAAAATCTTCAAGTCTTTGGGATATTTTTGTAGGCGCACATTGCAAGGTCAAGACCAGGGCGACGGAGGCTGCGACCCCCGTGTAAATCCTTCACCGTACGGAGAAGCACTTGCCTTTGGTGTTGAAAGAAGCAGTTTGAAGATCTGCAGTTTACAATTAAATTCTTTTGGAGGACATACAAATATGAACGTGTGTGTGTGTGTGCGATAAAAATAACCAAAAAACAACTCACTGATTGAAGGGAAATATTTTAAAGAAAACATCTCATCTGAACGTGTGGTTATTTATTATTTTCCTGAGTATCGTTCTTGTCGCAAATCTCTCAAGAATGGGTGTTTAGTTTCTAATTCGAAGTCCGGGAATTCCAGCGGCATTTCCCCCAAAGAGCTGAAAACCCTGTTTCATTTGAATAGATTGATTGCCCGTATTTGCTGTTTGATTACGGTGCTATCTCTGTGTGTATATAAAAAATAAAAAAAAATAAAAAATAGTAAGAATATAAGCATCGGCATGAACTGTCAACAGGGAAGTGGTACAATGTAGTCCATTATTGCCGCCAAACTCTGGATTGACAAAATCGCAAAGTTGTCTTAAGAATAATATCTGGGACTTCTGATGAATATTTTTTTATATGAATGATGTTGACATTGCAAATTTAATGAATATCTAATTTGAAATTGGCACGGTTGTAAGTGCAGCTGCCATTGGAAATGCTGGAGGGGATTTTTTTCAAAGAAAAAGAATGTGATTGGTAATTACTGTATATATTGAAAAAGAAGGGGGAATAATAATTTCACTCTCTCAATATAACCTATATATGTATAAAAGATCTTGACAAAGTAGGGAGTACGCCATACAGCAGCTCAGTTGGTAGAGTCCAAAACCCGAACGTATATTGGGATTATTATAAATAATTTACTCCATTTTTATTTGAAATTTACACAACTGACTTGAAATTTTACATCAGAAGTAGTTGCCCCTTCCCAAGCATTGAACTCGGCTGCTTTCACGTGATCTGCCTCGTTTATTACGCGCGCGCTCAATACCCTATATAATTACCTCACTAATATCACAGTACATCCATTCCAGAATCAATCACTGTTTGGTGAACATTGTGATAATGGCAAACCTTTAGGAGTTTGTTCTCGTTAATTGTTTGTACGTTTTGCCTATTAAAAAGAAGACCAGAAACAAACAAACACGGGGAAATTGTCTCTGTCGTAACAACGGTACTTATCACCGTCATCTCCACACCCAAATGGCATTTTAATGCCGGCGGTAATCTGTCTGCACTTTTGGCGGGAGTCACGCCGAAGTACTCCCAGAGTTGAACTGAAACCACTTTACAGCATGGCGACATCGTTGCCATTGTGGTATTAATTCGTTTGCAAGCTCCACTGTGGGAACTCGATTTACACCTTGCAGAGTCCAACAACAAAACATGAAGTTCAAACTATGCCTTCAAAATCCTTCCAATGACATTCAAACATTTTTGTTGATTTGAAGTAAAATGTGATGTTCACATACTGCAGGGAGCAATACAGGTGTCAGTTCATCAATCGGTTATTCCCTCCCTCCTCAAAAAATAAAAATAAATAAATAAAAATAAAAATGCAAATACATCTTTACCTGGCAAATTTGTTTTTTTAAATTGATAATGTGCTAAACTAACCGCAAACAATAATCGGAAGTACTTTGGCACATCCGAACCGGCCGTCTCAGCGCTCAGTCCTCGCCAAACACGTAGCAACTGCGGGTTCCAAGGGAGTGTAATTGTCTGCATGTTTCTCACAGTTCAGGCGATGTTAAGCATGATGGGTGCTCTCTGTCGAGTAAATGGCTCGCAATCGGAAGAGAAATAAATCAAGAGTCTGCGCATTCAAGGGAATGATAATGTTTTTTTGTGTTTTTTTTTACTGTACGGCTCATTCTTGAAAAAGAAGAAGAAAAAGGATTCTTTCAATGCTGTCGCAGTAGACTTGTGGCTTTTTAAAAATTTAATAGAAAAGTAGTTTGCATCTTAATCGAGAAAGTGAAAGGAATGCAAACTCTAAAGTCAGTGATTCGTGCATAGTTGACTTTGAGTGATGGTTTTACAGCCGGGTTTTTTGGGTGCCATGGAAGTGTAAAGTGTATTTTTTGAATGGTCTGCTAGCTGGCTTTTTAAAGCTTTTAAGAAATATCACCAATAAATGTCGTGGGTTCGAATCTCACCTGCATGTGGAATTTATTTTCATGGGACTCGGGGAAAGAACTGCGAGTGCTTTACACACATCGGTGTAATGGGTAAAACCAAAGTATTCTTTTTATATCCCAGAGGCAAGTTTAACATCACCGATATGAGTTACTGTTTGCAATTACATGTACATGTATTTTGCAGTTGTTACTGCAGGTTTGTTTCATGTTTTTGGTTTTGTATAGGGGCTGTTGTTTGTTTGTTTGTTTGTTGTGTTTTTTTACTTAAAAATTGTAGCTCTTTGAAGATCAACGTTGTTTCTTTAATTGAAATTTAAACAGATCCTCCTATATCAATCTTTTGGAGATATTGTTGGTCAAAATCTCCGTCTAACAAAGCTCATCCTTTTATTCTCACATTCATTGGATCGTTTCTAGATAATTTGAATCTGTGTGCTCGCTCGGCACCACAGCGATTGTGAAAGCGTGCTTGAATCTAATAAACCCACCTCTATAAAAATCAGACAGTCTAGCTTCTTGATTCTCTAACAAGCTCACGCACGAAAGTTTATTTCTCGTGTCCAAATTAATTAGGTTGGTTGGAGAATGGCCCGCGGGAACTGCTGCATAAAAATGGCGATTATCATGCCTGTGGGTAAAAAATGCATACATTGTTCAAAAATCAATATAGAGGAAGAGATAGGGGAAATATTGGGGAAACTGTGCCTTTGATGATTAGATGCGTGGAATTTGGCACACGGTCAGAGTATGTCATGGGAATGATACTTGGCTAAAGGGCCATTACTTATTTGTCCTTTTATAGGTAGAAGAAACAAGCAATTTCGACATTTTCAAAATGGCTGCCATTGCTTTGTCGAAGGGCAAATCTACGATGGCCTAAATATCTTTCTCATGACATACTCTGACTGTGTCATATTCCATGATTGAAACACCAGAGGCACCATCACCTACTAGTCGCACTATGGGTGAGCATTCATCAACAAAAAACAAAACAATACAAAACAGCTAAAACCAATCAGGTCACGTGGAATGATCTTTGCCACCCCAAAACGATGTGTTTCGCGTTAATTTTTGTACATGATGCAAAGAGATTCAGACTTTATTATTTCCCCCCTCAAACATAAAATGTAAGCCATTTTAAAGAGCCCCGTTGCGCAGTGTAAATACTTCACTGTCTGTAGTAGTTCTGTGTGCACAAATCTTTACATAAATTATTCGACCACTGGTTTGAAGACTTCTCTTCACTACAAGAGAATCAGTGTGTGGTTAAATACGGCTCGCCCTGTGCTGAAGTGACAGTTGTGCATTTGTATTATGTAAAGCGATACTGTTTCACAGCTGATCATGGTCCAATTTCATGGTTCTGCATACCATGAAAGTCTGCGCTCACGGCACCCTGTAAAGCACATTGGCCGTTTTCGAAACCACGTCTTGGGCTTTAGGCTTTGTCAGTTGTTTAGAAAATGGGTGCTTTCCTTACGGGGCTTCATAGGTATATAAATCCCAAACCCAAGCCCAAAAGCCGTAGTTTCGAAAAGGGCAGTATAGTTATACGAAGCCTTTAATGGGAGACTTTGGAACGCTAGGTGGTAGCAAACTTACCAGGTAATTCCATTGTTTACGTAGTTTTGAGCATGCGCACATTACCGAGAACAGTGGTTTTGCCACCCAGCGTCCCAACCCTCTTGATAAAGAGCAGTGATTTCACCCACGGTGCTAATTTACCTACCAGCTAACCAACAACCACTGTAACATTCAAGTCTGCAAGATATTATAATATGGGTGCTCCAAAAAAGTACACTTGGTAGATTTGCTTTCTAACAAGTACAATGTACGCCTGATTGGTGGGCCGGCTATTTTATACACGCGGGCATAATGAGTCGTCAGGTGCGGATATAACTGTTTTGTTTCGGAATAAAACGAAAAGTCATTCTCGAGTGTCACCTGCCTGGACAAAGAGTCCAGTATCCGATCACGATATTGAGAGAATGAAGGATTTGTAATTAAATCCTAAAACGATACTTACAGGGCTGTTACACCGATAAAATGGTTTTGGCGTGGGTTTAAGCTCTGTGACACCGGAATAACATTCGGGGTCGTTCGAGTGGGGGGAATGAAGCCGTTTCTGAGATTGGACAGTAGCTCAACTGCTGTATCAACTTGCAGGTTTTTTTAAATATAGGTTTTCCCGGCCAATTTCAACAAAAATCCATTCAATTTCATTTTAACTGCTGGCTCATTCAATTTCGTTTGAAAACGAATGCTCCGTTGAATCAGCATTCAACAGTCAAAAGGAGTAATTCAATTTCACCAGTTTAGCATTCACTGGTCAAATAAGATCATTCAATTTCATTAGGCTGCAAGACTCATTCAATTTCGTAAAAGCCAGCAGCAAGAGCTAGTCAACCTTTCAATTTCATTAATGAGCAAACATTTTCCAAATGTTTGCATTCAAATTAAAATTCTATGTTATGAGCTTTCTGATTCGAGCAGCCTATATAAAGGCAGATATTTTGAGGGAAAAGTCATTTTTACACTAGTTTGGCGTTATCTCCAAGTATAGGCCTAGGCGATTTTGAATGAAAAGATGGCTGCCCGTGGTCGATACAGAGCAGTGAATAATGTATATAGGGAGAGACTGATTGAATCATTCGAGAGTTATCAGGCTGACTACCTACAATTAGCAGACACTCTTGGCATCAAGAGATCTACTGCAAGGTCAATAGTGGCAACATGTTTGCGTGCCGGTCGTCACGAAAAGTTGCCGACTGGGGGAGCACACAACACCAAGGTAAATCAGGAAATGCGAGATGGGCGTGAGCGATTACTGGATGACAACCCTCTTCTAACACTGAAACAGATGAAAGATTACCTCCAACATTCGCTACCAGACAAATCACAGGAAAACAACAAGATTAATCTGTTTTTAAATTTTATAACGACCCCTTATAATTTAAAGTTTTTTGTTTCCTTTTAAAACATTTGTTAGCTTCTAGTTTGTCATGGTCCGGACATTAGCAGAAACAAAGACAACAACATAAATACCAGGGAAACGAACTTTCAAGGCTATAGCAAAAGATTTAGGTCGCATTTCAAAATTATCGGGTACAGGCTTTAACTTTAAAGGTATCAAAGCAAAAGAAACAATTATTTCAATTAAGAAAAAACACATGATGTAAATGAAATGTAAAAAATAATGTGCCAGTAAAGGTGCTATAATTTCCAGCTTACTCGTTTAGCCATAACTCATGTTTAATTTGAAAAATGCACAGAAGTTGAAATTCGTTGCCCATAAACGAAAAAGAAAACGCAAGCTAGCAACAAAATGATGTTCGCTTCGGTGAGTCTTAATTTGAATGCATCAATTGTAAATAAGTAGTAGAAATTCAACTTAAGAATGGTCAAAGTGTAGTCTTGAATGCCTATAAAATGAAATAGAATGACTGAAACGAATCTGAATGAGAAAAACGAAATCATGAGTGCACGAAAACGAAATTGAATGCATTAATAGCTAAAAAGAAACCCTAGTTTGAGAGGATTAGGGGGAAATGCGTGAATTTGAATGCGTGTTAATAAAATTGAATAATTTTTTTTGCTGAAATTGGCCGGGAAAACCTGTAGTATATTTTGCCGAGAAATTGTTTTCATACTCGGGGTATAGTTTTTTTTCAAAGGTATCGTGATCACAGTGCACTGCAACGAAATCATGTCAACTCGTTCTCCAGAAATCAACGTTGATCGTAGTGGAGACACTTCTTTTTGTCTCGCATTCAAATCGTCACTTCAACCAAAACGAGGCTGGGAGGGTGAGGCTGGTTCCCTTTTGGTGCTGGTGTAGCGATGATCAGTGTGTCTGTTTGCTACATACATTGGGAAACATGAACTCTGGCATTTGCTCTAGAATGCGGTGGTCGTGGGTTCGAATCCCACACGAGTAGTATGCCCTTGGAATGTTTTCCCCCACGCAGGTACGGGACAGTACTGAGTATATAATGCTCACCACACACCAGTGTATAAGGGTAATCTTAAGAAATACATAATGGTAGAGTTATAAAGGTCTTCGTAGAAAACTTACTTTTAAAACTTGCCAAGGCTTGTGTGTAGCATTCCATTGTATGCCTATATAGGATAATCACAAATCACAATACTGTGAGACGGTGCACATGTGAAACTTTGAACAGTTAAAAACCCGCCTTTTCTTTCTAAAGTGCTGAAAAAGTGGACACTTTCTTGGAAACTATTCTTTTGATACTGAGAGCGTACATAAGATGACATGTTTTATAGGACTACAATATTTTATAGAAATATGGTTGATATTAATATTTTTCTGGTAAAGGAAACTATAGCTCTGTACTTAGATTCGGTTGGCATAGAGAAGACAAGGAACAATATGTCTTATGTATTTAAACAAAAAGGCAATCGTGAAATCATCTGTGGAAACATTTGTTTTGGGGACACTCATTATTTTGCCGCGCATGTGCAGTAATTTTTAATGCAATCTGAAGGCCCAGATTGCAATACAGTACACGTATGAGTAGAAATCTGTGGTGATTACAAATACTGGTGTTGACAGCCTTGTCAAGCGGCTACATTTTATTAAACCCCTCGTATATACTGCATTTCATGTGACCATTATCTCAGCATGATCAGATCACGTACGAGTGAAGTGCACCAATTGATAAGATGCATGTTTGGGAGCGAGCCAGCTGGTGTGTGGCCTCATCATGGTTTCCCTGGGAGGGGGTGGGTGGTGGGCTCTATTTTAGAGGAGATGTTTGGCGCCTGTATTTAACCTAAAACGGCTCTAAAGCTGCCTGTTAACTTGTGGTTCAGTTGTCTGCCTATTTAAGAAAGGAAACTTATTTTTTTAGTATGTGACGCTATCCTTCCCTTTTCACCGTGAGGGGCATTTTTGTAAAACTGTTGAGCAAAACAAATTTTGGCCTACTCAGCAGAGAAAAACCTTGCTTAGCAGAAGAGGTTTCCAGCACCCCAACCCCCCCCCCCCAAAAAAAACCCAAAACAAAAAAAAAAACAGAAAAGAAAGAAAACAAACAAACAAACAAACACAAGGTAATGTATAATGTTTGTGACTGTTTCCTTGCAAAATTTTGCTTGGCAGAAAAATGAGTTAAGCGCCATTTTCTGCTTAAAAAGCTTGATGAAATTTGACCCCTAGATGGTTTTGTGAGCACCTGTGCATTTGTGTTTGATTGTATGTAAAAAAATATTTCCGCAGCATACACACCCAACAGGAATATTCTCCCTGAAATGCGAACTTAACATTTTGTTTGGTCGTCTATGTTTAGTCCAGAGTAAATACTTTGTAATTTGCTTCACAATGGCCGCAGCAGGACATTGACTGCTGTCAAATGAATCATGCACGAATGCAATCTGTAGGCATCCTTGGATATAATGTACTATGATATTAAAAAGATGAGACCCTTTGTGTAGCCAGCTGAAATTGCGACGAATGCATGTCCAGACAACGCACAGAGCAAAAGCCTGCGTGCTCTGGCCACACAGTTCAAAAACCCCTATCTGAAGGTATTATTGAATTTTTTGTTTTATATTCAGCAAGACCTTCGGCTCAGTAGTGCTATCAGGTAATCAATTACAATTTCATATCCGTTAAAGGGGCGTTACATGAAAAGTACCGTTAGTAGAAATCTGAAGAAGAAGACAACTAAATCCACACACAATTGCTTTTCTTGGGAAAAGGAACGTTTCGTCTGGCCGAACGATTACTGTGGAGACCACTCTTGTTCGATAACTTAATTTAGGAGCTCCAAAGAAACAGCTTTACGAAATTAGGTCCAGGTTTACCGAGCCGAAAACATGTGAATATGTCCCGAGGAAGTTTAAGAAGATATATGGTTCGTATTATATGATGTAGACTGGCTGAAGAAGAATCGGTTGTTTGCCCATTGCAACAATCTAATCAATTTTGAAACGACTCTTGTCAATTCTGTCTGCAATTCGAGCCACGATGTAAATCATGATTTGGCTTCAAGGTTTTATACAGGATTGGTACAGAGCTGACAAAATAGTCGCAAACAGTGTTCATGTTGTGTGGGATCAACCATGTGCACGAAATAAACCTGTGAAAATATGGGCTTAATCATGCAGTTTTCAGAATGTTAACACATTGTACTTAATTTTGGTTGTAACAACTGAACCCCCCCCCCAAAAAAAAAGTTTTCAGATACAGTTTTCTCGAATATGACTTCGTTTCAGAGGGAAGTATGTCACAGAAAAAAATGTTCTAGTGTAAACTTCACAATCGGTAAGCTTTCAGACTAAAACTTGAACAAAGATGATTTTATCCTTACCAATCCTGTATTAAACCAATAACATAAAAACAAAAATAATACTATTTGATAATAAAAATGGCTGCATTATGATGTACGTGTGTTTGAAATACAATTATTTCTCATATGGTGTATGGAGAGCATAGTCATTTCACAAATCACAATATTCCACCCTGGCGGTCAATTAAATGGAAGTGAAAAAAAACCCCACCTGATCATGTTGAATTTGTTTTTCCCATTCCGAAACAAGGTAATAAGCGAGCGAGACATTCTTGGTACTCAACTCGTCCGCCGTAACGATGAGCTAGCTCTACTCTACGAGAAGATCAAGATTCAGCAGTCCACACTGGCCAAGGGAGAGATGCAGTACCGGCAGCGCCTGGAAGACGTCCGCCTCCTGAAATTGGAAATCAAGAAACTCAGAAGGGAGAAGAACATTTTGAACAAGAGTGTTGCCAATGTCGATGACCTGAGGTACTTTTTCCCTTTTTAGCACTCCTCCTGTATTTTTTTATTTTAATTCTTTGGACAATATTACGAGCAGAAGCCGTCCAATAAAAAGTGAGAAAATAAAATACACAGAAACCTAAAATTAAAGTAACAAGTAAAACAAAATAGTAAGTGAAAGAGAGGCCATGATATATAGATACAGCAGTGTATGATTTTTCTTTTTAGTATTAACTTCATGCAATTCAGCCCTGGTGCTGCAGAATGAGTGTTAATAAACTACGAATAATAATAAACGGCCGAGCATTCTAGCACGCTGGACTCAAACCTGTGGTGCCTCTGATCAGTAAAGTGTGGTGGGTTCGAGTCCAGGTCTTGACACTTGCGTTCTTAAAACCCTACAGGGAGGGCCGCTGTCAACACGTGCTAACATGTTTTAATACTTCCATTATCTTAACCACATCGTACACACTGGTAAGCTCATGTGCCACGGTATTCTAAGCTGGACCATGCCACACGTCCTAGAGGGGGTGTCAATCAACAGGGGTCAGTGATTTTGTTAGGAGGGGGCAGGACAAAACCCTGGGGGTCCTTTGTGTACAACATTAGTATGTCAATTGTCAGAAGAAATCAAAGGAAATAATACCTGGGAAAACCAAGGAAATAATACCTGGACATGTAAACGAGACACTTTGATAACAAAATATATAAAAATCGTTGAAAGAATGCAAAACAAACCCTCTTAACCTATGGGAAAAGCTTGTCTGCAATGCTAACTGCGTACCCCGGGGGCGTTGCAACCAAACGGGTCCTTCGCTTAAGTGTTAAACAAGACACTTGACCTTTATTGCTTCGTCCTTCGGATTGGACGTAAACCTTAGGTCCCGTGTGTTGTGTAATACAAACAAAGATAAACAAAAGAGGAAGGAAAAAAACCCAAACATAATGCACTTATCGTCAAGAGCAGGGTTTTCTTCCGGTGTTTCAGGAATGGTTGATAACAGAATGCCCCTCAGCTACTTGTTTTCCCTCAGAAGGTACTATGGGTCAAAACAATTTCAAAAACCTAGCACAACAACCTTAACAATAATTAGCGCTATGAGACGCCCGTAGATAAAGCACCATACAAGAAGAACTTATTATTATTCGTATGTGTTTGTGTTTTTTAAAATGTTTTTTATAAACACCCTGCCTCGTACACCTACAATCTCATGACAACCAACATCAATGACCAATTTATTATCGTCAGTCAATTTTATCACTCTGCCTCCATCTTTGATTGGTTCTTGTGATCACGAACATTGATAAACTGCCGAAATGGGAGCGAGTCTACTTCCCACTGGCAGCCTTGATGTTCACGTCATGCACGCGAAAGACAAGACTGTGGAGAGATCTGCTGGGTCTGAAAAAGTACAACCCTGTCGAGGAATCGGCAATAATAAAACACAGGGATGACTTGTGGCAAAGTGGATTATTGGGGCTGGTTTGCAATGTGGGATGGGTTAACCTTTTCATGTGACAGTGCACTGATGGACAGGTCCATACATTCATTTGTTGTGGGGGGTGATTTTATTTTTTGTTCAAGGGGAAACATCTTCAGCGATGGGATAGTGCAGATCCGGGCTCTGTGGTTTTATGGACACATGACACCAAAGCCGCTTTGATCGAACTGGGGGCCAATTTCAGAGAACTGCGTAAGCAGAAAATATTGCTTAACAACTTGCTGCTAAGTGAAAATGAGCAGGATACCTGTCACAAATTGTACATGTGGCGTGGTATTTTTGCTGGTTACCTTAGTCTAGTAACTTGTGTTGTACTTATCCACTTGTGGTGCTTGTGCAGCGCTATGAAATTGGGGCCTGTTTGGAAGCCTTTTTTTAAAGATGAAGTACAGATGCATAACCTGACAGACAACAATAAGTTTTTTTCTCTGTCATTTCAATGTATCCCAACTCAATTAATAGGGCTTCACATAATCATGACCTTATTGATTTCTTCGCCACTCCAGACGAGAAGTCTACCACCTCCAGCGAGAGCTCCTACGTGAAAGAACCCGCTGCAAGGCGTTAGAGGAGGAGCTGGAGAACCCCATGAACATCCACCGCTGGAGGAAGCTGGAGGGCTCTGACCCCAGCACCTATGAGATGATTCAAAAGATCCAGACGCTGCAGCGGCGCCTTATCCAGAAGACCGAGGAGGTGGTGGAGAAGGAACTTCTTATTCAGGTTAGTGTTTTTTTTTCTCTTTCTTGTTCGCTGTCAGGAACTTTTGATGAGCAAGAAAAAGATGGAGAAGAAACTAGATCTAGGTTTTTGTTACAACAAAAACAGGGTGTTCGGCATTACGTTGGTTCAAAAAGTTATCAGTTCAACTCAAAAGTTAGGTCAGCTACAATATTAAGCTCACTAGGGTGCTGACCTAATCTTATGAACTCTTAATCTTTAGGTGTTCTGGCTTGCGAGCTGTCCGAACTCAATAACAATACAATAATAATATACGATTCTTATATAACGCATATCACCGGGAGGTCACTATGCCCTTGAGGACAAAAGCAAGAAAGACAAGAAATACGAAAACAAGTTTGCATTTCAAGTCTTTTCAACACTGAAACAATAGAGAATCAAAGAAGTTGAAAAGGCAGAAGGAAAACAAAGTAACTGTGATAACTTTGATTGAACAGATGTGTTTTAACCGGTGTCTTAAACCGATTAGTAGGCTCAGCCAGTTTACAATTTTTGTGGTAAACTCGGAACTTCCAGCCCCTAAAACAGGCATATTACTGGGGTGGGATTTGAACACACAACCTTTGTCATTCTAGAGCGGATGTTCCTGGTTTGATTGACAGCATATTGCGCCACAGCACATTGCAAACCATCACATGGTGCTATGTAAAGGAGTAGATCTCATACTTCAAACGTAGCCCCCAAAAACCTTACAGGAAAAATACTTAATGTTGAAGCGCCTTGAGCGTCACTGAGTGACGGATATGAGCGCTATATAAGAAGCCACTATTATTATTAGTATTATTATTATTACCACTAGAGCACCGAGCGTGCACGGTAGCTACAGGCAGTTCAAATCCTATGTTTTAGCAGTGAGTACCGCATGGAAATGGATGGCCACTAAATTACAAAACAAGACATTTTCTTGAACAATCCATGAAAATCGGATGCTTTTATTTGTTCAGGTGCAACGAGTGGGAAAATTCCAAACTCTCTCAAAAAAGACTGCTCACAATGCATGAGCAAATTGACCACTGCCATTAAAATGTTTTACTCTGTGCAGTAATTCTGCCTGCATTTTACATGTAACTGAAACGCGAAAAGTCATCCAGCTGGTGTGTGCAAGAGATTAAAACCTGAGAAGCTAACTGTCATTCTTGTAATCTGTCAGAATATTGTGAACAAAGAAATATTAGTAAATACAATCCAAATTGAAGTAAGTCACTGAGGGGTAATCCAATCCAGTTTCGGATTTGTAGCCACGATCAATGCTAATACTGTATGGGTATACACTTTGTCGCGTAACAAAAAAAAACTAAACAAAAACAATATTCACGCCATCTGTGGCACAATCTGTTTTTGCCTCGTCAGTAATGTGTGAGTAACCTAGCATTCCCACCATTTTACGAAGATTTGATCAAAATGACAATTACCTAAATTTTTGGCTAAGTCCCTTTAAAGTTGTCCTTCGCGTTTACTTTTAAGTTTTTGATTTGCTTTGTTATACATCTTAAGATTATCATAATATTTTTGTAATAATGCTTTTTTTTTAATACCTTGTATGCACCTTTTGTTCACTGTTGGTTTGAGTTGTTGTGGTCAAATTTAAACACTACTTATAATATTATTACAAAAATGTGCCTGTTTTCAACACCCATGTTTTGATTCACCACAGACGGTTTTAGAACTACCCCAGCTGAGACAACTATGAAACTGAGCGTCTTCAGATCAAACCTCGCTCAAGTTTTGTCCAAACAGAGAGAGAGAGACATTCGAGTGGGGGAATTTGTTTTTCCTTCAGACGTTGTTATTTTTCCCGCAGTGTTATTTTGATGGTGTTGTTCAGTGTCTGTTCTATCTCCAGCCATTGTGTCAATTATTATTATTTTTGTGTGTGTGAGGGACATTTACCTGGGCTGTGCGTTAAGGACTAGAGTACATCCAATGAAGAAGTAGACGGTAAACATAAAAATGTGTTCCTGTAGAATTGGGTCAATAGTTTGATTCTTGGGTTCAATTCAACCCGTTTTGTCTTGTTGACACAAGCCTGACAGATGGAAGTGATGCTTTGATTTCCCAAGTTACATGACGGCCGGCGGTGATGATTGCCGTTTATTTGCGATATTGTATTTGTTTGAACCGATTCGGGGCTACATGCAGTTTGAAGGCGTGCTGCCGACGTGGAACAAAGGAGATCTGTGATGCGTGACGTGCGTAGGGGTGCTTTTTAAGCTCATCCAATGTGGACATAAAAGCTACGCCCTTTCATTGGAAGGCTAATTGGGTCGGAAACATGAAGCTCGGTCATCTGTATGTAAAACTTGTTACAAATCAAATTATGTATGTGCACAAGAGACAAACAGCATGTGAAATGTTCTGCTGATAGAATGACAAAGGTCGTGGGTTCGAATCCCTCCCAAGTGGTGCGCCGAAAAACTCCCGAGTCAGAATCGGCTTGGACTTCGGTTCCCAGGGGGCTGGACCCATTTCTTGGTCAGGGTAACCTAAGGTGGTAAACAAAGTGTGTTTTAACCTCGGATTGTGCGTCAGTTTGACCCACTTTTGGATCATTTTCACACAGATTCCGGGTCAGCCTGACCCAGAAATGGGTAACGTCCCCCAGGATCTAGAATCCCGGTCAGTTGTGACCCGGAACTTTTTAGAAATGCAAAGTTAACATCCTACATACTATGAAAATGCCTTTAGTTTTGACTGGTATGAACATTGCACACGTTGGTGCTTTTATTTTGGACTACATGTATTTCACCCCATACGCAGCGCATAATGAATTGACAGCATTTCAATTTATTATCAAAATCAAATGGTAGATTTACGGGAAATATCTGAACAACGCAGAATGGCAAAAAAATGCATACATTTATACATTTAAAATGATCTTTGCGAGCAGATTTTTTCTTTGACAAGACAGACGGTGAGCTACTGGCCCTTGAATGTAAGACTGTCTCCAACTTGACATTACCCTCAAGACATGAACCAAGATGATGTTTTTTTACGTGAAGGATGAAGTCATCAAACGAGTAATAAATAGAAACGGACAGCATATCAAATTAAAAAGTGCACGAGCTCGTTGCACAATGTGTGTTCCTGTTCAGTGCTTCTTTCCATATGTTGGAGGAACAAAAAACTACAACCCAAACATGACATTAATAAAGAAGATCGTTATCAAATCCATACTCGTCAGGCAGATATCTTCTATTTGAGCAAGGCCCTTAAAGGTGCATCTCCTCAAACGTGTTTTCAGCAGCAGCGAAACAGAATTGAGACCATTGACTTTATACAAGAGGTGGCTCGTCTGAATTTCTTCATGCACTTGCAGCTGACATTTTTACCCTCTGGACTAAATGTCTCGACCATTGCTGTGCAGGAGAGTTGGTTTGGTTTCTATCAGAAACCTGGACTTCTGACGGAAAGCGGCTTGCAGCCCTGACTGAATTTAATGCTTCACATACATTTGACAAATTTCCCCTCTGGACTAGATGTCTCGACCATTGCTGTGCAGGAGAGTTGGTTCGGTTTCTATCAGGAAACATGGACTTCTGACGGAAAGCGGCTTGCAGCCCTGACTGAATTTAATGCTTCACATACGTTTGACAAATTTACCCTCTGGACTAGATGTCTCGACCATTGCTGTGCAGGAGAGTTGGTTTGGTTTCTATCAGAAACCTGGACTTCTGACGGAAAGCGGCTCGCAGCCCTGTATACTGAATTTAATGCTTCACATACGTTTGACAAATTTACCCTCTGGACTAGATGTCTCGACCATTGCTGTGCAGAAGAGTTGGTTTGGTTTCTATCAGAAACCTGGACTTCTGACGGAAAGCGGCTTGCAGCCCTGACTGAATTTAATGCTTCACATACATTTGACAAATTTACCCTCTGGACTAGATGTCTCGACCATTGCTGTGCAGGAGAGTTGGTTCGGTTTCTATCAGGAAACCTGGACTTCTGACGGAAAGCGGCTTGCAGCCCTGACTGAATTTAATGCTTCACGTACGTTTGACAAATTTACCCTCTGGACTAGATGTCTCGACCATTGCTGTGCAGGAGAGTTGGTTTGGTTTCTATCAGAAACCTGGACTTCTGACGGAAAGCGGCTTGCAGCCCTGACTGAATTTAATGCTTCACATACACTGCAAAAACTGGGGTGTGAAATTGATTCTTTCTGGTATCTATATGTGACAACACCAACATGGTGTTATTTATCCCCATTACTATATCGTTGGTGAAATTAACACCGTGTCGGTGTTGTCACATATAGATACCAGAAAGAATCAATTTAACACCCCAGTTTTTGCAGTGTACATTTGACAAATTTACCCTCTGGACTAGATGTCTCGACCATTGCTGTGCAGGAGAGTTGGTTTGGTTTCTATCAGAAACCTGGACTTCTGACGGAAAGCGGCTTGCAGGCCTGACTGAATTTAATGCTTCACATACATTTGACAAATTTACCCTCTGGACTAAATGTCTCGTACATTGCTGTGCAGGAGAGCTGGTTTGGTGTTATCGAAACCTGGACTTCTGACGACAAGAGGCTCGTAGCTTTACCCTGACTGAATTTATTTCTTCACATACGACTGACAAACACCCCTCTCCCCTCGTCAGGGTGTCTCAAACATTGCTGGACTGGTTCTTATCAAAACCTTGATTTCAGTTAGTTTGTTCCTACATGAATGAATGTATTTCTTCGCCTACAACTGACAAATTTGCCCCTTCCTGTACGGGAGAGTTGGGTTCGCTCTCGTCGAAACATGGATTTCTGACGGAAAGAGGTTTTCTAGTTTGCACCTTCACGACTGCCTCGTCCCGGGCTCTTAAGCCCTCCTGATAAAAATTAATTCTAGTTTGTGACTATAGGCGACTCTTACCTTACGCACGTTTCTGTACGGATGAAAACAAAATTCCAACAGAAAATCAATCTTTGCTCCACAGCAAACAGAGAGAGAGAGAGAGAAACCACTTCTTCCTTAAAGGTGAATTCACTATTTTCTGATTATTAAGATCTTTGTTTGTCTCAACAGGAGAAAGAAAAGCTGTATATCGAGTTGAAACACATACTGGCCAGACAGCCTGGTCCCGAGGTGGCTGAGCAACTGCAAATCTACCAGCAGACTATGAAGGACAAGACCAAACAACTGAAGGTAAGTAAAAGATCCATGGCATATCTTGTATAATTTGTTTTGTTTATTTCAAGATTAACAACGTTTGTGAATGTTAAGCATTCAAACACAAAATTCATCAAAAGTTGACACCTAGGGAGTTACCCCAGGAATAACACAAATACTGGGAGGTTTCACTAGTTACTGGCACCCCAGTAAGCCAACAAGTTTGATTGGCAGGGGGAGATGGGTGTTGGACAGGTAGCACAGGATCTCAGCAAGACATCTGGCTGCCTCTACATCTGGATCTGCCTCCACTTATCAGAGGGCTGAGACCTTGGTAGGTCTATATGTCCGTACAATTTTGTGCACAAAGTATATGAGTGAAAAATTCAGCCCCGAAAAAAACCCTACACAACTCTTGTACCTGACCCCCCACCTTAGATATGTGGAACAGTCCAGAGTAGAATATCAAGGACTTTGGTTCCTCCAGGGCATTTCACTGTGTGAAAACAGTGAACTAAATGACATATGCCATGACTCAGTGTTTCGCGTAAGAGGTAAATCGCTTTTAACCCCTGCTCAAATTGCAATTCCCCCCCCCCTCCTTGCACCAACGTAATACACGGTTACTGTCTGCCACGCTCATTTTCTTGGGAGTCATGATTTGTTTGCAGGTAAAACAATCATAAAGGGCACGTGGCCTAAAATGCGTACTGAGTAACTTACAGGGACATTTCACTCCTGAAATGACGCAAAATATGATTATTGTGATGATGACCACATTGTGAATCGGGTCAACAGGCTCCAAAGTTCAACTAAGGGGCATTTCCGATTTTGTATCTTTAAGCTTGTGAAGGTAAATAGTGAGCAACATAAAGAAAACCACGAGGGGAGAAATTTTGTTTTTTATTTCTGTACTGTTTTTTTTTATTATTGATAAAGAAGGGCTTATCGTGTCTTACGCAATGGCCGAATTGGCGGCTACGGCTACACGGCAAGATTTCTGCGTCACCATGTGTTTGAAGTACATGACGTCTTTAGCCACAGTCGTAGCCGTGGCTGCCAATTCGAATTTGACCGGAGATTGACTGGACAGGAGCAAATGACTTGGCTTCAACCCGGTGTGTACTTTCCATAATCAGGTCCAAACTACAAGTATAATATTGACACAACTACATGCGTAGCTTTTGGGACAAACTGGGGACTGGTGTTAGATTAATTTTTCTGCGATTGTGATGAACTGAAGTTCAGCTGTGACGTCATTTGACATTTGGACCGAATGCAATCCCCAAGGTATGTGGAGTTATTCCATGCCAGACTGTTTTTTTGTGATAACAGTGTTCTTTCCGAGAAGAGAGAGAAAGAGAAGCAATCAAAATCTGATGAATGTTGAGAGAGACGTCTTTGTGCAATCTTTTTCTACGCTTCATTTGGAACTTTGTCTCTTAATGGCAACGTGGGGAATCCTCGGATGTGATGGTGTGCATAAAGCCCTGAAGACTTTGGGCCGGGAGAAACCTACAAAAGAATGAAACAATGTCTTTAAAATAGATGTTCAAATTGCACATGTCCATTAGCAATAATCACTCCAAATCATGTACAGTGGCGTACCTTGGGGGAAAGCAGGAGAACCAAGAAGCATGGATACCAACGCTTTCAAGTTTTCTATTCGGCAACCAAACACCAAGTTTCAAAGAACGTGCTGGGGAGAATGGCATGATTTATTGCTGACCAAAAGAAAACACCGAGAGAGAAAAATACATCCTCTCAAAGTAGTGAAATTTCAGCACGATAAAAACATGTTATTCAGCATATTCAGATCATATTCACCCTAAAGTTGATATCAGTTATCTTATATACTTAGATATCTGACGTGCCTGAAGCCTTTTTACATTTCTGAAGTTAGAGGGTTTGTTGGTGTTCAAATGCCGATGAAATACTGTATATAAAAACCCTAGGGGGGTATCTGTCTTAAGTAGATGATGAACTGACGCAAACTTCTGACAGTGTTATAAAAGTGCTGCATGTAGCATTTTGACATGTACATGTAGCTTTGGAAGTTATTGAAAGTTATTTGAGATTAACTCACTAACTTAAACCATGGTAAAAGCTGTACACAGCTTTGAGATGGTTTTTCTGTGTAGTTTTTAGGAACACCGTAAACCCAGATGATAAGTACAAAATAAGTGTAGCAAAAAACATGTAAGAAATCCGTCCTGTTTGGCAGTAATTTCGTCACACGTGTACGTATCTGCTATGTCACCTATGTCATCGTTCAAAAGCATTTCTTATGACAAACTTTTACTTCTGAGAAGACCTTAGTCTATGAAGAATGTATGTAAAAGCCAAGTCCCGTTATTAAACATTTATTGCATAAAATTCATCAAAATGAAACTAGTTCAATGCAACTCCTATGTGCTTCTTGGTAATCAGTGGAGCCAGTTTGCGTGAAGTAGGCGTGGCCTACAGAGGAATTACGTCACACTTACGAACATGATTATACTGGTATAACTGCCACTTTCTGTGAAGTAGGCGTGGCTTACAGAGAATGACGTCACACTTAGGAACATGATTATACTGGTATAACTGCCACTTTCTGACTAGAAAGTAATTTAGTTGAGCATCATTTATTTTATATAATAACATGTATATACATTTTTCAAGACAAGTACAAATACAATGTAGATCTCTCAAAACTTCTTACATTATTATAACCTCTGTTCATTGGGCTCAACGCAGTCCTGAAACCATCTCAACTCCTTGGGAGTATGCGGCATTTACTCCTGAGGAGTATGCAGCTACTTCTTTAAAGTGGTTCCCAAAAGTTGACTGGTGACTACCAAACACGACCTGATGACAAGCCGTGTGGCCTTGAATGGTTCAAAGCAGATATTACAACAACACAACATCTGTAAAGTGAATGAGATTTTCACCACTCTGTGAAGAAACTGCAACACCATGTCAAGAGAGAATTCGTGTGTGTACGTCAGCTTGGAACAATCATTTAATGTCAACTGTTGAAAGAGTGCAGCTTACACCAGGAAACAAATCTGGGATAATGTCATTACGAGATATCAAGATGCCATTAGGGAGGGATCTGTATTGAGTTACATGTCTATGTGTTTCAAATCTGAAACAGCTTTGCCAATAATCCGATCACTCGTTCATATTTTCCAAACTGGGGATAAAAAGGGGATGTTGAAAAACATGAAGAGGATTTTATTGGGGGAGAGTCTGCTTGACGACAAGCTCAGCAAGATTAAAGAGCATATGTGTCCCGTTGATTGCATTGGAAACAAACTGTTTTAACAACAAATTTATGTTTCGCTGACAAATTGATTGTCATTCTGACATCGTCTGTGCAACAACAAGTTGTTGAAGCGTAGTTTGACAAACAACTTTCTTGTTGACCTACTACGTGAAAGCCTAGTTTTGTTCTGTCATTTCTAAACAAAGATATTTGTTTCAAGCGTGTCCTTTTCAACACGATAAGCAGCTGTGGCGTGTGTTTCTAGCAAACACACATTTCTGTGTTTCGCAAATATTAAAGACAGGCTACTTTTTATAAAGATAGTAAACGGTAGGCAACTTTTGGAAATGTCCGTGGTGTCTGCTTGAATGCTGCCCTCAATACGAGCAGAGATGCGGTTGGCTAAACGCGGATGAATTAGAAGTTCTTGATAAAGGTACCTTTAAAGTTGTTTTGCTGTTTTCTCAATTAAAAACAAGTAGGCACTGTATTCAACTGAAACATGCACAGGTGATTTTAATGTACCTTACTTCATAAATTTGCCTATAAATCAGCATATAAATCAGACCCTATAACTTTAACGCGGATTCAGTTTGGCAATACAACAACTTTCCTAACATTCGACATCGCAAGACTGGAATTTCATCTCTGGGAGGGCAAAGCCATTTTCATTTTGCAAAGGGCACTTTCAGTGCACAGTCTTAAAAACTATGGGAAACTAGGAGGGGCACCAAGGCCAAGATCGGGGCAACGGAGGCCATGGCCTCCGTGGCATCCGTTTACTACCAGGCCTGACATCGGTCTGCTGCCTTCAGCAATCACCGATGTTTTCCGAAACTGTACTGATAGTCCTGTGTACGTATACCCTTTAAACACACAGATATGGTTCAAGTCCGTCAATAGCAAACACAGATATGTATCTGACCTGGGATGTTTGCTGATGAAAACCAAACACGGGGACAGTGTTCTGCCTCTAGCGTACTTAAGCCAGAGTCATTCCCAGTTAACAAACGGCTCAGTTTTTTTTTCAGTGTAGAAAGATCCTCGGACAAGCCCTATCTATATAGATCATCGGCTCACTCAACGTGTACCCAATATTCAAAACTTGATTTCCTCAGATGATAGGTTTGAAGAGAATTCTCCGTTTCATTCCGAAAAGGTTATGAAAGATAAGGCGCAGCGTTTGGAAATGTTTGCCCAACTGCTCCTTCCTGTTGTTTACTGTCTTTGTACAACCACTGTAGGGCAGTTTCCGTTGGCTGATTGTTGTTTTTCTCGTTCTTCGCGCAAGAAAAATATACATCTTTTAAAAACTCCCGGATAACAATTGACCCGAATTCCCGGTCCCAGGGGCCCTGACCCTAT
Source organism: Pisaster brevispinus (assembly GCA_023634235.1). Taxonomy (NCBI): domain Eukaryota; kingdom Metazoa; phylum Echinodermata; class Asteroidea; order Forcipulatida; family Asteriidae; genus Pisaster; species Pisaster brevispinus. The sequence goes on along the minus strand of JAMKCF010000048.1, from coordinate 305,904 downwards.
TTGTAGGTCAGGCTGAAGAAGGGAGTTTCACTCGGTGATTCTGCGTCAGGAATGAGGACCAAGCCTAACGGAACCAGGGAGTGACTCAATTCTTCATACATTGGAAGGGCCTACTGACAGACGGACGAAGCCAAACAAAATTGGCTTCACAATTAAAAGTATAACAGGTGTGTGAAAAGACGTTGACCATGTACATTGTGACATCCATATTTTTGTACTTTTATACATAACAATTTTGCATTTTATAACTGAACCACTCAAGGAGCAATACGAATAATATAAGCCGCATTTGTCTTGAAGGCTCAGCTATAATGGACGACCTTTACAACGCCAGGTAAAGTGAGTGATTCGTTCAACAATCAGGCAAATTGACCTTAGCTAAGTGGGTATAGTGCAGCAGTCACAAATCTAGTTATTGTGTAAAATTAACGGCCGCCGGGATTCCACCCGGTTGAAAGCAGCTGTTACTTTACCAGCTCATTGCATCCCTGCTAGAGGGCAAGCTCTCTGACTAGCTGCATGCTCTATATAGAGTTGAAAGTATTCCCCAAGTCATTCAGATCAGTCTCGTAACATGATAATAAGGAAGCTTAGTTCGCTTGCCGTGGCTTAAGTTCATAATAAAGCAACATGATTATCTGATCATTCTCAACATTATAACAAATTATAGTTATAGTAAACTCTCAAAATACCCGGGTCAGAATTGACCCGGGTTGCAGGACTGACCCATTTCTGGGTCAGTTTGACCCGGAATCCTCGTCAAAAGGATCCGAAACTCTGTCAAACTGACGTCAAAATCCATTAAAAAAAAAAACTAGTTTCCGGGTCAGCCTGACTCAGAACTGGGTCTGGGACCTGGAATCCGGGTCAATTCTGACCAGGGAGTGTTTAGAATCTACGATTAAGCACCTGTCCTAAAATAGTGAGAAGGTATATTTTGTCCCCCTATAAGAAACATCCAGCAGCGTATATTATCATTCAAAGCACTTTTGATGGTATATACAAGTTTCCTCATGTTATTGTTTCTCACTGTGATTGACACACTTTGGCAACAACCAAGCAGGGTGGGTCTCGGATCTTCTTCAAGACTAAATTCTTCTAACTATTCTTATAAGTGAAACATCCCTCATAGTGATGGATCGATTTCAATACATGTATAGTTAACCCCCAAACTTTGGAACCGTGTTCCTATTCACATCAGGGATGCCCCCCCCGTCTATCACCATTTTCAGGAAACATTGTAAATACTTCTCATTACGAAACTATACAATGTTTTCCTACTCAGCGCTTTTATCTCTCTTGTAAAAGCGCTTTATAATATAGTTAATACATGTATATAATATATGTTATAATTAAAACCACTATTATTATTATATTTTATATCATGTTATATTGTTAAGACAGTTTATCAAAACTGTAGTTCAATATGATAGATATAGGCTCATTGAATCATGTTTGAGTTTTACTTTGAACAGAATAGGATACCACCCCCCCCCCAAAAAAAAGGGCTGAGCTAAATACACTCTGTCTTATCTTATCGTTTTCTATTTCTCCAATGATTAGTAAGTCAAGTGTTCCTGTCCAAATTATATACATGATCATTTGAATCTATCATACGTTCAGCAAAACTCTACAGTTTTTCTAGAAATTGCAGCACAAAAGCTTTGGAAGCTTTCACCACAATTAGTGATTATGTTTCCGGGAGAACCGTAAAAACCAAAAATTGCTTTTTACTCCGAGAGCCACTTACTTTAGTTATGGGCAATTATTCATTTGCTCCACTAATGTTCTTCAAATCCGCTCGCAGAACATTTCATGTCTGACGCAAATGGGCAGGAAATAATGATTTCACATTGTCAGCAAATATACAATTTCTGGAAGTGCCATCTCTGTGTGGACAATGCTGCTACACTAAGCTCTTGTGCTCGTTACTTTTCAAGATTGAAACAGCGGGAATGGTCTTCAATTTCGGAATTCAAATTAGCAGGAGAGGATGGGATTTTACTTTGGTGTAATAGTCCTCGTGGTCTCTTGCAATATACGCTATAAGGCCACTCTCCTTGCCATTGAATCAACCACCGCGTGTTATTCTTGATGGTTTTTCTTTGGATAGACCCTTGGATGTGATGTCATGAAAACAGTCTGTAATGGACACAGTCCTGATTGATTGCTAATGTAAATTATTGTCTCTGTCAATAGAAGTTTCTGAGTGGATAGTGGGCGGAGATATCCGTACCTTCGCAAAATACTGTACCTGAAGTAGACACAAAGTAAACCCTCGCCCTGAAATTCTCAGCATGGTAAATTTACAGATGGTTCGAAGAAATCAGTTGGTACACCTGTCAGGGTGTGACGGTGTTACACGAAGAACAGTGTCAACATGGAAAACCAATTCATCACTGTCAGTTGAGGATTCAATGTCTTAAATTTCGGAATTTACAATTCTCTCGGGGCAAACAAACTGTTTATCCAAGTCGTCTTGCTTTGGTTAAAATAAAATTGTGATGTACTTTGTTTCGAATAACAAAGACAATCTGTCGCAGATGAAATATTGCATGGAGTTTCATGAGTATGGCAAACATGTGTCTTGCTTCTTTGGGTGGCATGGATGGCTGTTTGTAAAGCGCTCGCCTCGCACCATTGTGGTCCAGGTTCGATTCCCGACCAGGGCTATATGTGAGTGGAGTTGTACGTTAGTTCTCTGTTGTGCCACAAGGGTTTTTCTTCGGGCCCTCTGGTTTTCCTCTTTCTGAACTAATCAAACTCTTTCAATCCTGGCTGTGCTCTATGGTCATATTCTGGGTTGAAAGCCCCTCTTCATGCCTGTGGCTCGACCACGCTGTAGTGGTCTGTCCTGTTTAAGTGCTACATACTAAGTGTGGACCTGGCAACAAAAGAGGTCCACATAATGTTGGAACTTGAAACAACACTATGTGGACTAACACACGTCCACAGAACAGAATGCAGGAATGTACACAGAGTGTATGCATGCAACACAGAACTGTGTGAGTCGATGTGTAACATTTTAAGTCGTCTCTAGTAATTTACTAATTGAAAGTTTGGTTGTATTTAAGGTACACAGAAATGTAGAAGTATACGTGCATACACTGCAAAAACTTGGGTGTTAAAATTTACACCATGGGTGTTGTCACATATAGGTTAGATACCGAACAAGAATAAAAATGAATACCATATGGTGTTAAAATAACACCAATGTAAGTGTGTTGGCAGAAATTAGTGTCATTTTAACACCCTTCGTATACATTGTAATGTTTCAAAATCTGTTGGTATCTATTGACAGCACCAATGGTGTCAATTCTGACACTGCAGTTTTTGCAGTGTAAACAATGATGTGTTAAAGGCCAGACACGTGACATTAATTGGTCACACGCGTAAAACAAATGTAATGTGTGCGATCCCTTATTTTTCTGAATTTTGTGATTATGTTTGACAAGTTTTTGTAATAATAATTTAGGGACTGTTTACAGCTAAGTTTTTTCATTTTGGTCTTTGATAAAAAATTTACTTCTGATGTATTTTTTTTTTTTTACGTGTCTTACGGATATTTCGCAATAAAAACGGAGAAGATTATAAAGAAGCATTTTAAAATTTTACTTTTTTGACGGAAACAACTTCGAAATACCATCAAAGATAACATTTATACCGCTATTGAAAAAAACCCGTATTATTAGACAATGTTTACATTAAAAACAAGAAAACTGCATGTTGGGTAAAAATTTGCGAGGGGAATTGAGTTTCGCAGGAATTGATATTTTCTGACCTTGCCTCATGACGAAACCAAAAGCATTAATGTACAAATGGGTTTAAGTCTTGATGGGCTTGGATTCATGTTCAGAGAATGGCCCATTATCTGAAGTAAGTGGATCAATGACTTATCCAGTCTCAGATCTTGGCATTTGGAACGTTTCATGGGGAAAGTAGAGCCCTGGAGGAGCGGGGAAGGACAGATCACATTTTATAGGAAGGCACGTACCAAGTGCGACTGAACACAGAGAAACAGAACCTAAGTATCGAATATTAAATAAGAAGAGATCTTGAAAATGCATTGCCTGGAATGAGATTAGGGGGCAAGGCAAAGATGTAGAGCGGGGAAAAGAGTAAAATAGGAACTATTTAATGCATGCATGAAATACTTAAGATCAATGCAGCGAGCAGAATCTAATGCAGTATTTGGTTAACACGCACTCTTGGTCTAGACTGTAGCCTCCAATGATCTCGTTAATCATTACCCCAGCCCAACCCCCCCCCCCCTCTTTCTGGTCGTAACATGCAAGAATGTCAACCTATTCAAGTTGCAATTTAATTTCAGTGAAATTCCAGGCTTTTGTCGAGTCTCGTGCATTTCTTACCGTGTACGTAATGAGAGCATGTTATAGAGTTGAGTATGAAGGCGATCTCACAAAGTACTCCTGGCCTTCAGTTTATGTCTTAATCAAGTTACTGTTATTTTCTTGTGCATGTCAAATTAACCTGATGCTAGAATTGTGTTTTTGTGGTTGCAAGATGGAGTGGTCCTGTCACTCGTCAAGCATATTTGCACAATACAGAAGGCCTGATCTCGTACAAAGGCCAAAGCACTTTTGCCTTCTTCTGTGGAATGTGCACCTATGTTAATACTTGAACATTTGAATTCAAGGGGCGCCAAGGAAACAGTGACTAGGGGCACGAAGGCAAGAAGCCAATTGCGAGTTATATTTGAATGTTGTCTGTTACAACGACTTGCTTAGTCACAGGCTACCTCTTAAAATTTGAATTCTTTAAGACTTTAGAGATAGTTGCTATGTGAAATGGTTCGGGGCAAGCTTTTGTACAGCAACCTCCTGTTGGGCAAAGCCCGGTACCGTTTTGCCGTACACATTCATTCAAAAGTGTGTACGGATGTTCGCCGTCTCTGATGTAATTACGCAAAAACTTGCCCCGATCATGTGACATAGCAACTTTCTCTATCGTCTGATGAGGAATTCAAATTGAAGCAGTAACTTGCAAATAAGAAAAACCATTGCACCACACATTATTCAAAACTGACTCGCACATGGCTTGTGTCTCCCATTGCCTCCTTGACATATGAGCACCATATCACAAGTCAAAGTAAACTAAAACAAATAAAGCATTACACGTTTTGAAAAAATACAGATCAAATGGTCATGATCACGCCCTCAAGTTCACATACGCCATCACCCTTTCTCATGCCGTTCTAGGTCTATCTCATATTTAGAGGAGGTTGGCTGCTCACGCGAACACAGCATCCGGCTTAACGATTGTTGACAAGAACAATAACTAGGATTTGCTTTTCTTGCCTTCCTTACTAGTAAAGAAATAATTAAAGGGTATTCACACAATCGGTAAGATTAATTTATAAATGTCCACAGATTTAAACATAATATAATGGTGGTAGTCATGGTGGGAAAGTTGAACAAATTTTGCCTGAAATGCTGTCGTTTTTGAGAGATGAGTAAAACAATTCGTTTTGATCTCGCAAATCCAAAACATGATGTTTAAAAAAGAAGAAGAAAAAAAAAACAAAAACCATACATTGGGGGTTTAACTATTTTCTCGTGACTCCGACGACCGATTGAGCTTAAACTTTCACAGGTTGGTTGGTGATTTCATGTATATATGCAGAGTCACATAAAGTGCAGATACATGGCCTTTGACAATTGCCATTGTTGGCCGCGTGCTCATTCTTCACCCCACACATTGCCGATTAATTTACCGAGAGCATCATGAGAACCAAAGGCGTCTCACATTATTGCTATCTCGGATTATTGAGCAAGGGGTTTGGTAGCCTGAATCATTCTCAGCGGCCAGAAAAAGTGTACAGACCCCCACAAACCCCTCCATCAATAGCCACTCACACTCGTCAATCCACCCCCTGTTTTCATTTCCCCCTCTTCACAGTCATAGAATATTGTTTGATAGATGAGGTGGACAATACCATTCCCCCCTTTCCCCATTATTGGCACTGATTTTATGATGATGATCGACTCTTGAGGTGCTCCAAGTTGACATCCTGGTATAGAGGGACGCTTATGACAGGGAAATGCCTTCAGGTAAATAGCACAAACAATACTCGGCAATCATTTTCATGCCCCAGGCTATAACAGTGCGTGCAAGCCTCTTTTGTATAGAATATTGGGTCCCTGTACAGTGCGCGAGTGTAGTTCTATCACACTGTACATGGGAATCACCCCTCAAACTGTTTGACGATTCACATGAGGCATAGGCCTACACTGTTCAATTTAGATTGACTAGATTGTTTTTTCTCAATTAAACAAGACGGAATGACTTTTCCCACAATCTTTTACGATGGGGGCATGTCGGGTGTTCGTTCATCCGAACATTTCTACTGGTGATATCCCAAGGCTCAGACTGCTAAACCCACTCAACCCTGCATCAAGGATGCCATCGTGCCATAACCATGATAGCGAGCATTCATTCTCTAGTAGACCAGCAAAGAGCTCCGGTCTACTTCCGAATCAAAGAAGGGTACTATTATAGCCTCGGTTTCCCCCAACCAGTTTGAACGACAAGTTACTCTATTTCGCGCGAAATGGAACGCGCCTTTAAAACAGTCATTCAGTTTCACTTGATATGTAAGCAGGTGCTCTTTCCTGATCCCGGACTGGGCCCGATGTCATAAAGCTGTTCAGCAGGAAAGAATGCTTAGCTATAAAATGAGTGGGGCACCAGTCCCAACAATGTAAACTCTATGGAAATATTGGCCTGTTACCTGATTCTTTTAAGATTTGTCTGTGCCTATCAAGTTTTTTGTGCTTACAGGCTAATATGATGTGGTCCAATTTCATAGGTGCTTAGCACAAACAGGTTGATTCTATTTGTATTCTATTTTTAGTGATCTTCTTAAGAAAACAAAAAGTGGTATTGTTCTGGGTGAATCAACAAAATTGTGAAAAATTTGACGAAAGAGGGATTTGAATATGTAACCTTCGGTAAACGTGCCGATGATCTACCAACTGAGCTATCTAGCTTTATGTTGGTGGTCTCCCTATTTTGTCAATATCTTTTTGGGGGCGCCAGTAACAAGTCATAATTACTTTGAAAATCGAAACATCCCTGATTATTAAGGTTTTTCAAAGTTGTTCTTTATGAGCACGAAATACCAAACATTTTACAACTAAAACCGTTCTCCTTTTGCGCCCCAAACTCAAGTTGCAGAATAAAATGCATAAAAACTAGTGCTACTGAATGACTTTCACAATCCCATTCCAAGTAATTGATTCCAAGAGATTTGATGTTTTTTTTATAGCAGAAATTACTACCTGACTGTTGTTAATTATCGGCATCTACCCAGTTATATTACCAACGACAGGGCCATATACTGCCTGTCTTTATATAAAAAAAGGAAAGATATTAAACCGTAAGATCTGTATCACAATTGTCTTGTACTAATGCCGGAACTATCACTCGATCTTGAGCAAACAAGGGGGTCTCAAGCGCTCTCGTGTTTGAACAAGGGGGGAGTGCGGGCTAGCACTGCTCCCGGGAAGACAAGATATGGGCAAAAAAAATCATCGGCCAGATGAGCTCGTAGCCTTATTGTTTGGGAAATAAAAGACTGGTTGACATGGCCTGACTGTTGAACTACAATGTTGTATCATACAATAATGGTGCATGGATCTATAGGTACCTATTATTATGTATAATTTGCATCACTGTGTCTATTGATTATTATAAAGGAGCGATCATTCAAGTTAACTTGTACTGCTTTCCCACAAGTTCTGCAATTTTGCTGGGTGGAATCCCCCCTCCAAGAATCCACCGTAACCAAACCAGCTGGAAGGGAAAAATAGTCTGGCCCTTTTTGGTATACTGAAGATCAGCACTCATTGATGTGATCGCACATAAAGATGGTGGAAGCTTGATAAAGGTCGTCTGAACTATACGTCATGTACATGGTTCTGAGTCACAAGGTTCCTGGTTCAAGTCCCACACTGGGCCCAATTTCAAAGAGCTGCTTGAGCCTACATTTGTAACTCTTTTCTTTTTACAATTTTAAAATTTGGACTTTTTACTGGTACTGTTTGGTACTGTCTGGTACTGTTTACGTGTAGAGTGTGCCGGGAAAATTGTAAGTGGTGCATTTATAACAATGAATGATATAATTGGATAAGATTAGACAAGATCAGCAGAAAATATTGCTTAACCATTTTGTACCAAGCAAAAATCAGCAGGATACCAGTCACAGATGGTACCTGTGACATGGTATTTTGGCTGGTAACCTTATTCTGTTCAGCATTTCTTCCCTTCTTGTGTACTTTGCTATACTTGCACTTTAAGCAGTCCTGGCTGGTCATAGCTCTATCCTATTTTGGGTTGAAACAATTTTTTTAAATACATAATTATTTAGTGTTAGGCATATATACCCCCCTGGGAGATTCTGCAAACAGTTGGAATGATATAACTATAATCTACTCATTTTGCAAATGTCTCAAACAGAGTCTGTTATAAGACAAGTTTCAAACCTAAGAGAAACCTATTCTACAAAATATAGCAAAAGTGTCTTTTGTAACATGTTTCCCTGAACTACTGTAACAAACTCCTCCACTGCTTAAAAAGGAAATGTTATAGCATCCTGTACAAATCAATTCCCACTGGAACCTTTTCAGTGGGAACTGCATCCAAACAGTTGAGTCACCTTCTCCTTTGGGCGACAACTAGATCAAGCGAGGAGTCAGATTTTCTTTCTTTGACCACTGAAAATGTTACTTCTTCCCCAGCAGATTTAGGGGCCAACCACCTCCTTTTTAGGGTGGGGTGTCTATTAAATTCCCCTCAATTGACCCCTTACAATTCAGTCGAGAGTGCGGAAGATGGGGAGAAAATGCCGGGATTGGCAGGCATTCTACAGCCTTTTCAAGTCTTTTTTATCACCGTTTGGGTGCTGGATAATTGTGCAATCTATGCTTGTGCAAACACGTAAGATGTTCTGGGCAGTGACGTACTGCTCATATAGCCTGAACACATTTGAGTTTACTGCACTTACGTGACATTCCCCTTTTCCATTTGTCCCATTTACAAAACCATTTACCTCACGTTGTTGTTTCTTTTTTTTGGGGGGGGATTTTTTTCCCCCTCTCGGAAAGTCAAAATGAGGTCAGGTTATCAAGTAATATTATAATGTTTTTGTTGACGTGACATCGCTAGTGATGTTTGTTTACTAGTCTCAGATTCTCAGTCAGAAGTCTGCGAGAATAAACTTGCCTTTCACCACCATCGATTTGTGCTCCGTAGAGCGGTAGAGTAAGGACAATTATTCAAAGCATTTGCGGAAGTTGGGGTTACAACCTTAAAGTGCCACCATTATTGCGACTGAGCTTTCAAAAATTGGCTCCAATGGAAACTTGGTTATCAGATTGCTACCGTGTTCAAATATAGGACACTTAGCTGCTGTTGTTTTGTATAGACTAGACAAATCGGAAGAGAAAATTCTCATTTTTATCTCTATTTTTTAAATGCTTTCCCTGCATTCTCATCCACGGAATGATTTTCTCTTGAGATTGGTATTCTGGGATTAGTTACCTTTACAAAATAAAACTTCTGGCACTTCGAGCAAATAAATCGACACAAATGGAGAGACCGCCGAAAAAAGGACTAGGTGGCTCAGTTGGTAGAGCACCGGCACGTTACTCCGGAGATCGCAGGCTCAAATGCCGCTTTGGTTAAGTTTTGCGTGTTCAACCAATCACGCACTTTCCCCTTTAACTCTTGGTTTCAAATTCCAACCCAAAGTTTGCCTGCGGTTAAGGCATATTAAATCAAAGCTGTCAAATGAATTGTTTCAGAGCTCATTAATTATGCAGGTTAGTGCCCAGCTCCGATCTGAGTTAACAATTTGCTGCCCCTTTAGCAGGCAAAGAACGTGCAATACGATAGCACCTTTGACATGTATCGACTTGGAAATGTCAAGAGAAAAAAAACCCAATCTCAACATAAGTGCCACAATATTTAAATTAGGAAATAGGAACTCCAAGATGCCTGTTCAGAAGACGTTCGGGGGATGTTGTACGCCACTGATGAGGTGACCATTCACCTTTGAATTCTCATGCATTTCTATCAAGCTGTTCGGTTATACCTCAAGTGCAATAACCATGTTCGGATATCACTCAAACTGGGAGTGTGTCTGTCTGTGCCAACATTTGATAGCATTGACTTCATGCCCAAGTACAGGGACAAGGAGGATGCAGGGAGTCGTCGAGTCATCAACTTCAGACCTCACAGGTTGCTCACCTCCAAGTCAGAGATAGTTATCCAACCATTCAAAACAATACAAATACACCTCAAAAAAAGAAGAAGGAAAACAAAAACGACAAGAAAACAACGACAACGACCGATGTCGACAAATTTCAAATTTCCAACATGACAGTTTTCCTTATGTACAGGTGCCCTATTTCACTAGAATGAAGAAAAGAACACAACACGCCTGCCTCTACAAGACTGACGTCTGGACTCTATCTACAACGGAATCTCCAGAGAGGTTGCACACAATCATGAGTTTTACTTCTTTCTTTCTGTCCTTATTTTTGTTTTTTGTGTTTGACTCCTTCATTAGGGGATGGCATCGGAGCTCAACATGTACGAGTCCCAGGTCCAGGAGTACAAATACGAGATAGAACGCCTCGCCCGAGAGCTCCAAGAAGTGAAGAAGAAGTACTACACACAGAAACGAAAGGAACAACAAGTCAGGTGAGTAGTCAGTCCATCGAATGACGGGGGGAAAACTTTAAGGATTGGTTTGTTCATAAAGGTTGACGGATAAGTAAAACTAACCCACGGGGGAAACAACACAGAGGTGCATCATCACCCCCTTTAACTTAGCCAGGAAGAGCACGGTATTGATTATTTAGGTGACTATCGACGACGGACGAAAATTCAAACGGACTTTGAGTTGTATGTTCGTCATTGAGACATCAATTTAGATTAATTATCCATGATCTATCTGTCAGTCTTGCGAAAAGTCCATACATCTGTTTGCTTTTGCCGAGGCAAAATAGGAACAGCACTTCTGCTGTGAAGGCTGTCGTCAAAACATAATGTGATGTGGTTATTGATCATTTAAGAACACAAAATGTCATCTTCTCTCTCTTTCTCTCTCTTTTTTTTTTTTTTTTTTGCGGGGGGGGGGGGGGTTAAAGGAAATGTCCAGCTATTCATGAGAGATGGGTGCTTATCGGCTCAATTCATAATATTCATCTCCAAATCCACTACTAAGGCTTAGTGGATTTGTCCATACTGGATCAAACCCCCAGATTGGATTGCTCCTTTCTGCTGCTCACTCTCCCACAGGCTACAGCTGAAATTGTTTTCCATCAAGATTATGATCACTGTGCCGTGGAATTATCCCCCCCCCCCCTCTTCGGAAAAAACACAACCCAGAATGCAATCGGCAAGATGCCATTAAGATATGTAGTGAATAGCTCAGGGAGCACCGGCACACAAACGCAATGCTGTTTTTCTGTAGTTGACAGGGTCACGCTTAAGCTATTTGGACGGGTAAGACCGAGCCCCCTGTGTCGCATATCAACAAACAAGAGCTCGTGGGTTACTATTAGTGGTATTATTTGACCAGGGGGGACCGTGTAATATTGGTTTAAGTGCCTGAAAAGTGTATGCTTATGGAGAGCCATGATGGGTCTCCTGATGTGTAGATCTGATCATCTGAGTCACAGGAAGACTTATGCACGTTTCCACACGGAGCAATGACCTGATAGTAGGAGGTGGCAGGCCTGGAGTTTTCATCTTGGAGAGGGCAAGGCCATTTTGAATTTGCAATAAACACTTCCATTGGAAGTCTATGGGAAACTTTTCAAGGGGTACATAGGCCAAGACCAGGGCAATAGAGACCATGGCCTCCGTGTAATTCCAGGCCTGAGCTAGGCCTAACAGGTGCATCATCCACACAGGTGTACAATAAACTTCCACAGAATTTGTATATACACGTATTAACATGTAGATGAATCCACAGTTTCCTCGTTTGTCAAAAGGCCTATACTTTATGTTAAATCCTCTTCACTGCATAATGTGATCTTAACTTTCATTTTTATATCCTTAATATCTTATGTGTATAGACATTAACTCATATTATATTGTATTTTGTACTGACCTAGTGCTAGTCTATCAACCAACAAGATACTACACCATTTTCGTAGATATGCTTAAGCGGTAAATAGTGCTGAACAATTTTCCTTAGAGCTAAAATGATGAGCGGGATACTAATTTACAGAATGTACATGTGACAATGGTGTTTTAGCTGGTAACCTTTATGTTGTAAGCATAATTTGTTGTACTGTTTTTTATAATGAGATACCGCCTAACATCACAAGGCCACACGGCCACATCAAGTTTAGGGCTACACTTTAACCGATTTGGGCTGTCGACTCAAATCAACTGCCACACACCCGGGGCACGCTGCCACCTACTCCTGGGCTGAAACATGGTTACCTCCCTTCACAGTCCGTAAGGATGTAGGCATGGGTGTCATCTTCTAGGAGCCTGGCTGGTAGCGCAGAATGCACTACCTTCCCAACTTTCTACTATAAAGCAATTATGGTATAAAAGTGCCTTACTCATGGGCACAATTGTCATGACCAGGATTCGAACCCACACTCTGCTGCCGACAACGCCAGGACTTTGGTTCGGGGAACTAGACCACTCGGCCACTGAGCTACTTTTTGTGCTTTAGCAGCTCTATGAAATTGGGCCCGACCTTGCGTTAAAATGTTTTAGTGAAAGTACATGTATTATCCGCTGATATAGCCCTTCCTCTATACTCAAACATGACTAACTTTACATCTACAGTGCCATGGTGAGATCCTACCCTCTCCACATATTAATTATGGGACCAGCTTAGTATCCACAATGTCCAAAGCCGAGACTTTATTTACGAGTAGCCAAACAAATCTCTACACATTCCGCATGATCTCTCAGCGCCACACAACTATGCTTTTAATACAGACATTTGGCAGTGCATGAACGTTCCATTCTTTCCAAATCGCCTCACGCCTCACGCCTCACACTGACAGGAGGCGTCATCTTCATTCGGAGGCTTCGGAACTGAGGACCATGAGGTTCTCAACCAATGAGGAGAAATCTATTGAGGGTGTCATTGACTCCCTTGGCCTTTGTCCAGACCTCATCCATTGGTGCGTCTTCGCGGTCGCAACCAATAACTGTTCTGGTTGACTTGGCCATTGGTTAATCACTGGTCAGTGACCGAAACAGTTTATTGGTACAGCCGCAAAAACGCTGATGCGCGGGTAGTTTGTGTGACGTAAACCCTATTAAAGTCCTCCTTGAAATAAATACCCCAAATACAGATGGTTTTAATGACATTTATCCTGTAAGCTTTTACCTCTTCAACTACATCTAATTACCGTAATTATATCTAATCATTGCTCCTGAGATAAAGGATGGTATTAATGTTTTACCATACACGATGTGTGATAAAGCAATGTGCACTCGTTGCTTTCCCGATACCCGCTGGGAAACCCCCCCCGTTATACTACTCGAGTGGGATTCGAACCCACAATCGACACTCGCATTCTAGCGCTGATTGTTGTTAATCGAACACGTTGGACCGTTGAGCTTGCCCGATGACGACAGGACAGTTCAAACCCTGTAGTTAGCGGCGGTTACCGCAAACAATTTAATAGACAATTCCATCGGGATAAAGAGTAATCATTCATTAAATACCTCGATATACAAAAAGAGTGTCCCCAAAGAGGGTAGTTTGGGTGAAGTCAACCTTTTGAACATGTGTCCCTGTCAGACTTTTGACAAGTTTTCTTATTTTGTCTCTAAACTTTTTCAATTATTTTTGCCCATGTACAAGTACATTCATTTTATACTTTCTAGAACAAGAGTTTTCCCTCACAATTTCTTCTTCCTGCGTGTGTTTTTTTTTCCTGACTTGGGTGCCATTTTTCCTGGGAATGGAGTCTCTCTCCCTCCATCAGCGTGACTTGTTCTGTTATTAGTACACGTCAGTTGTTCTTACAATTTCTGTATTGAAGCAGATGTATCTACATCTACTTGAATGAATAATTCTTATCAGAAAAAATCTTCACAACTCCGTTCCTTTTGTGGAATTTACTTGAAATCTTTTCGGATTTTTCGTCTACTTGAGTGGGTTTCTAGTTTTATCGATTCATCCTATACTTTTAAAGTTCAAATCTCTCTTTAAGAGCCACTGCCTGTAAGAATGTACCAAGTGGTGATTCATGGGTTCTCAGATCTTCTTCTAAAAAATCAGAGTGATGCACCTTCATACCAAACTAATATATCCAAAATTTTAGCTCGCTGACTCTTTCGGTTTGGGCGTAATAAATTATCAAAGTTTTAGCGAAAAAAACCTTGTGAAACGACAAGCACATTCCCGGAAAACGCAAAAATGTGCGCCAAGCTTGTCCCAAAAAAATTTTAACATTTTTTTAAACCTCCAGTTGGGCGCATAACACAAGTAAAAAAAAAAATTTGGGATCTCGTTGGCGCGTCATGTTATGCGGACCTGAACCTTTGACGAACAGCGCCCTCGTACTGTTTTCAAGGCCTCATAACTCGATGCGCCTTTAAGATCCCAGGAAATAAACAAGTTTACATGAAAGAACTTGCAGCCCTAAAACAAATTTAAGCACAAAGTGGATGGGATCTCGTTGGCGCAGAGAGATAATAGAGGTCAAAGGTCAAATTTTACCAATTTCTTGCGTTTCCGCACCTCCGTAACCTTGCGCGCCAACATCAAAAAACTTTTAAAATGACAACCAGGTGTAGAAACAGTTTTCCTCTATGAACAAATAAAACAAGAATCTTGGGATCTCTACCATTTTCATGTTAAAATATTTTTTGAAACTTCTCTAAGCATTTGTATTTCACACATATTAGCCTAGAATTAGCTTCGAATGGCACAACATGCACTTTTCTCATTCTTGTAAATACTTGCGCCAACAAGATCCCATCAATTTTGTCTTGTATTTGGTTTAGTTTAGTGTTCCTAAACAGATTTCAATTGGAAAATAATTGGGATCATGTTGGCGCACAAATATAACAAAGGTCAAAGGTCGTACCCAACTACAAATTTTTACAATTTCGGGCGATTTTGCGTCATCACGATATATAGCGCCAATATGGTCCCATTAAATTGTCTGCATTTCATGATTATATAGGTTCTCAGCAACACATAACAAACAAAAACTGTATGGGATTTGTATGGCGCTAACAAATATTACAGGTCAAAGGTCACAACAGCAATGATGATGTTGCTTCGTGCAAATCATGCAATAGAACTCTGTCAGACATTTCAATCAATGATTTCACAAACCTTTATCTCTTTATAAGTTCTGAGGCTATCAAGACTCGGAGTTGGTGGCAAACAAAAGCACATGCATTATATTTTTTTAGAGAAACTGTGAACAAAATAACAATATTTAAAAACAAATAAAAAAGACAATTACTGCAGGTTTCTTTCAGCTATTTCCTGAAGGGGTACAAAGTACCTGAATTGTCCATGGATGTTAACAGTAATATAATATGGTAACAATAATAACATTAAAAATGTTATATAACATTAAGTTTATGAGTTGAAACTTCACACTTTCAGTTCATGACTTTATGGACTTGCATAGTACACACAATGTAGACCCAGTATAATATGCATGTGTTTTGTAACTGGGTCATTCCATGTCAAATCAACCAATGGGGTTGCAGGTCACCTCTCAGATTTGGCTGAAATTCATTTCTAATGTTCATCTATGTATATAATGAGCATGCAAAAAAGAAAATTCCAACTCCAAGTCGTTCCAAAATTAAGGCCCCTTAAAGTGGGCGTGGCAACCCCCTTTCAGTGAACGCGATTTGCGACAATGAATATTTTGCGTTTTGTAATGTGCTTAAACGCGCCTTTAAAAAAAGATACAAAGCTATAAATTGGTACCTAGGGTGACTGTCACCCAAATAGCTCAAATCTGACCTCAAAACAAGAGCATCACATCCCCTTATCTCTCTACAGGATGCTGAAAACACTAATTTCATCTGCCGAAAAAATTTAATTTCCATATTCAGACCCCCTCATACTCACAATTGATAGTTTGAAAAACTTGATATTGCTATTTGTATTATATCTAGGCACATGTGGCTATCCTCAAACAAGGATAGAGCCCTTATTCATTTAATTAAAAGTTTGCAAGGCTCCAAAGTTGGTTCTTGACCGAAAATATTTAAAAAACACCGACATTCTTGGTGACCTTTGACCTTGGCAACAGTTACCCACCAATATTAAACTTAGACCAATTGTAGATACAAGTCCAATCTATATCTGGACTAAATTTCGTTGTGGAGACTCATCTCCTTCATGGTTAGGCAACATTTTGAAATTGGGGTATTTTGCCCATTTTCGGTTGCCACAGCAATGCATAAGGATATGCATGTACATCATGTATACACTGTGTAATACACGTGTACATTGTCTCAAAGTGTTGTTATATGACAATTTAACCACTTTTGTTATAAAATAATGATTTAATCTGATCTTACAAAATTGTGTCTTAAAGATGGGCTACACAATAATGTCAGATTAAATCATTATTTTATAACAATAGTGGTTTAATTGTCATTTTTACAACACTTTGGGATCAATAGTGTACACGTACGCGTATGACAGAGTTCTATTGCATGATTTGCACGAAGCAACATCATCATTGCTGTTGTGACCTTTGACCTGTGATATTTTTTACCGCCATACAAATCCCATACAGTTTTTGTTTGTTATGTGTTGCTGAGAACCTATATAATCATAAAATGCAGACAATTTAATGGGACCATATTGGCGCGTATATATCGTGACGAAGCAAAATCACCCGAAATTGTAAAAATTTGTTGTTGGGTACGACCTTTGACCTTTGTTATATTTGTGCGCCAACATGATCCCAATTATTTTCCAATTGAAATCTGTTTAGGAACACTAAACTAAACCAAATACAAGAAAAAATTGATGGGATCTTGTTGGCGCAAGTATTTACAAGAATGAGAAAAGTGCATGTTGTGCCGTTTGAAGCTAATTCTAGGCTAATATGTGTGAAATGCAAATGCTTAGAGAAGTTTCAAAAAATATTTTAACATGAAAATTGTAGAGATCCCAAGATTCTTGTTTTATTTGTTCATAGAGGAAAACTGTTTCTACACCTGGTTGTCATTTTAAAAGTTTTTTGATGTTGGCGCGCAAGGTTACGGAGGTGCGGAAACGCAAGAAATTGGTAAAATTTGACCTTTGACCTCTATTATCTCTCTGCGCCAACGAGATCCCATCCACTTTGTGCTTAAATTTGTTTTAGGGCTGCAAGTTCTTTCATGTAAACTTGTTTATTTCCTGGGATCTTAAAGGCGCATCGAGTTATGAGGCCTTGAAAATAGCACGAGGGCGCTGTTCGTCAAAGGTTCAGGTCCGCATAACATGACGCGCCAACGAGATCCCAAATTTTTTTTTTTACTTGTGTTTTACACCCAACTGGAGGTTTAAAAAAATGTTTAAATTTTTTTGGGACAAGCTTGGCGCACATTTTTGCGTTTTCTAGGAATGTACTTGTCGTTTCACGAGGGTTTTTTGGCTGAAACTTTTAAAATTTATTACTCCAAAACCGAAAGAGTCTGTAAGCTAAAATTTTGGATATATTAGTTTGGTATGAAGGTGTATCACTCTGATTTTTTAGAAGAAGATCTGAGAACCCATGAATCACACCCCCCCCTAATTTGGTACATTCTTACAGGCAGTGACTCTTAATATAAACAGTATTGATTTTCTGGAGGGGTGTTTTTTACTACTTCTTTTTCTTCGGGAAATAGGGAGAACATTTTTGTGTTTATTCTTAAGAGGTCACTGCCTTTAGATCTAGTCAAATTTATTTCATGGTTGCCTCGGTTTACACAGATGTCCATGGGACATTTTTGTCGTCAGGATTGTTTCGCCCGTTTTGTACAGTTCTGAATAAATATTTATACCTTTCATCTCCGTATTGATATTATATGATATATTCAGTATGTATTACTTTTTGAATGGCAAATTAAATGCACTTATTTAACGTTGTTAATGTTAAATTTGTTTAAAATGTTTACTTTAAGTATTTTCCCCCGTTTTTATAAAATTAAAAAAATAAAAATAAAAATAATATTATTAAGATTCCATAAAAATTGTTTTATTTTTTTATGTATTTATTAATTTATTTAAATTTTATTTAATTAAATGTTTTATTTAAAACAAAATACAATTAATTAATTTTTAATTTTTTTATTTTTATTTTTTTTATTTATTTATTTATTATTATTATTATTATTATTATTTTTTTTTTGGGGGGTTAGGGTGGGCTTAAGAAGTGATGGTGGAAACAATATGTTATAAGAATTAGTGGCTGGAATAAGTGGCTATGGCTGCGAGTGTTGCTAAGGGTGTTGCTATGGGTGTCCTATGCTTCACGTGACGATCAAGCCACAGTCACATCCTCGGCCGTTAATACCTCAACTATTAGAATCAGCAAAGGCAGTCAAAAAACGAGTGTTTACATAATTCTGAATGTTGTTTTTTGATCATCTCCATCAGAGAGCGAGATCGTTCCATGGCCCAGGCTGGATCAGCACCAATCCAACCCCAACGTACAGACGGCCCTCGATTCACAGGCGGCGGATTCAACCTCAAGCAGCCAGGGCTGGGTAAAGTGACGTCATAGATAGTCATCCCTCAACCGGGATCTGAGAAGCCATCCTAAAGTATTTACGTTTTTGAAAAAGAAAAAGACAAAAGAAGACTTCCGTCCACTGGGAAATAAATGACTCAAACGTAATGGACAGTCCATTGGACCTATGACTGCATTGATAACATAATTGGATACAAGCGTGCCTAATTACTACAAGCATTTATTATTTGTTTTTTTTGTTTTTTGTTTTTTTGACCCTGAGAATTCTTTGTAGGAATTTAATTTAATATTTACCTAATAAGCTCTTTTCATCATATTTTAATGTTGGCTATTAGTATTGGAGGAGAAAACAAAGTGATGGAAGGACATATTGTTCGGCTGAAGAATTATGATGGCTTGAGGAAGAAAGTTTGATGAACGCAATCCATTTGCTTTGGAAGTTAATCTAGCCAAGTGTGAAAATTGCTTTCTTCTCCTAGGGTGGGGGGGGGGGGGTGGGTGGCCCGTTGACCTCGGATTGACTTGATTAGTTTTTCTCCAGTTTGTTGACAAACCAATCCATCATTAAGGCAACTGTCATGATCTGGGGTTATTAATTCGTTAATCATCAACGCCTGAAACAATTAAACCACACTAAACACCGAGAGTGACTGCCAAGTTTAGCCATGGTGCACGCCGGTGTCACTCAATTTCTACAGCCATCTCTGTGATTTTCCCTAATGATATGCCTAATACATGGACAGTAAGAACTCTAATTTCGTACAAAGCGACCGGCCGTTTTCCCAACCCAGCCTTTGTTTGGTTTGCCCTAGAACTGCCACGGGCTTCTTCATGGGAGACGAACATAATAGGAAAGTAATGTTCAGCTAGCTAAACGTGAATCCCTGCTGATAATAAAGATTGTTGATGTAAATTGTCATACGGTTCCGTGGTAATTGAACGATAGTAGTGTTAAATGAAAGCTAGCCTGCATTAGGATTCCGTGTGGTGAGTGCATCTTCACAGTACACAGTCAACCCTCCTACTGTTTGGCCGTTCAACATCATCTATCTTGTTTTGAATGGTACATTAACTATGTTAGCCTGCAATATGGTATCATGACTGTGGTATATGCATTTACACAGCACACAGTCAACCCTCCTACTGTCTGACCATTAAACATCATCTATCTTGTTTTGAATGGTATATTAACTATGTTAGCCTGCAATATGGTATCATGACTGTGGTAAATGCATCTACACGGTACACAGTCAACCCTCCTACTGTCTGACCATTCAATTTCATCTATTTTGTGTTGAATGATACGTTAACTATGTTAGAGTGCAAGGTGCTACCTTGTGGTATTTCAACTACACAGTGCACAGACAGTTCTCAGCACAGTTGTCCCACCCTACACAACGTGTGCAATTTAATGGTTTCCAATGGAAAATAATGCAGAGAGTAGTCGGGTTAATAGAAACTCTTACGTAGAGCTTGACCCTACTGCTACCGTATTGAGTTTTATATGATTACATTCACACATTGCAGCGCCCCTTATTGACCCCCTGCACTGACGTCACACGCGGCTACTGTCTGCCTATGGTCCGTCTGCTGCCATTTTGGAAGCATGAAAAACTACGCTGTGCGTCTAATGGCACGCGTGTTGCCTAAAAAGCGTACTGCACAGGGAATCGAACCCTCAAAATGGCGCAAGTAAGAGTTATAGTGGGATGACGTTGGGTGAATTGGGTTAGTTACAAGCCTCCATCATGCTATGTGTTTATGTAGAGCAGATGCAAATACAACCCTCGGGGTCAGCCATTTTTCCTGCTTGCCCCAGTTAAACAGGCCTGTATTTATTTCCATTCAAGCCTCGATTTGGAAATCCATTTGGATCTACCGAATCCATTCAAATTCCGCGTAGAAGCCCTTAAGGTTTATAGCCTTTTTTTGCCGCCGTCGTTCACCCATGTCAGCTTTGAGCAGCATCAAAATGGCCGCCAAGTTATTAAAAATGTCTGTTGGCTCAGCAAGTGGATTAAGACTGACTGATAGCAAGCAGGAAGCTCTGTGCATTTGTGTTAGCCACGGGGATAAGGCAGACGCTGTATCATAACATAATCATTGTGTATACAAGCCACAGGCAAGATTTTACTTTAATATAGTAGGCCCTGTGGCGCCCGTGATATATTAGTATTAGTGCAGTTGCAGTTACTATCTCTCTATTGAAAATGGTGCACCCGAAGCTCAGGGTATGCCTGTATCATTAGATTCATCAACTCAATAAAAATAGACAGTTAAAGTGAGGGTTTCTAGAGTTTAACCAAAAAGCCATCCATGCCTTCTTCAACTGCTCCACGTATGTTGTACAGACTCTGCTGTACAGAGACTCGTACTGTGTGATGTGAAGCAGGGAATGCTATCACTAGTTTACGTTATACGGTATTTTGGTTGGTAACGGTAACGTATTTCTGCTTCCCAAAAATGTTACTTTTCCAATAAATTATTTGGAGTCTTGAGTTTTTGACCCACACGCCGATGTGTGTTAGGTGCTGTCTACTCAGTGCTCCCCCAGGTCCCTTTTTTTCACATGACTTGGGGGAAAGTACCGAGTACACAGTGTTGAGCGCACATCGGCGTGGTGTTGGTGAAACACGATTAATATTCTTTATCCCCGATGCAAATTTAACAACTTTATTAAATTAATTTGAGTGCTTTTTAGCAATGCTTTCTTACTGGTTTAAAACAACACAGAGACGCCGGAAGTAAACGATGGCATAAATACGTCTTCCCCGATGGTACAGATACTGTTATTGTGAGGTTGGGGGGAAAAACAACCTTTTTCCCGCCTAAAGATAACCGAGGCCAGCCTACTTACTAGGCCTAATGTCATGGCACTGCTTACTGCACAATTCTGCGCTGGCGGCGCCTTGTAAAAGTGGGTGGTTCTTTAGGCCCAGAAGCGCAGAATTCGACGGTAAATGCAGAGCCATGAAATGTTGTCCCGATCTTTTGACAGTTTCTTATGATGTTGACTTGCATCTATGAATTTATGTATTTTAAAGGAAGTTGCACCGTAAATGTTTTGTATTTTGTTATTTCAATAAACTAATAAAACTTGTTCAGAAAACGACTGCCATGAATCTAGTTCCTTTATGTGCAAACTTACAAGGTTTTTACTTTCATTTCGTTCATTCTGGTTGTGAAGCCAAGGACTCTCAGAAAAGCGAACTTAATTACCGTACTTGCCAAGAACCCAATGGAGAAAAGATAAGGACGGAAGTTTCAGATGTGAGAGGAAAGCACCAGAGATTTGTTTCAGGGAAAAACCCACGCAGTCGGGTAGGGACTGAAAACCCAATCCACACAGTGCCTCCGGCGTGATTCGAACCGGGGTCCCAGAGATGGAAGGCGAGGAAAGATACCATTTTGCCAACCCAACCGTCCAAAGTTTTATGTTTAATTATCAGACAATTTGGGAATGAAGTTGTATTGTTCACCCTTGCAACTGCTACACTTCCCGAGAAGAGGTAAATTACATAGCGAATGTACATGTACATGCCTGTATAAACAGTGGCCGAATTATAGTGGCAGCAGCTATTGGAATGAACGTCACGTTAAATTAGCGTCCGCAAAATTATAAAGCTTGTGTCTTTGTGGTAAATAAAAAATCAAGTGGCCCTCAAAAAGCGACTAACACAGTGAGCAGTAGGACTGTGTGTAGAATGGAGAAGACAGTGAAGAAATGTGGGAGGAAAACCAAATCCACATTTATGCAATGCTCCGGTCTTGGATTCGAACTGAGGTCCAAAGAGTGGAATGGCAGGGAAGCTGACAGAGCCAAACCTGAAGCCCAAAAGCAACAGCCCCATCCCGGTAATTCGTCCTTAATTACGTAGCGTATACGATCGGTAAATTCTATGGGCCCAATTTCAAAATATTGCTAAGCAAAATTCCCTGCTGAGCAACAATGGGCAGGATACCAGCCACCGAAGGTACATGTGACATGGTAATTTGGCTGGTAACCATGTTCTTTTAAGCAACATTTTGTTGTGCTTGGCTAGTCTTTGTGCTGAAGCAGCTCTATGAAGTTGGTTCTTATACATGCGCAGTGACTTGAGGAGACGACAAAGTAAACACTTTGGCTACAACGTTCGAAAGGATAGGACTTTTTAGCGTTCCGGTCGTAGCCATCCATTCGGACACGGCCTTAGGCCTGCAGGGTTCTATTGCCATGAGTCAATTTGTCTTCAAACACGAGATTTGTTTAAACTGAGACGGCTTTAACACAACATCTTAGTTGCGAAACATATCAACTTAATACAACCTTCGTCCAGGTTTGCGTGTTTCAGAGAAACATATTTATACAGACAATTTTTTGTACAAAATCTTTCAGATATTTGAATCAAAACTTGGCTAAAAAAATATATGTATAAATAAATAAAAGACTTCCATAACCCATTATAATTTTGTCGCATTTCCGCGTAGATTGAGCGTTGTTTTCTAGCTATTTCTTTTGGTATTATATGTTATCCTGGCCAACAATGGTAACAATTAATGTCACAGACCAGTATCCGCACATAATGTTTGTGACCCAAACACAACACCAAGTATAACAAACCGGTGAAACTTTTAAGCTCAAACGGCCACCGGAGTCACCTGAAAATAGTGAAAAACTCCATCTGTTTTCACTGTTTTTTAATTTTATTTTTACATTGGACTTCTGACTCACGAGATCAAAATGAATAGTTTCCACCATGACCGTCTCGACACCATGTGACTTCTTTGTAACTCTGTGAACACATTATATTTTCTACCTTACCAAAGTCACACACGTCAGTTACCTTTCACATTTAATAATTCTACACGTACAGGTGTAGACCTAAATCTTATTGGTTAACTCCGGTATATTTTGTATACTGGTATGACCCAGTCAGTTTCCCTTGTGGTTTATTACTTGATATATAATTTATATAAAACCATTCTCAAGACTTGACAGTTCATGGAAATTTAAAAATAATTTATAATTGTAGTATTTGTTTTGTTTTGTTTGATTGTTTGTTTGTTTGTTGATTTTGTTTTTTGTTGTAATTCGTGTCGGTTTGTTTTATTTTATTTTATTTTTATTTTTTTTAATGTTTTTATTTATTTTTTTATTTATTTATTTTTTTTTCGGGGGGGGGGGGGTCAGTGGGCAACACAAGACTCCTTTTGGCTCCTGAAAATGGCACACATTGCAGGTTAGCTCCCAATTCATTTCATTCTATTTGGCGAGAGTGAATTAATTCCCGTCCTGTAGTTGTGTTTGCTGTTGTTGTTTTTGCTGTTGTTGTCGTTTTTTTTGTGATTGTTGTTGTTGTTGTTGTTTGGATGTTTGTTTTTGTTGTTCTGTCGGGGTGCATGCACTTTCGTATCGGGCTCTATACTTTAATTGTTGCAAACGAAGTAAGCAAAGATGGTCTTACAAAGCTACTTTCTCGACAAAATATTTCTCTGGAAGATTGGTCCGTCTTACCCTGTTCTCATGAACTTACTGGCTTTAGATCTCCCCATGGATCAACTTCCAAGGTTATCATTCCAATATCTAAAGCTCACCATAAACAAGCCTCTCTGTATCACAGACATGCTCAAGATAAGCTCTCAACAGAGACCACTGCCATCATCTGCCTCTCGCTCCCTTTTTCTTGAGCTAAGAACTCAATGTTCTACTCATGCAGATAGATCGTTCTCCACATTGCCCCTCAAGATATGGGATAAGCTTCTTACATTTGATAAGAGATGCCAGTTCGTTCAACACATTCAATAAACTCCTCAGAGCTCACCTGTTCCAGGAGGCTTAATTCCATTCATGTTATGCCTCGGCGCCGGAGACCAAACTCTTGAGGTTGGCTCTAGTGACATTTGATTTGATTGGTTTATTGGTTGATTGATTAATTAATTGACTGATATGTACTGAGCTAGCAGATTACCACCAATCAATATTATATACAATATATATATATATCTGCAATAGCTATACCAAAACCTGTCGATACACATTGTCTTTCAACGAAGTAAGGTTGTCTTTTTCAGATCTCGATATAGTTATGATGAATACTGGCGTACGTGACAATAAGGGAATACGAAAGCTTCGCAAGCGACCTTAGCAACGTTAGACATACAAACATAAATCGAATTTAGAGGTTACATGGAGCTCTGTGTCATTACTGTGCGGTGTTGTTTTAGCCGCTGTGTGGCTGAATGGAAACATATACAGACCTCCTCTATGGAGTGAAAAAAAAATTACATTCATCCTCGTCACGAAACCATCTCAATAATTCACGAAATTCAACATCTGCTTGCTTCAAAATAGGCCACTTTAAGCTGCCCTTATACACATAAACAAACCTCTTCTCTGTTAACAGAGAAAAGCCTCGAGTCTTTAGGGACTGAGAGGGAGAAAACATGGATGGAAAAAAATAGAGAGAGAGAGAGAGAAATGGACGGGGAATGTGGAAAAGGACAAGACTCTGGTCTTTCGTGGAGCGAGTAGTGTGCCGTGACAAACCGACTTGAGGATTATTTTCTCAGCCGCTGCCGAATTCGGGAGATATTCTTTAGACGTGAGTCTGTCATTATTCAGAAACTCTATATTTTAACATCTTTATGAAATGGAACCAGCTTTATCTTCCTCGGCTTGGCAAAGGAATGATTTAATGGAACAGCCCAGACTTGGCGTCGAGTTTCATAGTCAAATTAGCGAATTACCCTGAACTCGCAAGTATCGACGATATTATCCATGTCATATTTCGAGGCCCCCCCTCCCCCAAAGTCGCAAATATTTACTACAATATTAATCTGGAGTACTCGCTGTTTTGTACGCTACTGTTTCGGCGATCTAAATTTTGTACAAGATTTGTTTATGACATAACTTAATTTAAACGGCGACGAATGCATTTTTCATTTTTTATTGAGTGGAAATCTATTTTTTAGCTTGCGACGTGCCAATGGAATAAACGAAACGATCGATCAGGTAAAAAAAAGAAAGAAGCTTTTTCAGTTTAACGCATAGATTTGGAGATGACAAAGTGTAACCTTCACTCGTGAATTTTATTACAGGAGTGAAAGAGTAAAAAAAGTCACGGGAAATGGAAGTTTTGGTCGATAATCAAATGAACAAAAAAAATCCATTTCCAGCTCGCAACACGTTTAAATTGTTTTGCATGAATTGCTAAAAAAAAAAAAAAAAAAAAAAAAAAACACACACACACACACCATGCACTGGGACTTCTTTGGTAAAGAGGCCCTAACAAATTTCAGAATACGCGTTGTGAACTTGTATTGAGAGGCAATGAAATTAACCAGTCATAGTTTATTGTGGAATTTCTGTAACTTTTAAGAGCTCTTTACAGCACATCTGTCAAGCAAGGACCCTTTTCGGAAACAATGCAAATAAATGTTGGATTTTTGTTCTTATGCCGAGGAGCGGCGTGCGGTTCTTACCTTCAAGGAGTATTTAGGGTTCGTTGTCGAACACTGTTGACGTCCGGTGTACAACTTTGTCCGACGTTTACATAGTTCTAAATAACAATAACACACACAGAGTGTATTTAGTATGGAACAACTTGGGATGTAATTTCTCAGAGCATTTTATGTTGAAACAATTACAAAATTAAACAAAGGTACAATATTGAAGTCGCAAGGAGGTAAAATATCAATAAAATCGTCAAAGAATAATCCATCTTCACCTATAATATAAGTTTTGTCGACATGCAACACTCATTGCAAGTTGAGACGGGTCCAAATCAACGGCGAAAGGTAAGTTTTTAGGGGGATCACAATGGGATGTAACATTTGTTTACTAAAGGGCACTTCTTACCAATGAAATCTGCCGTTTGCGTTTTTATTTTTCCTACACAAAGATCTTTGTCATCCCTTATATGGGGTTTACTATTTTTGTATAAAATAATCTGACGTGGAGGTAAAAAATAAAGACGTCATCTGCGTGCATATGGAAAAATAGTTGTTAAACATTTTGTAATGCTACATACAAGCTCGAAAATGTAATATTTTGTTTTGTGAACATTTTTTTTAATGTAAAAGGTCCCAATTCGAAGAGGGGGGAGGGGGCATGGACATAAATTGGGGGCATAATCTAGAAAACTGATGAGCGTACAAAACCACATGCTATAACATAATTACAAATTTCCAGGCGCTAGTCCGTCATCAAGATCGTACTGTATGCTAGAAATTGACTTGGTAAGAGATGGTCTTAAAGAGCAAGAGAAATGTCAAGTTCATTTTTGTGATGTACTTATTTTCCAATAGATAGAGTCTTCATGTGAGTGGGGAAAAATTACAAAGTCTCGAATCTTGGTGTAAAAATTTTGTAACCTGCCAATTGTATTCGATACCCTCCCAGTGCAAAATTTGTCAACAACCAATGACATCATTTTGAGAAAAATGGGTCTCCTCATTTTTGTACGGGGTTGTTTTAGTTCATTTTGGACTTTCGATGATATTCAATCAAAACGGGCTCGAGTTTGACATTTTTGTCTGACGAAATATTCCTCTTTGGAATGTTAAGACCCATTAGTTGTTCAAATCCACATGGCACGGTGTTTACAATTTCAAATCTGAAAAAGTCAGGAATGAACCACAACTTCCCGTTCGAAGAAGTACAGACCCATATTTCTCAGAATGATGTCATTGGATGTTTTGGATATTGACACAATTTTGCACTGGAAGGGTATCGAATACAGTTTTACGCCATTTCGACGAGAGGTTAGAGACTCGTACTTTTTCCCCACATCACAAATCTGAGTTTGACATTTCCCTTCCCCTTTAAGAAGTTAAGAACTTTACAAAACAGACATAAACTACGAAGAACGATCCAAGTCATTGGTCCAGCTGTACTGAGAGCTTTTGACCCAGAACTTTGTTTGCACGGAAAACATTCAAGTGAAATGTCAATCCATATGACATAGCACCAAACAAATGAAGACGGCCATACGAGAGGATACTAGAGCTCTGACAACGCGATGGAGGGCATCCTTGTCAAGCAGTGTTCTCCCTGAACAGTGGTCCGCTGTGGCCAAATGCCAGTTGGAACTTCTGAGGACCAGTGGTCTGGCTGGCTATAGTTCATTGCTTCCAAAAGCTGTGTGTAAAACCACTGCACTGACTACACCGGTTTCAAACCGAGGTACTATATAAAATGACAGCGTTGCAGAAAAACTGTAAGAGATGTGGACCAGTGAAAGGGCTGGCGGACTATTGAAATGTTAAACTAGCTGGTCCCGCTGGCCAGTAACTGAATAAGGGCAAACCTGTGTCAAGGTAGTTTTCATTCTTCCCCTACTTCTTATGTACTATAACTCATATTTCTTTGAACGAATTTAAGTAATTTTTCTATTTCCGCTCAAGAAACTTGTATGGGAACGAATCGGGACCAATTAGATAAATTTGTCAAGTAAATTGCTAAGCACAGAATAATCTTGCTTACCAAATATTGGCTACCGAATAAATTACTGTATAATGTAGATTTCTCTTGACTAGAACCCTACCAATTTCTGCTTAGCAAATATATAACATCTTAAGCAAAAATGTGTGTGCCCCAATCAGCAAGAAAGGATAATCTGAAACAAGCATGCATGAACTTTAACCCCAATCCACGTGACATGCTCCAATGAGAGATTCGAACGGCAGTAAAAAATAAAGATAAAACTTGCGGCAAAGGTTCCGTATTCGGTAACCTTGTTGGACGGTAATATTCTAAGGAGTTATCGGCACTCACATCAATATAGATTTCTCAAACCAAGTCGCTGTGATCTGCCCCCCCCCCATATAGAAAATATGTCAGGAAACTATTGTTCAATGTCAACACCATAATGCAATTATCTTACCAGAATCTTACTTTTTTTCCTCTCAGAAAAAAAAGAAAGGGTTGCACACTCAAAATTGTTCAAATAGAGACTTCGCTGTGCGCCATGTCCCTCCAATTAATCTAGATTGAACGAACTGACCACTCGGAGATCCAATAATCTAGTATATTGTGGCTTAAAGGTTGACTTGCTCATTCCTGACAAACTTCACATGATTTACATCTCCTAAAGTTTCCATTTCAGTACATGCCTTTGATTGAAGGCTTCCAAATATTAATCACTTCAGATTCAAGCCCCCTGGATAAGTGCACGGTGCTAAGAACGATCCTTTCACACAAACAACCGGATGATTTTTTTTTTCGAATGTAAATTTGCCAGTCGCACTCCTTGCACTTTCAGAAAGCATTTTTTATTTTATTTTTTTTGCTTTTCGCCTGATGGATCTCTGTCCCTTTGCCTTATTGCTGTTTACGGATTATACCGTACCATATCCATTCCGCTAGAACTGAGTAAAGGGCTGATACACTCTACTAGCTTCTGTCAGGGGGACACAGTGTGTAAATATACAGTATCAAAAAAAAAAGCACCAGCTTTCCCAGTGGCGTTAATAACTTTCCCCCGAAGGGTTTTACAAAAATGTTTTTCAGTATACGCAGAGGAAATTGCTGTTGCTATTGCCTATAACTAACAAACTTTTTTCTTTCGTGATTTGTGTTTTGTTTGGCGTAAAGGTAAATGACTTTTCATCTTTTGTTACGAATGATTTCTGAATAACAAGAGGCATACACTTCCCGGGTTAGAATTGACCCTGCTTCCGGGTTCCATCTGGGTCAGGTGACCCAGATTTTGTCTTGAAATGACTCAAAAATGGGCCAAAGTGACGCACAATTCGAGTTAAACTCCTTTTTTAATTTTTTTTATTTATTTATTATTTTTTTTTTTACAGTTTCCGGGTCAGCCCGACCCAGAACTGGGTCAAGTCCCTTGCATGGGACCCGGGATCCGGCTCAAATCTGACCTTGGGAAAATGTCTTCATCGAGTTTTGTCAAGCTTTATATTAAGATGCATCTTCAAACGGCTCACATTATAGAGCAAGGAACACTAAACTCTAAAGCTGAAGAACAACAACAGAGAGAAGTAAGATTGCATACGTTTCCGAGACTTCTTGATAAAAAGCAGTGTCTTTGTAATAGGCCCATATTTGAAACCAGGGAGTTATTTCTATTTCATTGGGAGCAAAAACAGAGATGTAGTCAATGCCCCGTGTCGACAAATGCAAACGCTCAACAGTTCCTCAAACTTCGAAACAAGATGATACAGTATATGCGCCATTGTTTGCATTCATCATAAAAACGGTCCTTTAAAATTGTCGATACGATAGAGATAACTTGATCTAGTAGGACGCCGTGCATTCAGGATAAGTACCCCAAGCTGTTTATCAAGTTATCGACGGGACCTTTTCGACTATAACTTGGCAAACAATTCCAGGTTAATAAAAAACAAACAAAAAACATTCGAGGTGAACTTTACTGATGAATTCTGGGTCTTGAAAGTACCATTTATATCCCCTAACACTTACAGCAAGATATTGAGTTTCTATCCCTATTGTGCTGTTGTTTGATTCGGGACGTTGAACCGCCTCAAAAGGGGTGAACAGGTCGCGCCATAACCGTCGATACCCACTCAATAAAAACCCCGAGAAAATACCGTGAACTTCAACTCAGAAGTGTATATCGAGGCCGAAAAAGGAATACCTTGATGGTTTTAAAAGTGTTTTCAAATATTTTCAATGAAACGAAATCTACTGAGTACTGTAAGACGAATTGGGGAAAATAAAACCTTTTCGAGGAGGCAGGGAGCAAGAGCAAGCCAAGCAGCTCCCCCGCCCAAATCACTCTGAAGTAGGGTAGGGTGTCATACCCTTACGGCACTCGAGGTAGATCGGTGGCCCACCTTTCACAATCAACTGAAACTTCAAGTACTATGAAACGTCACTGGGGCGCTGATTATTGTAGAACTTCAACCGGTATTGGTCAGTACAACCCAATTCATGAGGGGGTGAGTACACGTGCCGTACACAGGCTCGCACTCGTCCAAGTTTGTTCCGTAACTGAGCTTCAAAATGATATTTTACATCCAAGCTCCAGTAAGGAATCTTTCCCCCCACCGACATCTTCACCTAAAGCGCCGAACTGAGGCCCAAAAGCAGCCCCAAGTGAGCCGCACTTACGACCCCCCAGGCCACCAGTCCACTAAGGTTGAAAACAAAAAAATTGCAGTTTTGAGCCCGATGGTATCAGCATGAAGTGGTATGGATCTACTTGAAGTTTTTTTTCTTCTTGTATCTTGAACTCAACTCATGCGTTACGGAGAGAGACTTTGAATCATTTGGGGGAAATATTGACCCGCCCACTTGAATTATACTTGAGAAAGGTCACTCCGATGCTACCTTTTAAATATTGACTTTCTCTACAACCCAGAAGGTCCTGCATACTTTGCTTTGTGAAGGAAAGTACATTATCACAATTCAAGCGAGGATTATTGTAGCATCATCGAAAGGATACCATATAAGTTACACATTAATATTGCGAAATGTACTATTCTGCAATTTTTACAAAAGGGGTCTGGCTGTTTTCCCTTGCAGCCTCGGTTTGGGTGACATGAAACGCAGGAGACCTGAACAATGGCGGCTGTGCCGTGAGCAATGTCTAGACATACACTTTTGGTGAATTATTAAATACATTGAATCGTTGCTCCCAGTCGATACGATTTACACAGTAGAGTGCAGACGTCAACCATGTCTTATATCAGTTTTTATGGAGTGTAAAATATGATCCGGGTGCTGCAAAATATATTAATTAGATAAATTTGGAAGATGGAACAGAACGCACGTCTGTCGCATCGGCGTAACCCATGCACCTTCGGTTATTTGTGAGGAATAGGAAAATTCCCCCCCCCAAAAAAAAAAAAAAAAAAAAAAAATAAAAATAAAAATAAAAAAAATAAAATAAAAATAAATAAAAATTAAATAAAAATAAAAATAATAAAAATAATAATAATACAAAATAAAATAAAAAGTGAAATAAAAAATAAATAAATAAATAACTAACTAACTAAATAAATAAGTGAGTAAATAAATAAATAAATTAATAAACAAACCAATAAAAGAAAAACAAATGATATGAATACTATTGATATTAATAATAACGACAATGTAACAGCGTTTGACGAAGGAGTGCGCTTTGTTTTGGTATTTCGGTACGATATTACAATTATATTGTAAAGTCATAATACTCATTGTTAAAGTTGACGCAATAAGGTTTAGCCGAGCCTAAGCGGAATCATGTTCGCAAATCGTGACGTCAAGACGGAAACTCACGGAGAAGCATTTGCAAGCAACGGTCTCAATTATTTGGGCATTGGACATAGCGTCGACCGCAGGGGTGCCGCGAGAACTTTTGTATCGACGAATTACTTTGTTTTACGGCGACCGAAGGCTACCCTGCCAAACAAACGGAAGTCTGTATCAACGATTGCTCTTCCCTAAGGAAATTGAAATTATTGTTTACATCTGCTACTCGACTCTCCTTTTTCAATAAGTTGTGATTCTTTTCTTTTTTATCGCGATGTACTAAGGATTCTCTTTTACGTAATTACAAACTTCACGTAAAGGATATTTTCTAAATACTGTTTACAGAACTCAAAATTTGATTCAAATAATATTTCTTTTAGGGAAAGTAACATAACTCAATAAAGTAAAGGTTGCAATATTACAAGAAGACAACGCTTCTTATTTTTAGTGCATACAAATCATCACCAAGAGGCTGCCACGTGAGAGAGAACAGAAAACAATCAATGAAAACTACACTCTAAAAACTTCAAGGATTTTGACCCGTGGGGGTCAGACCCAACTGGGTCAATAATAACCAGGAGTGTCAAAATGACCCCAAATAAGAGTCAAACTGAATCCACAGAATCCGGTACGAAATCCCATTTAGGACTAATTTTCGGGTCAGCCTGACCCAGAGAGCGGACCAGATCCCGTGGAACCAGAAATCTGGTTCCATTTTGACCTCTGGGAGTTTTAAAAAGTGTTATGACCAGTAAATTTAGCCAGTTTACTCGGGTGAATCTCCATTCCTGGAAAGCGTTGTCTCACCATAGCTGCGCTTATTTTCCCTTCACGTTTAATTAATGTTTTATCTACGTTATTAAAGTGTTTAACTGAACTCCATTATGCAGCAGCTGTAGCAAGCTTCCGGAGCGGCAAAGAATCGGATTGCATGTATTAGTGATTGTTGGAATTTACTGTGGGATCTTTCTTTCTACAAAACATCTGGTGGTGAATTCGTTTTATGTGCAAACTCTCTAGGCTTATTAATGAAACGAAGACGGCGACTCGACAACCCCGCAACCTCACATCCCACGCTGCAGGGTCTGCAAGCTAAAGGAGGAGTGCATTCTGTAGGAGTCAATGTCCATTTACGGTAATCAAGGCGGACAGGGTTGACGAACGCCTCGCCGGACCAGACCCCCCCATCACCAGTGTCCGGAAGACACTCTGGGAACAGCCCAAGCAGCTCATCATCTCAGAGCCATTTCGTCATTGCAAGTTGAAGATTGCGACATGGTGTACACCACCAGGACCCGGATGAAAGTCTATCTGTCATTCCATCTCCTCATTGCAAAGCCTTGGATCTAAGATCCAGATATCCACACAGAACGCAGTGAGTGAAATCTTAAGCTCTGCGGAGAGTTCCATTTGCAATTAATTTGAAATTGATTCCAGGCCCGTGGTGTATTCTCAGATTGTACACTGTTTCCCACTTATAATGTTCAAATCATGTCCGACGACGACGGAGTAGCATTTTAAAGGGATGGCTAAAAATGTATCGTTGGTAAGGACAAAACAATTCAAACTCGTTATGAAACCAGCTTTCAAAGTTGGTGGTAATTATAGCATTTTGCCATTTTGTTACAATCTGTAAACCAAGAGGCTCTCCATACAGCACGTATAGGTCAGAGGTCAAATACAACAGCATCGCGTTGTACACTAAAGTAAACCCATAGCATCATCGAGTGAAACGCAGGTTTACCGATTATATAAAATGATATTCACAGTTATCAAAATTACAAGTTTATATTAATTTCTTACAATGCTTTATAACGCAGTTGACGTTTTCACATTTATATCTTCTTTGGGTTCCAATTAGAGCAAAGGTGTATCCAGAATGGGGTAGTATGGACATGTCGTGT
Source organism: Pisaster brevispinus (assembly GCA_023634235.1). Lineage (NCBI taxonomy): Eukaryota > Metazoa > Echinodermata > Asteroidea > Forcipulatida > Asteriidae > Pisaster > Pisaster brevispinus. The sequence goes on along the minus strand of JAMKCF010000048.1, from coordinate 272,089 downwards.
TGTCTACCAATGACACATTGAGCTGTCTAAATCAGTCAATAAAGATCGACTGCTGCCCAGATCGGCTCTGTCGTTACGGAGTGTAATGGGTTACATTAAAGGGATACGATTACATTAACGGCCCGGGTGTGAACCGACTGCGTCGTCAGTGATCTTTCAACCGTGCATTACGCCTTTCGTTTTTGGCGGGATCGGGAGTGATTATCCAATCTGTTAATTTGGCCGCGTGTTGTCTGACACGCAGACAGCGGACAAAGGGATTCGTCGTTATTGCATTAGAGGGTTGTTGGTTGATAGTTCGAGGTGCATCTTAATGGCGCCGAGCTTAACCCAAGGGACCATCCGTCTTCTGGCTACAAAACCACACAGATGAAACATGTGCACTCATATAATGAAGTCAACATTGTTATGTCTTAATATATAATATTTTGGTTGCGTTCGGGCGAGAAACTGGCATATTAAACAAACACAGGTATTGCTTTGCCTTAAAAATAAAGGTCACGTCATCACACAGGGCAGTTTTTTTTCCCCAGGCAACTTGGAGGCAACCAACTGCACTGCATGCACTGGGAACACTTCGGCAGCACAAGAGACATTCTCTTCTGGATATAACTCACTATCCCCAGGAAAATATGAATTGTCTTAATGGAGATTGCCTGGAACTTGTTGCTAGTAAATTGCTTCATGCGACATGGCCTTTTAACGGGCCTCGGTTCACTGTCCGTTTTTGTTTTTTCGCCGAGGACGGTGAAACGGTGAACAGAACTAAAATACCTTGCATAACATTTCTTTAGTTTGACAGCTATACTGTTATACTTTATTCAGTAAAGCGTGTTTAAATGATGATCTGCGAAAAAATCTACCCTAAAACCAAAGGCTATAACAATAGAAGGCATCATAAACAGCGTAGTAGAAAGAACTCCCACTTTTGTCTACTTAGCAATCCACCTTTTGCTCGCACTTTTAAAGGTCCCACGAGTTCGAAAGCCTTTAGTTTAAACTACAAAATATGCACCTAAACATAAAAGTCCGTTTAAGACTTAATAAAAACTAAAATTGAGGGCGAAATCCAGAGCCAGCTTAAAGGGGACAAAATCGTGACGTAGACCTTGGAACATCCCGTCCGTTGGGGTGCACAGCGATCGATGCGTATGGATGTGATCCAACATGCAAACTAAAGTCACTTTATGCGCTTTGAGTTTCTTTGGCCAAATCTCTTGATATTTAGCTTTTGTTATGGAAAATGCCGTCGAGGTGCATTGTTACTGGTTGCAACACTACTACAGACGGTGTCAGTGTGAACAGATATCCGTCAGATCAAAAATACAGACCAGTTTGGACAGCTGTAACCTTAACGATCTTATGACTACTCAGCTCTGAGAGCTAAAATGATCAATGATATTTAAGACAATGTAAGAGACAGCCGTGTATAAGTCTGATAAAGACAAGGAAGATAGCGGTCGCACTAAATTATTACGTAAAACTCTGCATGAGCTTTCGCTATCAACAACTACTTCTTTGCATCTATCACATCGGAACTCATTGCTCTTCACTGGCTCCCCATACAACAGCGTATCAAATTCAAAGTTCTTCTTCTGTGTACAAAGCTCACCATAAACAGTCGCCATCTTACATATCTGACTTACTACAGCTGCAATCATTTACATCTTCTCCTCAGTTTATCGTGCCCAGAACCCATGCTGTATCATTTGCAGCTCGCTCACTCTCCTGCTATGGACCAACAGAATGGAACACTCTTCCAAATCACATCAAGGATGCTCAGACTATTCACATTTTCAAGAAACTGCTCAAATATTATCTTTTTCAACAAGTGTATAGTAATTAATTTCATGTCCTTAGCGCCTTTAAACAATTTTGTTGATGTTGGCGCTATGTAGATGTCCCCTGATTGATTGATTGATGAAGTAAGATCTAGTTGTTGCTACGAAAACTCATGCAGTTTTTCATGTAATAATTTTGTCTTAAAGCGCTACCACTATCTTCCTTGTTTAAGGATATTTAAGGTAAGGCTTTCGCATAACAATCAAGTAAACTTTTCTGACATTTTCAAACTCCATGCATACTCATCCTCACCCGAGCAAGACTAGAATCGAGAAACGGGTGAATCCGGGCGTCTACACTCTACAATCAGGAATGACCCGGATTATGGGTCCATGGGGGGGGGGGCTGATCTATTCCTGGGTCAGGCTGACCTGAAAACTGGTTTTAAAGAATGGGGTTTTAACTCGGATTCTGCATCATTTTGACCAATATCTGGGTCATTGTGACACAGATTCTGGTCATACTGACCCAATAATGAGTGTGGCCCCACGGGATCGGGAAGTTTTTATAGAGCCAGTGTAGAGTCACCTGAAAGATCTCGGAGTGAAGATCGCATTTCGGATAACTTACAAGTTCTTAAAGTCTTCCTTGTAGCTCAGGAGCGGACGAGGAGAAGTCGAAATGTTTTAGTCAGAAGTTAATAATGTATTTGACATCCCTTGGGATGAATGAATGCATTGAAATGACCGTGAAGCTGGGACTAACTTGCCCGTATCTTTGGCTTTATTTGCTTGTTTTTCTAAACATCGCCCGCTGACGAGTGTTTTGCAAAGATGAAACTCGGTCATGTAAAGCTACCGCCGAAAGATGTCAAGCATGGAACGCGCTTAAGGCAGAAATGTACACTAAAATTAATGTAAGACGACCAACATTATTCACGTACACTTTGCAACAGCGGTACCGCTTCGTGAGCCCGTGCATAATGATAAGAGAAAAAGAAGAAAAATAAAGATGAGAAATGGCTCTTGAGTTTCATCATAACTGACAGAAGTTCCCTAGCCAATGGGTGGCCGTACTGAAGCATCCCTGGGGAGCAATTTCCGTCCCGCCAGTAAGACCGAACAAACAAACCGTCTGGCGTTAAATAGCAAAACACATTATCTATCATCAGTCAGAATGGCTTTTTTTCCCTTCTTCTCCCCTCTGGCTCGCGACATCATATTACGTGCTCCGGGATGTTTTTCTCAACCTTTATGGAAGAAATCACACCATACGCGTTTTCCAGTTATTAAAGTATACAGTGCTCTATGCTTGCACACAACATCTCCTTGTAGAGTTTTTTTTTACGAGTAATGCTCGGGCCCTTTTTGCTAGATTTCTGCGTTGGAGTACCAGTAGGTCTGGGTCTGATTTCATCCAACTTTATAACAGCCATGAAAAAAAAATCAAAATTTTTGTTAAAGATGCTAGTTAAATTTATTGGCCATTTTGACCAGGAAATTAACAGTCAAATTTTAAATAGCTAGTAATACAGAATCGAGAAAGTTATATGCTTTCATTTGAGCTATTGCACGAAAAACAAAATCTGTCAATGATAAAAGTGGTATATTTAAAAAAAAAAAAAAAAAAAACTAACAATGAATTATTGTCACAAACCCGACATTATCTTACGTCCATCAGCCAATTACAAACAATTTGGCATGGAAACATGTATATCGTATGTTGTCCGTGGCTTATGCGAAAGTCTGTTTATTGTTGTTGTTGTTGTTGTTGTTGTTTTTTGAAACAGCATCATCTGTCAAAATTAGTTCAGAAACGAAAGAAGAAAAGAAAAGAAAGAAAAACAAAATCTTTCGGCAAAGATCAGGCCGTGCAGCTTTAAGGCATTGTGTATGTAGAACAGCGCCGCATTTGGATCAAGGGCTCAAATTGAATTTTTTGTTTCTGCTCACAAATTAATAGAAAGGGTGTTGCCGACGTGATGTTCACGTGACCAATAACCAACAAAATACCAAATGCAGCCTCGTGGTTCAGAACGGTCAGCTTCGAACATCGATGCACTTTCATACTATTTGGCAGTGACAGATAACACTTAATAGGGGAGGGTAAAAGACTGGTATTGTACTAAAAAAAAAATAAAAATAAAAAAAAATACGGCAATAACAACTTACTTGGTGAGAAGCACTGCAGCTATACTGCTGTTGATAGTATTAACTATTTAAAACAAGATTCCATTCGAAGTATAGTTTGGAAATTGTTCACCCCAAAACATTTGAATCTGAGAAACAAGTCATGCATGAATCGTTTCTCAGAATTCTGAGGGTCTTGGTGACCGTTCGCGAATGCTGCAGCCACAGAGATGCGGTTGGTACCCCGCTGTCACCTCGCTAAACGTGGATGGATTCGACGTTCGTGTGAAAACACCGTGAAAAGTGTTTTCCTGTTAGCTTATAGACACTGTATTCATCTGAAACTTTCAGATGTAGCTTTTATTGTAAGTTTCTTGACAATATTGCCCATAAATCAGCAATACTTAAAAAAACCCAAAAAACATAAACAAAAAAAAGCCTATAACCCTACCTTTAAAATTGATTATGTGTATTAGGCCTATCATGATGAGAAAAGGAAGTTTGCATGGGCGAAAAAGCAATCTCGGAGAGTTTACGGCAACAACAAAAAACCGGAAAAATTCACAGAAAGAGTATATCTATAAGGTCGTGTGCGAAAATAGCGACTGCGTTGCCGGCTATGGCTTGATCGTCTCGTGAACATGCCTTGAAGTATATATGACGCCCATAGCAACTTCCTTAGCAACAGCCGTAGCCGTAGCCGCTGTTGTCCATTCAGACACGTTCTATCTACATTTCAAAAGTAAGCTACCGAAGCATGTGCTTCACCGATGATGTTTACTTACAGCCCCTTTAACATGTCTAGAGAATTACTGTACAATTGCATTGGGTAGCTTCCCCCTCCCCATTTACCCCTCTCGAGAGGGAACGATGTTGTGATTGGGGTTGAAGCAAACTGTTCACACTTCAATCATGTCCATGTGTTTTGTTAACCTCCTTCTCAATACGACACTGGATCTGAAATGAGTCTAAGAGCCTCTCACCCCCGACACTTCTTCCTGCCAGTCAGCGGCCTGTTTTGTTTTTGTTTTGTTTTTAGCGAATGCAGTACTCTGTTGACAAGCAAAACGCGCTTGTGTTTTTCTTCCTTTAAATCTTTCGTAATTTCTCTGCCGGGCAAAACAGACTAACCAGAAAGACTCCAAAATTTAGACACAAGCCCATTGTACGCAAGGTTCACTCAGAATCGGGTCAGGAAATCGGGTCCAAACGGGGTCGAGTATTTTTTTAACTGACTGAGTATTAAGATGCGCCAGACACATCATGACCGTTGTTTGTAAGAGTCAATCTTCAGCTCCAAAAATTTATGCAAAACATAAACAATGAAAAATGAAAAAAAAAAGCGAAGTTGTCTTTTTCGTGTTTTCCCTAAAGGTTAATACAAACAGAGCACTAGTCACTGTAACCTTTGTATACGCCAGGGTATCTCTGGAAGGCAAGATACTTGTACAATGCAGGGTTATTCTGGCAGGCAGGATGCTACACTAGTCTCGAAAGAACTTTTTGTGTCATAATTTCCACATAGATTCAAAAGTAAAAAAAAAAATATATTAAAGGAATAAGCCCGTTCCCTTGCCTGGCTCAATTTTACTACACGTTGTCCGGAGGGGGGGGGGGGGCCTTTGCGCTGTTCCTCCAGAGGGGGGACTGGCTTGGTCCAGCACATCCTCCCGGCCAAGCAATGCTTAGTGAGGCGGGGTGTGGGGTTACGACGAGCGTAACCCAAGCCTACTACTACTAATTACTTGTGTTACAGTGAGCTGTGGTTCCATTTTATCGAGGTTGTTAACGAGAGGTTATCTGTAATATGAAGAAAAAAAAACCCGGACATGTGAAAAATTAAGCTTTGCTAGATCAGCAAAACAATCAATGGGAAGCTGATATTGATCCCGAAGCAATTATTGTCGCACGCAACCTACGGTCGAACCAACTTGGCTAAAACCCGACACCAGTTTGACATTTCCATTTTAGCATCACTGGACGTGTGCTGTTTGCTCAGCCTGCGCTTGCAACCAACTAACAGCCAGACACGCATTAAGTTGACAAATAACAAAAATGGATAAGTTATTATCCCGAGATCGAAACTAAATGTATTACTTCTGTGTTTCCAAATGGAATTCAGAGTTTGATATTTACTGATGGATTATTGACGACAGCTGCGCGCTTAAATGTATTTACAAGAGAGATCAAAGCGCTGTACAAGATTAGGAAGAAATTCTATGGTTTCGTTAATAAGAAGTGTTGAAGGCATTTTGTGAAAATTGTGAGAGATGGGGGGCATCCCTGATTTTGATGGGAATAGTGTTCCTAAGTTTGAGGGCCAGCTACTGAGAGAGATGTGCCTAACAATAAATTGATGGGTAAGAAGTAGTTTGTCTTAAGAAGATCCGAGTCCCACTTTACATGTATTGGGTATCACAGTGAGTAATTCACACAAGTAGTGAGGAGCAACACCATGCATGCATAATAAAAGGATAGGCCTATGATACTTTGCATGAAGATACAATCAAGTGAGGTTTGCAGTGACACCATGTAATCTCTAATGAGCTCTGGGGTTTCTATGAGGAAGAGCCAGTGGGTTAACAGCTCGCCGTGGCATACCATACAGGTCAACGTGTGTATTATCAAATTTACTTTGAAGGATATACGCTATGGATACGCTATGGGTGGGGTTACCAGTGAAGATTTGTGATGAAAGAAGTAAAATCCACAGAGCATTCGCACACATTGACACAGTTCACACCATTAAAAAAAAGTTTAGAATAATAAATAAATAAATACAAATTGTACACCTACTTTTTTGTTTAAAAAAAAAACTTTTTAAAAGGCAGAGTTGTAACACTCAAAACCCACTCTGTAATTAGTGGCACACGAGCTCTAATCCCAAATACACTGCAAACACCTGGGGTGTTAAATTGACACCATAGGTGTTGTCACATATAGATACCAAAGAATCAACATTTACATTATAGGGTGTTAAGATAACTTTAATTTCTGCAAAAACAATTACATTGGTGTTATTTTAGCACCCCGTGATGTTAAACTTGATTCACCCTTCGGTATCTATGTGACAACAAACACCCTTGGTGTCAATTTTAACACCATGTAGTTTCTGCAGTGTACAACCTAGACTTGATGACAAGTCGTTAGTCAGTGTCTATTTGTCTGCCATCGCTGCCTATTATTAACACACATCCTGCCGTTCATGCAACAGTCACAGTGCTATTGTACATTCATGCAACGGTCGTAGGTAGTGCATGGCAATGTCCGTCAGCTCTAACGACTTGAGTAGCTTGTTCCCAGCCGAATATTCATATATGGTAAATTATATACTGCATATGCAAAAGTTGCCATAGAGAGGGCCAATGGTAGCTCGTCTGACAAAATTGGAAGAACTCATTATAAACATGGGAATGTATCTTTTCTGTTGGTTTTTTTTTTTAATGACAGTTTATTTGCCAACATCAATGTAAAAAGCATAACATTTTAATCGTTGTAACAATTTCTTGACTTTCTTTTAAAATAAGTTTGACCAATGCATTATCATAAAATGTTACTATCGATAATAAACCCCCTATCAAAGAATGAAGTGTGCGCTTGGTAGCTCCTTTTGCTTCATGTGACTTGCCATACGCTGCAAGATGTATGATGAATATTCATGTCTTCACTATTCTTAACCAATTAAACTGCTCCGTCCAATTTTGGTAGCAAGTCCAATTGCATGTGTACAAAGCTGGGTACAAGTTATTCAAGACAGTAATTGCGACTGACTCACACATATGTTGGGATCGAGGATTTGTGTACCGTCCCCGCGACTAGACCGCACAACAATTACCGACTTGATTTCAAGACTATGTACAACCATGTATTAACCATCAACGTACGACCTTCAACGTTCAACCATCAACAATGCATTATGGTGACTACATGTATATAATAGTAAACATTGCCATCACATGTACAAAGCTAACCAATCAACGCCAGTTTTCGTTCTTTTTGTTGGTACACGGCGTGTGCATCGGTTTAGCGTTGGTTTTTCGCTGGTTTTGTTTCGCACATGATTATTCGGCCTTCTTAGTTTTTGCCCTGTTTTCGGACACATCTCACTTTTTTAACCCTCAACTTTACAACCAGTTTTCTTGAAGAATAGTTGGAGTTTTTTTATTTGCTAACTATTTGCAACATTGTTCATCATCCTTGTTAGTTAGTCGTCTGTTTCTTTGTAAACTATATATTCCACAACAACTACTGTGAGTGAATTAACAATCCGTCATCGATACGCCGATCCAACGAACGACAACCACACCAGACTGTGGTGAGTTAAAAATGAGCATTTTAAGCATAACTCTAAATCATCGCTGAGACAAACTCAGTTCCCTAAAGTATCAACCATCAACGTACGACCATCAACAATGTATCAACCATCAACGTACAACATCAACAATTTATCAACCATCAACATACGACCATCAACAATGTATCAACCATCAACGTACAACCTTCAACAATGTATAAGTCATCAACGTACAACCAAACCGAGGCTGAACTAAAAAAAAATAGTCTGGCACCTCGTTTAAGAAATTCAGCTCCTCATATCAATGTTTATACAGAGAGTAACAGCAATTATGCATGGTTAATATTTTATCAAAGGGTCTTGACAGATTGAAGCAAGGAATCGACCGCTGGTTTATGTCAGGTGGTTGATACGTTCAGTAGCGGTGAGGTTCTCTTTGATACTGAAATTTAATTTACAGCAGCCAATTTCCCAAGTAAATATTACTTTAAGATACAACAGTATTCAAATCCGAAACTAAAGTTGATAAAAACAATAATCAATCTTTTCTAAGAAGTATTGTCTGGAAAAACTGTCGAAGTCAAGGATATAGCTCCACGATCACCGTTGCTTAAATCGAATGGCACAATCAAATTAAGATGATTTGAAGATCTAAACTCCACGACTAAATCCATGAGAAAACATAAAACATCTTTTCGTGGTTTTCTCTGAATCTGATGAAGTAGTTGTTGCTACGAAAGCTCAAGCATGAAAAAAAAAAAAAAAACCAAAAAAAAAAACCCCAATTCGTTAGTCTTAAAGTGCTACCACAATTATTGTCCACTGCAACTTGAAAGGTTTGTATATTTTAAATGGCGTTCATTGAAAACCA